>VXBW01003224.1:214912-273878 GCA_013400375.1 Thinocorus orbignyianus | reverse complement strand
CTTCTTTTTTTTTTTTTTTTTACCCCCCTTTATGGTGAATAACATTTCTTGAAGAGCTGAGCCTCTGCCTCTCAGATCAGAGGCTCACATGTTGAAGCTGGCAGTGCTAGAGGCTAGTTCCTATCTGTGTGACAGCATTTTTAATTTAACAGGACCGGCTTTGATGTTCTCGAATATTTATAGGCAGCTTCAGATCGCTCCAGTATGTATTCTTTTCAACTGGAGCAGAAGTTCCTCCTCACACAACAAAATTTCTTACCCTCTGTTTACTCCAGGGTCCCTCTTGGATTTGCAGTCATCGGGGTCGTTTTATGTTACAAAAATACTGCTTAAATACTTACTCGGGGGAGGAACCACTCGGTTTCCTTTCTAGTTACTGCATCTCTGCCCCTTGGCTGAGCCTGGGTGGAGGAGAGGCAGGCACAGAGCAGTGGAATTTGGGCAAAATCCTGTTATCGTGGAGGAATAACCACATTTTGGGAGCTGAGGTGTGCCTGCAGGAGGACACAGGACTGTCCCAGACATCCTAGAGGAAGAGCAGGTGGTAGTCACGGCGTGTGGTTTAAAGAGAAACTGGAAGCCTGAGGTCTGGGCTCTCGGTGGGAGCTGATCAGGAATGATGGAAAAGAAGTTTTAGTTGGAATTTGCCCAATCATTAAAATAAACTGTTCCGCTCAGATGGGTTGACTTGCTTGAAACTCTGACCCAGCTTGGGCAGGAATCTTGGAAAAAAAGGCCCTTGAGGGGGTCAGCTCTCGGTTAGAGTTTTTAACCTTGTCTGGGAGCTCTCTGCCCCTGCAGCCTGCACCCAGGAGGGGGGCAGTCCCGCAGCTGGCACCCTGTGTCTTATCAAAACCAGAGATGTAAGGGTTTTGCCACTTTAATTTCACTAGTTTTGGTGTCTTAGAAAGGCCTGGTTGTGGTTTGAATCTTTGCCTTGGTGGTGCCACAGGAGGAAGCGTGTCTCCCTTGTGAAAGTGTTCCTTCAGACTGGCTTTTGTGGTTGACTTCTCTATTCCTCCTTTCTCTACCGTGTTTCTCTCCTGTGTTATCCTCCCAGCTCTCTGGTGTGCACCTTGTGTGGACCACCTTATCCCTGATGTTCCATCCCAGGGAAATCTTGTTACAGCCAACTGGAAGAGCAAAACTATAGGCTTTTTCCCCAAAAAAACTTTTTCTGTGTGGATGCCTATAGCTCAGGCAGATTCATGGATCCTGTTCTTCTCAGCTTCATCTTTGTGTAAAGTTCTCTACACTTTGTGTTCCACAATGATGGTCTAACTAGAATCCCCTTCTAGGCTCATTCAGAACTCGGTTATCAAAGCAGCCAATTTTTCGTGTATTCAGTTGAGTGGTTTAACTTTGTAAAAAAAGAAAAGAAAAAAAAGAAGTTGTGTCTTTCAGTGATGGTGATTTGTTTTAATGTATGGCCAAGAGTGGGAAAGGTTTGTGGGTTTAGATGTTCCTGCTGTAGATGCACTTCTCTGTTGGTACAGCCTTTTCTAGTTGGGCAAGTGAAATAAATTGTGTCACTGCCTACATAGCTAAATAGTGCCGGGGAGCAACCGCAGGAGGAAAGGGCTCGATTGTCTATTTGATGTAAAGAGTTTGCTCAAAGAGTGAGGCTTCTCTTGCTATGGAAGTTCAGCAGGGAGATGGAGACCTCCCACTTTCTAAAATACGCCTGTGAACAGTGCTTCACTACGTACAAAAGTAAGGAAAGGCCTTGCTACTGTTTTGCCCAGAAGGAGAAAAATAGGTATCATAGAATCATAGACTGGTCAGAGTTGGAAGGGACCTTCAAGATCATCCAGTTCCAACCCCCCTGCCCTGGGCAGGGACACCTCTCCCTAGAGCAGGTTGCTCCAAGCCCCATCCAACCTGGCCTTAAACACTTCCAGGGATGGGGCAGCCACAACTTCCCTGGGCAACCTGTTCCAGTGCCTCACCACCCTCACAGCAAAGAATTTCTTCCTAAGATCTCATCTAAATCTCCCCTCTTCTGATTTAAAACCATTACCCCTCGTCCTGTCACTAGACTTTCTGATGAAGAGTCCTTCCCCAGCTCTCGTGTAGGCTCCCTTCAGATCCTGGAAGGCTGCTCTCAGGTCTTTCCGGAGCCTGTGGAGTCTAAACATCACTTTTTCACAGTTAATTGTAAGGGAAGACCTATTTAGAAGGTGAAGCAGCTGTGTGGTGTCTTCAGGAATTCAGTGTTTGTACGTATTTTGCTCATGCAGATGTGAAGTCATCCTCTGATGACTTCAGTGCCTGCATCTTGGGATGGGTGGATGTGGTTGTGACTTCATTTTCCTTTAGTTCCCTCCTCCGAACCAGCATTAGCAAAAAGTAGTTTTCCTTCTACCCACAGACCCTACAATGTCCTCCTGAGATGGGGATATTTATGAGGTGTGGAAATGCTCAGTGCTCCTGTCTCTGGGAAGGATTTCTCCAACAATCACAGCTTAGTTTTTGTTCTGGCTCTGGTAGAGCTGTAGTAGAAAGCTGCTCCTAATGATCTAAGGTGGTGTGCCACTGGATTTTCCCCATCCTGCCTCCAATATGTGGTACTACTGCTCCTCCCAAAGAGCTACCAAAAGAAACAACATCCAAATGGTGTCAGATTTATTTTTTAACCAGCTCATCAACCCTTTCCTGGGAGGGGGAAGAAATTCCCATGAGTGTTTGGGGGTTTTTTTGAGACTTTACCATTCATATGGAGTTGACATCTTCTGAGTTTAGATTCAGCAACTTTTGGAAACCTCTTGGGATGTTTGCACAGGTACTTGTTAAGGTTGGAGGAGCATCTCGAAAAGTGTCACTGAGGAGGGAGCAGTGAGTGGTACCGTGGTTTGTGGCTCAAACAGGAACGTCATCGCGATCTGAAGTTCAGCTTTTGGATGTGTTGGTCAACACAAAGCGTGTGGCAGTTTGAGAACTGGTCTGTGGCCACGAGGCTGCGAGGAGAGCTTCCTTTGGAATAAAGTCTTGGAGGAATTTTTGACATGTGCCTTTTCCCATTCCAAATTACCTAGTACTGAAATTTCAGTTAAAAGCAACAGAGACGAACATTTTGCTCAAAGTCAATAACAATTGGTGTCCAACTAAGGTGAAACTGCAAGTCAGATTTAAAATAAAAATAAAACAAAAAGCAAACTTCAAACCCTAAAACTTACTGGTTGGTTTGTTTGTTTCTTTTTTTTTGACTTTGTAAAGCAAGATTTGAACTTCTATAGTTTCTTTGCTGCTGCCTGTTCAGGATGGGTGTTGCAGGCCTGGTGGCTGCCGTTGACGTGTCCCTGGATTTCACAGCTGCTTCTACTTTGCAGGCTTTTCCCTGGATAAGTTGCTGCGTTCCCATCCCTAAAGGAAAGAGCGTGAGCTGCCATCCGTGGACTGGGAATGTCCCATGTCACATGTTCTCTCTTTCCTTTCACCACCTTCAAAGAAAAATGTCATTTTGAAGCCACTGCATTGGGGTTTTTTAGTTTCCTGGTATGTACGTGGTTGCTGGAGCTGAGATCTCTGGCAGGGGCTTGGGATGTCAGGTGGGGTTTGTGGCACTGACTCTGAGCTGACACCCCTTTTGCAGACACGTGAGCCCCTTCTCTTGGTAGTTCCTTCCTCTGCCTGTGATGTTGTGTCCCAGCAGCATCATGTCAGTGCTCTGTGTTAGATTGGTGTCTCCTCATCCTTCACAGAATCTGGACGTGTGAGGGCCCAGAAGGCTGATCAAGAAATCACAGAGTTTTCGTGGTTGGAAAGGACCTCAGAGAGAGTTTAACCATACACACACAGAAAAAATACCCTACATCTCGGCCACTAGAGCATGCCCTGAAGTGCCATGTTCCTTAAATACCTCCAGGGATGGTGACTCCACCACCTCCCTGGGCAGGCTGTTCCAGGGCCTGACCACTCTTGCAGTAGTCATTCTTCCTAATCCTTCTGCTGGTCTCTCCATGCTGCTGAGCAATCTTGCCTGAAGTCATCAAAACCAGAGGAAAAGTCTTGCTAAAATGGCCCGGATACTCTTTATTCTGGCAGGTGACACCCTACCGTGCAGAGGAGGGGAGAAGGAATGGGTTTCCATGTGTAGAAAAATCATTTTCCTTGCTCCTTTCTTGCATTTTTTTGGAAGTGGTTTGAAATGGTATGAAGTGTTGAGTTGGTTGGGTGGGCTTAAATGCACTCGTGCTCTTAACAGGGTGTCCTGTAGAGGAGGGTTGTGGTTGTGTCTGTGTAGTCTCAAGGTGCAGCTTTCATCGTCCAGGGTTATGGGGGGAATTTTTGAGACCTTGGTCCCATCATCATCCCTATTTAGTTACTGGCACAAATGAGAGCTTTGTGTTGCCTTTTAATTGTTCTTACAGCTCCCAAATCTGTTTCTGTAGCCGATATGTTTTGGGGTGAGATTCAGTGGTCTGAAGTCACTGATAACCACATGACTGGAGCTGCTGTGGGTGAGCCTGCAGCTTTGTCATCATCTTCCTCTTGGGTCACTCACATGGTTGTGCCATTTCAGTGAACTAAATGGTGTGTGCTGTGCTGGACGGGTCTTCCTCTGGCTGATGTTTAGAGAAAAAAGGGACTTTGGGAAATCTGCTTCAGAAGAGGTTAATTCCATCCGATGAAGGCTGTGGAGCATCTCCCATGATTAGACAGATGTTTGGAAAACATAATGTTTATGTTTAAAGGATGTGTTTTGAGATTATCTTCTTTTCTGGGCTTTAAAGTTATTAAACTTCAGACTGTTCTAAGTATGATTGTACGGGGCTTTTTGACTTATGTGATAGAACTATGTGTTTTCTGATCCAGTGCATTTGCTCAGCTCTGCTTAGACTGTTCTCTTCATGTTTAGTGTGACTTTATTTTCACGTAACAGTCTCCTTCCACCTCTTTCCCTGCTGTGTCCCTGTCAGACACTTGTTGCCTCAATGTTTTATAACTTGTTGCCTGAGATTGGAGTTTTACAACTCTTCTTTTAATTTACAGATTCCCTAGCATTTTTTTTCTAGTGAGGGTATGAGCTCCAGCGTGTCAATCTTAAGCTTAGGTACAACAGGCCTCCTTTTATTAATTAATTTCTGTGTGTGTATGCATTTAATGGAGAGGCTGAAGGTTCACACCTTCCCTTGAGGATGCTCAAGGGATAACACTGATGCCGACTTTTGGGTCTGGCTGGGATTTCATGTGCTTGTGCCAGCGCTGGTGTGGAGCTGTGGGGACGCAAAAGCAGAGTATTTTGAGATGCTGTGGATCCTGGTATCCTCAAATGCTTTGAAGTAGATTCAGTGAATGCTCTTTCCATCTCTCCTTGTGCTTTTATGTTGGGAGGGGGCAGCAGGCAGTAGCACACATTTAACTCAGTCCTACTGCAAAGAGAATTTTTGCAAATCAAGTACAAATTACTTTCATTCCTTAACTTGCAGTTGTTTCCTTGGAACTGGTGAAGCTGGAACTGTTTTTGCTCCCTGTGTAAGCAGTACAACGTACTGCTGTGGATAAGGAGATTGCTGGCAAATAAAGCTTTTCTGTCAGATGGGTTGTGCTGCCTGGGAAGCTGAATTATATATATATATATATATTTTTTAGTAGTTTTACTGTCCAAGTGCTGCCGAATTTTGAAATCCCATCCTTGTAAACATATTCCAGATACAATGGGCACTGCAGGCTTCAAAACAGAACACACAAACCGATGCATCTGTCGTGGAGATTAATGCCAAACATACTCTTAAGGCGGCAGAATTCGGGCTTGGGTTGGGAGCAGTTCAGTTGGGAAAAGTAGCGGGAATCCCAAATATCCGTCAAGGGAAGGTTGTGGGGCAGGAAACTTCACTTTTCCATAGCATTCTTGCCAGAAAGAAAATAATAAAAAGATGGTCAGAAGAATAGGGAGAAGTGGAGGAAGCCTTAGAAGGGAGCCATCCTAAAGCCGGTGCCGGGTGGATAACGAACTGTAAAACCCCAACAGCTGGGGAATACCCCGGGGCACTTTTCCTGCCTTCAGAGGCGCCGTGGCTGTGGCTGCCCCACTTCAAGGAGCTGCTTATGAACTATAGGATAGAGGAATTTAATCTTTGGATTGGGACAATAACGTGGCGTTTCCATGCCCAGCTGCAATGCTGCCTTTCTCAGCGCAGAGTAGCAGTTCTGAGCCTGGAAGAGAATCCACAACTGAAGTCACAGATTTTTTTATTTTTATTTTTATTTTTTTTCTTCTTTTTGCTTTTCTTCTTAGAATCATAGAATGGGACGAGTTGGAAGGGACCTTAAAGTCCATCCAGCTCCAACCCCATGCCCTGGGCAGGGACACCTCTCCCTAGAGCAGGTTGCTCCAAGCCCCATCCAGCCTGGCCTTGAACCCCTCCAGGGATGGGGCATCAACAACTTCCCTGGGCAACCTGTTCCAGTGCCTCACCACCCTCACAGCAAAGAACTTCTTCCTGAGATCTAATCTCAATCTCCCCTCTTTCAATTTAAAACCATTCCCCCTTGTCCTATCGCTCCACTCCCTGACAAAAAGTCCATCTTCAAGAGTCCTCTTATGGAATCAACACCCCAAACTCTGCCTCGGGGAGGAGGGGTTGGTTTTAGTTACCTTTCAAACTGAGACTGCTGCTAGAAGAATTTAGTAAGTTGTTGGGCTTTACTTATGTATTTATATATATATTTATAGCTCTTTAGAAATAAAATAGCTTACATTTGCATTCCAGTTATAGTTATTTTTCAGAATTGCTGGCATTTTCTTTTCTACTTCAGCTTTGTGCTTTTAAGTATATGGACTTTATAAACTTGTAGTCATTTTGAAAGCAATTAAGAATGCGCCATTTGGCTGGGACTTGATTGGGTACCTGTGCTTTTGGGTTTGTTTTGGTTCTTTTTACTGTCTGTTTAGAAACCTGTCAGTGAAGTGCCCTTGCTGAGGGGTGGCTGTTATGGTGAATTACTGGAAGGATGAACAAAATGAGTCCGGACAAAAAATACACTCTGCTTTGCAGGTGAGCATACGCTGCCTGTCTGAAGCGCTGGGAATGATAGCTTTTAAATCATGCATGTTTTTAGGAAAAATATTTCTAATGTATCTTCTGATATTGGCCTGTTCCTGTCTCCCGTTAGCTGGTGGGGAATTGCCCCTCTGATGCTGAGACTCCAGGGTCTTATTTCTATTTCTGAGTCAGTTGATGGGTGAATAAACTCCCTTCCCGCTGTTGAAATCTGGCAGCTGATGCATTGCTGTTCTCCCAGGTGGCTCTTCCCAGCCCACCACACTCCCACACTCTGGGGTGGCAGGGGGAGCAGCTTCCCCAAGAAGGTCTCCACTGGGGATGATGATGGGCTGGGTTGTGGAGTTCCCAGGGCTGGCAGCATGGCCCTGATGGAAGAGAAATGAAGGATGTTTAATGAGGATGGGAGAGCAAGGGATTAAAAAAAAGAGCTAGGCTTGACCTCTGCGTTCTTTCCAGGTGTCTTTTTCTTGCCTTTGATTTCTCACTTTTTGGTTCCTTCTCGTTCCTGTGCAAATTCTGAGCTATTGCCATGGACACGTGCTGCTCTCTTTGAACTTTGTGGTGAAGCTGATTTGTAAGGTAGAAAATCAATTAAAAGTTCACGATCCTAACATTTTGACCCTGCGCTTCTGTGGTACAGATTGCTGTTCTGCCTTTGTGCCAGTCTCAGTTAATTGAATAACTAATTAAGCAAAGATACTGAGAGCCAAGACTGCCCTTAGAAGGAATGTAGTAGAGAGGAGGAGGAGGATAAGCAGCGGGGTATGGGATGAGCTCTGCCAGAGCACGATTCCTGGGGGTTTTCATCCTGTATCTGATTTTGGACATTGCTGAAGAATGAGGAACAACTCAGAGAAGCTCTTCAGTGAAGGAGCTGAAGTTGGCACCACTGCGTGGTGAAAACAGGCTGAGAAATCCAGTAGCTCTCAGACCAAATGAGGATCTAATCTTGGTGGATAAATGGAGGATGGCTGAGGAGCAAAGGAGGAGGTAGGAGTTTCTGTGTATGAGGTGAAAGTATTAAAACCAGAGTTTTCTCTTGCCATACATGTGTGAGAGATTCCAGCAAGGATGGACCTTAACTTGATAACGTGACTTCGTGTGTCCTTGGGCTGTGTTTGGTGAACTGCACCTGCACGATCAGCAGCATGAAGAGAACTGGGGAAAACTGGGGAATACTGGGAGGCTGAAGGATGTTGAAGCGTGAGCAGAAGGACTCTAGGATTTGATGGCTGGGTAGGATGTGAAAAAGGTTTGTCTAGCTTTTGTGAAGCTCTTCTAGCCTTAATGTGGGGAAGTAATCTTGCATCTTGCAGGTTACACACATGTGGAGAAAGACTAGCAAGAGATTATAATGGTGACATCTTTGCTTGGGGAGGACTGGAGCATGGAGAAAAGCTGGAGAAAAGGTTGAGGGAAGCCTTGCTGGGCAGGGAGTGCAGTGCCAGGATTGTTGGACCAGAACAAACAGCTTTTTTGAAGAGATACTAAAGGTTGAGAAGGCAAACAGTGCTCTCTCTTGTGGAGTCCTGTAGGTGCCATCAAGAGATGATGGCAGCCTTTTAGAAGGAGAGTTGGGCATGGAGTGAGAAAGTCCACTTGAGGCTTGTCTTCTGTGCTTCTGGCATTGGGAATGGCCTGTAGTGAAAATTAACAGAGTGGACTTGAAACATGTGAGATTCAAAAGGGTTGTGACTGAGTATGGAAGAAAGCAGTGAGTGGGTACACGACACAAAGTGGATGAGAGGTGCGAAGAGGTCAGTGGTGGAGATCTTTGCCCTGGTCTAAAGAGGACTCTGTGGTTTTGGTGTCCATCGTGCAAGAATGGTTACAGGTTAGTCAGTGCTGGGGTGTGTAGGGGAATGTTCAGAAGGAATAGTCTGGTTCCCAGCTTTCCAGGAGGTGAATAAGTACTGGGGGTCTGTCCTTTGTCCTGGAGCCATAGCACTAAAATAACCACATCAAATTTTTGTAGAAGGTCTGAGATAAGATTCACTTCTGATGTAGGATGACAGCTTCTATGTGCTTCACCTGTGTGAGAGAGTAAGTAGGCAGCATAAATGTCTTGCGTTCTCAGCGCTGACAGTCTGCTGTGTTCTTGTGGGTATTCTTATAAACCAAGTTTCTGAAATTGTATTATGAGATTTTAAGCTGCTGCTTGGGTTATACACATGAATTCTAGAATGAAATTGAGAAAGCTGGAGCTTCATTTACCCACAATTAAAAATTAAAACAATCTTTTAACTTTGAAAAATATAACTTATTGGCTTTTTTGGGCCTGACTCACCCCCTTGCTTCATTTACCTGTGCAAAACCGTTGATCTATTGGGGATGCTCTTTAGCCAATTTCAGGTTTGCACAGAATTGTTTGACATGTAGCTTTCCAACTTGCAGTCGAATAAAAAACAAACAAACAAACTTCTTCTTGATTTCCTTAGAGTAAAATCCATTTTGATAGGGATCTAGCAACTATCCAGTTGTGAAGCCTTTCTCAGTAGGCTGTGCTACATCTATGGGCAGCTAGAAAGAAAGAAAACCACACAAAAACTCTGTTCTGGGGTGATAATGCTTGGTGATGCTTCGTTCCTCAGCACACCCAAAGTACCTGCCTTTATAACATGTCCAGACCCCTGGGTGTTTCACTGCTTGTGCTTTCTCCAAGTGCATCCCTGCCTTCCCTCGCCGTCGTTCTCTCCCCTTCCAGGAGCTTTGGGAACGTATTCCCATCCCCAGTCGCTGAGTGAGGCTGCTGAGGAGGAGTAGGAGGAGGAAGGGAGAAATTGCACTGGCACCAGACAGAAGGCAATGTGGGAAGGGAGCTGGCGTGCAGCCACTTACCGTGGCAAATTCTGAGTTCTCAAAACTTTGAATTCTGAGTAAATGGCAGTAAGTCTGGAGGATGGTAAGAAGCGAGGGCTGTGCTCTAACTGCTTCTCCATCCTGTCCCCAGCCATGGTCCCACCCTGACCGTGCATCACACAGGGTTATTTACCCTTTGGAAGAAGGGAATTACTGATTGATGTACCTGCAGCCCCTCCAAACAAACAACTGGCAAAGCAGGGAGGGGTTAGATGTGTCTGAGCTCTAATTCCGTGTGGTGCTAGCAGAGATGGGGTTATTTGAAGTTACCAGGTAGGTGTAGGAGAGAGTAAACTGATTTCAGAAGCATAATGTCCAAGCTGAAAACGCAGAGAGATCCTGCACTGTGGTGTGATCTGGAATGAAGGCTTTGGCAGCACATCTACCCAAATTTTTAAGTGTTTTGAGTACAGATGTGCCTTCGGAAAGAAGACACTGTTTTAGTTTGAGTGTAGCTTTGTACAAATAAAGTCAAAAAAGTTCCAATATGAAAAAAAAATAGGGTAGAATAAAAGCAAAACTGGAAAGATGGTGTGGACAGCCTCACCGGCAGTGAGAGTTTTGTGTGTAAGTAATGGACAACCTCTGTAGTTTAACAACCAAGCAAAAAGAAGCTTGGATCCAGTAAATCCCACTGGGCTTTGCAGTTTCTGTTACTGAAATTGAAAAATACCTGCAGAGTGACTTTGGGAGGAGCCCCAGAATCAAAGGCATTTTATTGAGCCCACTTACCACCAAGAAGAGCATCATTGAGCATCTTCCTCTACCTTTTCAGTTGTCTCCCAGCATAAAGACATCCAGGCCATTTGAGTATCCTCTGCAGTTATTTGAGGCTTCTTCTGTGGAGAAGCCTGTCCTCCAGCTGGTCACTCCTGGAGGGGGCAGGTAATTAACTGAAGTTTGCAGCAAAACGCTGAATTTGGGGGATCCTTCGAGGGTCCAGCTTGAGAAGGTGTTTAGGTCTCTACAGCTGACTCTGCATTATTAAGAGCCGTGGGTGGTTCTGCTATTTAGGCAAAATTGTGATGGATTATGAAAAGTATCTGTGCAACTCTCAAACTTTTTTTTAAGAAGTTCTAGTTTCTCTACCCTCCCACCCCAATAAAAAAGGGGGGGAACGGGAAGATTACTACTGGTATTTTGCTTTTCAGTTCCGTCATTAATGCAACAAACTTAACTTTTTGGGCTACTAGTGAATTTCTTTGACTTTATTTTTTCTTTACAGACACGTGCCCTGCCGAGGGCACAGTACACTGGGTAGGGAAGGGTTAAACCATCTCTCTCTGGAAGCAGCTGGGCAGTTTACACTCCTTGCTGGGCTGTACAAAAATACTTTTCCTTTGAAGTGCTGGGAGGAGCGGAGCAGGGTAAAACCTGGGATGGGGCTGGAGCTGCGGCGGCGCCCGTAGCAGGGGAGGGCAGGGCAGGGCTCCTCGCTCTCCCCTGGGCTTTCCTTTTGGAATTCTTCAAATGCTCGCTGGCTCTTGGGGAAATTCCGGGATTAGGACAGGTTGTGAGAAATATAGATCAAAAATATCCTTTTTCCCGTCCAGGCAGGACAAATATAGAGGTCCTACAGGACTCTCTGTGGCTGCTTTAGTTGGATGCATTTCCTAATTTGCTAATTAATAAAGACATGGTAGTTTAAAGGATTTCTCACCTTGTGCATACAGCAAAGCATCAGAGATTTGGATTATTCTGTCAGTCACTTGTTCCAGGTTAATCTAGAGGCGTAGCAGCCTCCAGCAGGTTTCTGCAGGTTCTTATTCCTCTTGTGATTAAAATCAGAGGAAATCCACGTGAACAGTGTATTTACCACTGAATCGGAGGAGTTGGGAGTATTCTTACACATGCCAGAGTTATGTGGATGAGTTACTTTACCATCTATTCTGTTAAAATAGAAGTGGTGAAATGCACGCTGTGGCTGGCTGGGGTGGGAAAGATTCCCTTCCAGCACGTGGTGGGGAGGACAACAAACTCTTCTGAATGAGGTGTGTTGTAGAGAAAAGAGCTTTCAGAAGTCCTTTCCCCCCCCCCCAGGTTGCTAGAACCTGTGAAATCTCAGGCATAGCTTAGCCTGAGAACGTGGAACGGGTGCCGGGAGGATGGCAGTGCTGGCACCTGCTAAAACCGAGCTGGAAGAGGTTGTTGTTTGTAAGAAAACCTACAGGGTTTGTAGTGCTGTATGGCAGGAAACCACCTCTGTTTGGTGCAGCATGCTCTGTGAGGATGAAGGACACTGTTTGACGTGGCATCTTCAGTGCATCCTTTTTGAGTTAAATTTTTAAATTTTTCTCTCAACAGTGATGCCAGCTGGGGCCTGGGGCACTCGCGATGTCCTCCCACCGCCAGCGGTGATGGTGCTCTTTGGTTTTCTGGGGTGATACTTTGCCACTTGGTAGTAATTTCTTGACCATATGTAATACTGTCGAGAAATATGGTAAAAATTTCTTGACAAGCTGTTGCCATGATAGGAAACTGAGGAAAAGAAACTTCCTTCTAACAGCCAGTGCCACCAAAGGGACAGTGGAAGGCAGTTTAACCCACCGGCTGTTGAGGAGTGACATTGAAGGTCTGGCTGTATCTGTTGACTAGATGATGGTGATGCTGGGTGTCAGATCTCCAAATTTCAAGTTGAATTCATCTTAACTGCATTTAATAATCCTGTCCCTTTGTCTTTGCTCATTTAAGGATCTGACACTTGGCTGTTGGCAGGATCCCTGGGTTTATTTCCCTGCTGCTCTCCCACTGGCTCTTTAGCTTTCTACCTCAGTCTTTTCTGTTCTTTTTTTTTCTTTCTTTTTTTTTTCTGAACACAAAAAGTGTCGAGAATTCAGTTGCTAAAATAAGCATAACTTTCCTCTAGAGTTTTTACAGTTCTAGGAGTTACATAGAGGGTTCTGTCCTTGAAATGCTTGCTTATTAATACCCGGAATACCTTGCTTTCCCATTTAACAGTTTAAAGGCCAGGGAAAATGTGGAGTAACCTAGGCCTAAGAGGGTCGGAAAAGATGATCTGCTTCCATTTTGGAGCTGTTGCTAAAAATCTACTCCCAAAATGTTTATTTTCTAGAAAGTCAGGGCTAGTGCCGTGGCAGAAGTGAGAGTAAATGGCTTGGCAGGTTTTTGGGGATATTGTATTTTGTTTTATTGTATTATTTTATTTTTTTTAAGGAGCTGCTACCTATGTAAGGTCTCTGGTTGCAGAGAGGGTTGTCTGGCTCCTCCTCTGGGTGGTTTTGACAAGGCAAGTGCAGGGGCTGAGGGGAAAAAACACCCCAATCCATTTGTCACCTTGGATGGCTCATGGTAACTGAGACACTTCAGCATGGTGTTTCCTAATCCTGTGTTAGGATCACAGTCAATCGTCATGGTGGAAAAGGACTTCTAGGATTCATAGAGTCTAACCATACACTAAAACACAACCCATGCCCTGAAGTGCCACATCTGCGCCTTTCTTAAACACCTCCAGGGATGGTGACTCCACCACCTCCCTGGGCAGGCTGTTCCAGGGCCTGACCACTCCATCAGTGAAGTCATTCTTCCTAATATCGCACCTAAACCTCCCCTGACACAACTTCAGACCATTTCCTCTGGTCCTGTCGTCATTCCCTTGGGAGAAGAGGCCAACACCCACCTCTCTACACCCTCCTTTGAGGAAGCTGTAGGGGGCAAGGTGGTCTCCCCTCAGCCTCCTCCAAACTCAACATGCCCAGTTCCCTCAGTCTCTCCTCACAGGACTTATTCTCCAGACCCCTCACAGCTTGGTGGCTCTCCTCTGGACACACTCCAGCCCCTCAATGTCCTTCTTGTGGTGAGGGGCCCAGAACTGGAGACAGCGCTGGAGGTGAGGCCTCACCAGTGCCCAGTCCAGGGGCACCATCACTTCCCTGCTCCTGCTGGCCACGCTGTTCCTGACACAGGCCAGGATGCTGGTGGCCTTCTTGGCCACCTGGGCACACTGCTGGCTCAGAGACATAAGCTGGTGGACCTTCATGTTGTTATTATTAAATTTCCTTAATAAAACAGTGTGTAGAGGAATGGGAACACAGAACTCCAGGCGGTGTGGCTGCCATACTGTGACTTTGCTGGAAGAGCAGCAGCAAGTCACTGCTTTTGACTTTTTAAGAGGAGATAAAACACAGTTTGGGGAGATGTTGTTGCTGTGGTGTACGTGCATGGGTTGTATGGTGGTGTCTCCGGGGGTCCCGGGGGTGCCCGTGGGCCTGTCGGGGTGTCTGTGGAGCTGCTCTGGGCAGGAAGGGGTGCTGCTGCCTTTCCCAAAACTGTGCAGGCAAAGCAGATATTATCAGCGCTGGCCCCGGGGCATAAAATAGAAAGATCAAAGCACATGGCAGCAGCACACAGAGGCGCTTCAAAGCCTGAGCGAGGCAGGATTGATAGAGAAAAGGAGAACGCTCCTGCTGATGTAATCACAGCCTGTGAGACAGGTTGGGGTTTCTTTTTTTCTTTTTTTTTTTTTGGTCTTTCCCCCCTCCTTTTTTCTTAATTTAAACAAAGACACAAAGACAGTCCTTGTTTGTTTAGAGAGGTGAAGCGTGTGCCACAGAGATAGAGCTGGGGCTATCTGAGTGTATGGAAGGTTTTCATGGAGCTGGAGCGTTTGGAAGTAACTGCAGACTTGCAGTTTTTCCTGATTTTTTTTTTTTTCTTTTCTTTTTTTTGCTTTGCACAACTTCCGCCTGTTGTGGTGTTCTCTCACTTGTGGTGTCCATGTGGGATGAAGTAGGAAAATGGCAAGGGAAGGAATGCTTGTTTGCAGGCTGCTTTCCTTATTGAAATGGAAACTACTTTGTTTTCTCTCGAGAGCTCCCAGTTAAAAATTTCTGGGATTTGTAGGAGAAGTTGAGCGTGGGTGAGGTGGAGGTGGGGGGATGCCACCAGCCTTGTCCGATGTCGAGGAGCGTGGGCTCGTTGGGGCATAAAATATGAAATGGAAAGAAAGAGGAGTCCTCCCCCTGGGTGTCTGTGTGGAGGAGGAGGAAGGAGATGTGTGACTTTTCTGGGGTAGAAGGGGTTTCTCATCTTTTCCTTTACAAACCTCACTTCTCTTTATTTGCTGCAGCAGCAAACGTGCGTTTCTGAACCTCTGTTTTGATTATAAAGGTGAGGGGAAAAAAAACCCCCACACGTAGAGCTAAAACTTGTCACCTTGTAGACATGATGCAAAGCCTGAATGAGTAAGTATTACCAGAGAGGCAACGTGTATTATTTAATGTAGTTGTGTTGATTCTGTATGTGTTTGGAGCTGAGGAAGAAGAAGGTCTCCTGCTTGGGTGGTGAGGAAGGTCTGCACGAACCTTTTGGGTCTAGATTTGGAGTATGTCTGTGTGACCTGGGGAGCCCTTCCCGATAGTCTCAGGGAATCTGTTCACTCTGAAACTGGAAAACGACTTCATCGTCCTGCCTCGTTTCACTTGCTGATTGTTTCAGCAGAAAGATCTAATGGGATTATCTCAGTCCCCAAATGTATTCCAGAATGCCAGAAACCACAGCGGTTACTTCTATCTGGCAAAACCTCCAGCTTTCCTTCCCCCTGCCGTAGCCATGGGACTGTTTGCGGCGTGATTCGGAGCAGAGCCCAAAATCAGGTCACTCGAGTCTGAAAATCTATCATGAGAGAAAGGTGGCTACGTTTATTGTGGACTTTCATGTTTCACTCCGGTGTCAAAGCTACATTTAGTAGGCTAAATCAGTTTATTACCTTAATAAGAGGTCCCTGCTCAAAAAGGGATGCATCCTCTTTATTGTGGGGTATGTGGGATGGTGCTGGCATTCCTACGTTGTCTCATGTGGAAATTTCTCCCTTCTGCTGGTCGGCATCAAAACTCCTTCTCTCCACCCCCCTGAAGCTCTCTTCTGCCACGCTCCTTCCACAGATGTGTCTGATTTGATACTTGACACTAGTAGAAAGAGCTTCAATACACTTGAAATACTCCGATTTTGGTTTCTAGTTACCAAACCTTCAGGCACCAGGAAATTTGCACATCTTACAGAGCTCCGAGATGGGCTCCGACACGTACCTTTGCTCCTGCTGCAGGCATTTTCTCCTCACGATACGGAGAGGTTAGAGAAAAATTCTGGGGTGGGAATCCGAGCAGTTACCATGACTTTCTGGGAATTTACACATCCACTTTAAAAATACTTCCTTTTTGGGAATCCCACCCAGATAAGCACGGGACAGGCTGTTCCAGTCCGTTGTTGTAGGCACCAGTTAATAAAGCAGAGGTTTCTCTACCCACAGAAGAAGATGGATTGGAGGGTTCTGCCACCAGCGTGACATTCCCATGCTTTTGCTTCTAGTGAGTGATAGAATGAAGGAAAAAAAGAGGGGGGAATTAAAAAAAAGAAGAGGTTTTAACTGATTTCCTGTATGCTCTACTGAGTCTGTGCGGCCACTTCTGTCAGCAGTATCCGTGGCCTTTTGATTCATGCAACCAAGTGGATTAGCACAACTGCCATGCCAAGTTAACCAAAAAATTCCTCTGCTCCAGTGACTCTCCCTGGCAGACGCCGGTAGCGGAATCTTGTGAAGGAATGTAAGATTAGAGCAAGCACGTGGTGAGAATTCTGCAGTACGTGCTTCCAAGCTCCACCAGCTTCTGGCTTGGGGCTTGCTATCAGCGTGGACGAAATCGACAGCCTTCCATGGCTTTTTCTTCCATGTTTTGTTGTTTGTTTGTTTGTTTCCTCCCCTCCCAGACTATTATTTTGCCCGTAGCTGAATTTAGGGAGAGCGTGGGGAGGATTTGTGTTGGTTTTGAGGGGTGCTGCACACTGTGACATTGCACTTACTGGTATTTTTGGGTAGAAAGGAGCTGGAGCTTGTGTGTTGCTGGAGGTGTAGAACAGTTTCACTGGTACCTCCATAAAATGCTTCTTAACAGGGATGGAGGGAAGACGACTAAATCCCTGGAATTCTTCTCATTCTCTTAGTGTTCAGCATAAGTTTTGTAGAGTTGGGTTGGTTTTGGATTTTTCTTTTTTCCTTTTGAGCTGCAGGGGAAAAATGTTGCCAGGAAGTAATTGTTCTTTCTGTCTCTTTCTAATTCTGTGCAGCAGCTGCCTGGTCTTTAGCTGCTATTAATGTTCCGAGCCCTTTGAACAAAGGAGCGTTGGGCTGATGTAACTCCTTCCTCTGTCAGGCCTTCCCTCTGAAGCCATCTTTTGTCTCCATGGCCCCATTGTAACCATTCATGGACTGATGAATGAACAGGAAGCTGATGATGATAGTGAGCAGATGAGTTTGATCTTCAACAGGTTTTCCTCAGACTCCCGGCTCCAGGGAGTTTATCCAGGAACCAGGGAGTTTATCCAGGAACTGAGCTGTGCCACCCTCAGCTGCAGTGTCTGACTCGGTCATTCAGATTTTCTGTCCCTTAAGGAAACTGGAAAAGCATATTAATCTAGGAGAAAGTGTGTTAACTTTTTCTATTGAACAATATTACAGATACAAACCCAGGAGTTCTGCCTGTCACCACTTCATGCAAAGAGAAGTTGGGTTGAATGGCTGTGTTTTTATTTTTGGGATGATGAGTTCTGTCACATTTTGATTAGAGGTGATGGTCTCTCATCTTCAAGTGATGACTGACTCCTCAGTGTCAAGAAAACTTTACTTGAGGTTCCTGGGCCTGAAATTACTCCTTGTCCTGGCAGCAAGAGGCAGGTTTGAAGTCAGTAATACGTTATTTTGGTGCTATAGTAGCTGTGATGGCTTTAGGCACTGCTATCTCGTGATAGTAGGTACTAGAAAGAAGCCAAAATGTGGTTGTTGCCAAAATGAGGATGTTTGAGCCGGATTTGTCTGTCTGAAGACTGAGGGTAAATACTCCTGTCTGCTGTTCACTACCTGACAGAGGCTGTACGTGATACGACAGTCACCAAAAGAGTCACAGCCCTATGTACAGGATTATGTGTCAGTGTTGATCTTGGTTAATTGTAGTGCAGGCTGGAGGCATGTACCAGGAAGAACAACAAGGGGTCGTAAAAGGCTTCTCAAAGTCGTGGCTGAGATTTCTTTTCCTTAAGAATGTTGTGTATTCTGAAAACCTTACCTAGTAGAAGGAACACTGAAAATTTCATGAGTGTTGCAATGAGTAAGGAGGGACCAGGGAGCAGAGCAGAGCACCTGGTGGGCACCATGGGGTTCTGAGAGCTTGGATGTTCGTGTGCAGTTCAAGTTGGCACATCCTAAAACTGCGAACAGAGACTGGAAAAAGGAACAGGTAGATCACAAACTGTGGATCGTTGTGTGGTGGAGTGATGCTCGCTGAGAAACCTGTGCTGGGAAACCCTGCTTTGGCAGAGGGCTTGGACTAGATGATCTCGAAGGTCCCTTCCAATTCCTACCAGTCAGCCTTAACGTTAGCAAAAGAACATGTATTTTTAAAACAGTAAGTTGTGTTACTTGCTGTAGGATGGAGCAAAAGCCAAAAGTATGGGTGTCTTCCAAAAGGCATTGGGCACAATCATGGAACTTAGGAGGCATTGCTGACCATTGAACACAACGTTCTGGGTTGAGTCTTGGTTCTGGGAGTCTTTTAATCACCGATAGCCTTAACTAAGAGGCTGTATCCAGAGAAGAATCCTTCTGTATCTGTTCTGCTTTTCCTGTTCTCCCGATTTCTGCAGCTGGCTGCTGTTGGCTGTGGGATTTCTGTGCCGGTTGGATTTTTGGTCACACCCTGTATGGCTGTTTTTATGACTTGCCCAACATCTCCCAGGAGCTCGGTGGCAGAGGCAGCAGTGCGGCCTCTCAGGAAGCCTTCAGCTGCTTTAACCACAAACACTATATTTTCTTTCTCGTAGTATCTTACCTCATTCACTGCACTCTCCAATTTTTCTAACGCGGGGTGGAGGGAATGTCCTGGAGGCAGCCATTGGAATCACAGGGTTGGAAGGGACCTCTAGAGATCATCCAGTCCCACTCCCCTGCTAAAGCAGGATTGCCCAGAGCACAGCACTCAGGGCTGCATCCAGGCAGGGCTTGAAGGTCTCCAGAGAAGGGGACTCCACACCCTCCCTGGGCAGCCTCTGCCAGGGCTCTGACACCCTCACCCCAAAGAAGTTTCTCCTCATCTTTGAATGGAATTCCTTATGTTCCACCTTGTGCCCATTGCCCCTTGTCCTGTCACTGGAACCCACTGAGAAGAGTCCCGCTCCATCCTCCTTCAACCCACCCTTGTGAGCATGAAGATCTCCCCTCAACCTTCTCTTCTCCAGGCTCGAGAGTCCTAGTTCTCTCAGCCTTTCTTATCCCTCCTTCGCCCCACGCTGCTGCCTTCCTGGAGTGGAGTCTACACCATGAATTTCCCAATCGGGGAGGTGTACCTCAGCAGGGAGGTGTGCCAGCAGGAGATACACCACGGCACTAAACCCAAGCCAACAAGCTTGGCTGGACTCATCAGCATGGGCCGTATGCCAGGGCTACGGGAGTTGGGATCAAAACAAAACAAAAAAAGGGGCTGTGGGATGGAAAAGAAGTAGTGAAGGGATAGTTTGGGAAGAGAAGAGAGATGAGGTCATAGATTAGTGGCCGTGGGACGGAGGAATGCAGAAGGAGATGGGGAAGGAAAGGAGACCTGTTGTGGTATCCTGAAATACAGCACAGGTCTCCCAAATTAAGGCTGAACTGGGATCCTTTCAATCTCCCACTCAAAGTGTGAAACACGTGCTACTCCAGCTTTAGCATTCCTGTACAATTTAGATTAAAATGAACTCCTAGAAGAGCAGTGTCAGAAAAAAATTATTTGGATTAAAAAAAGCTTAGATAAACTTTAAATTTTAGAAACTTGGGGCACCTTGGTGGTTTTTTCCCCCCATATGCAGGGGGCTGTAGTGTGATCAGCATGGACAGTAATACGGTGTCAGAGAAGAAGCTGAGGAAAGCTGTTTAGTTTCACAGCTGTATAAAACAATTCAGCTTGCCATTGCATGTTCAAAGTGCAGTTGAATTTTGCTCTTAGATCAGGGAACTCACCTCTTGGTTAATTAGGAAGGGGAGTGTGTCAGGCCTCCTGAATTTCAGAAGCTTTGATTATTGTTAGTTTGACCTTAGTAGAATAAGAATCCTTCAGGCACCAAGTGCTAAGTTTCTACAAATACCTTTGAAAGATGGAAAAGAATGAAGGGCTGATCATTTCTTGAGTGTAAAAGAGCTTTCTGGTTCAAAATGCTGAAGTATAGAGGGTGAAACTGCATCAGGCAGCTCTGTATGCTGGATTTATGAATTAAGAGTTTATTCACTGGTCTGAGTTGTGGAAACCAACACAGTTTACCTCCAAGTTGGTTATTTGCTGTGCGAAATAAAACAAAGTGTGCCTGGAAGAGGGGAAGAAGAACGTGACAGAGTGCAGAATGGGCATATTTGCAGTGACTATTTCTAATGTAGCAATGGGGCCACATTAGAATCAAGAATAGCTTTTTATTTTGAAGTCATTCTCCCTACTACAGAGCATTCTTGGGTGGTGACTCAGTGTGGAGCTAATCTCACTCAAAATGGTTGCCAGTTGCCACTTGGAACAATAGGACTGAAGCCACAGGCTGCCATCAGGTGGCTGTTTTTAAGAAGGGCATATTTTTCTTCCCCAGTGGATTGAAGTGTTTCTTTCCAGCTGGTAACACAGAAGGTCTCAATAGTCACTGAAATCTTGCGATGGAAGACTCTCAAAACATGCAGTTACTCATTACTCTGTCTGAAAGGGAGAGCCCAGTGCAGAAACTGTTTTCTTTTATTCAGGGTTGGGGGGAAAAAAGGCTATGAAAACTTAAATTTGTTCTCAGGAACACCTGATTTGTATGCTGTCATACTGACCACTGCTTTTTTCTTTCATGAAGTGCACAGCATCTTTTCCCTGTTGTGTGAAGGAGAAGGTTAAGCAGAGGGAGAAAGGAATAGTGTCCATACAGTCCTAAAGGGTGAGGGCTTTGTTGGAGCAGGAATCCAGCCACCTCCTTCCTCAGGGTGAGATCCCACCAGCAGCCTGCTCTCCCCTGTCCACCATGGTGTAATACAGCAGCATAAGACAAGTCTGGGTGCAGCTGGTCTCAGGAGACCCCAAGGGAGGAGAATGGACACGACAGAGGATGGCTGGTGTCTCCTCAAGAGCTGCATTGTTGCCCCAGGGACTCAGAAGTGGAGTGAGTGGTCTGGAGAGAAGCCTGGACCTGGGTGGGATATCAGAGGAAAGGTGGGAATGCATGCAGTTCCTGCTGGGGCACAGTGAGAAGGTCACCTGGCTGAGCAATAAGGAAGATGATGTTCCTTTGCCTACAGCCTGTTCTAGAGCCTCATCTCCTGTGGTTGCAGCAGAGGCTTTGGCTTCACCTCTCTTTCCCTTTTAAATAGGGTGGGGAGGATTGTGCTGGTATCTGTTACGACATTGGACCTGATAAAAGAAGTGTCTGTAAAACTACGTGTGATGTTTGGCCTCTGCCCAGTGAGTGCAGAGCAGAGACAGAGCACAGAGGAGGCCAGGGATGTGGTTCCTTGAGAACCTGATGTTGAAGGGAGGGGAGAGGAGAAAGTCTGGAAACAGACCTGTGTTTGCAAGAGTCAGTTGGCTCCTCTTCCCTCTAAAATTTCTCTCACACCTTAAAATGTCTTCACGAGGGCAGAAGTCATAAATCAGAAACAAAGCCATTGAAGTACGCTGGGTTCTCAAACTGCAGAAGTTGGTGCCCAGTGAGAGGACAAGAGGGAACGGGCACAAACCAGAACATAAGAAGCTCCATCTAAACCTGAGGAGGAACTTCTTCACTGTGAGGGTGGCAGAGCCCTGGAAGAGGCTGCTCAGAGAGGTGGTGGAGTCTCCATCTCTGGAGATGTTCCAAACCCACCTGGACACGTTCCTGTGGGACCTGCTCTGGCAGGAGGCTGGACTAGATGATCTCCAGAGGTCCCTTCCAACCTCATAGCATTCTGTGAAAAGAGGTCAAGGGGTAGGTTTTGGAGAGGAGAGTTAAGGGGAAATTTGGAGCCCAAGGTGGGGAAAGTGGGATATGGGAAGGTGTGTGGCAGCAGGGGTTTGAACTGGAACTTGTGTAAATTTCACCATTTTGTGTATTTCTCCAGCATGGTTTATAAAACACAAATCTGACCAAAACATAAACTTTGAAAAACAGCTGAAGATAAAACTCTGCATCTTCAGGTTGTACCAATTGTCACAGGTATTTCCTCCAGCATTTGTTTGGCCGCTGCCAATAAGCAAAAGTTAAGTGTGGAGAGGGGGAAGGTGCTTGGTCATTTATGCTAAAATTTGGTATGAGAACATCTCAGTTGTCAAAGGTGACTTGAGAGTCACCTGTTCATAAATCTAGAAAACTTAAAGGTTAAGCTTCAGAGAAATGCATCCAAAAGTAAGCAGCAAGGGGTGTGTGTGTCCAAGCCAAGCTAACTGTAGCAGCAAAATGAATGCAAAAATGAGGTAAATATAATGAAATTATTTCTGTCCTATCATTGTCTGATAATTCAACAACTGTATTTTGAAGTTCTATGGGCTAATTAAGCTGCTTATCAGGGGAGGCTGGCAGTCATTTTTCTAAAACAAAGTAGCCCCAAGTTTCTGAGAACTAGAAAAGTCAGAATTTCCATTTTTTTTTGTTTTTTTTGCTCGTAACAGCAATGCTGATTCCTCTTTCTGATTTTACCTGATCAGTTAGATTTCACTGCTTGCGTTTCCAGCTTCTTTTCTTGTATTTGAGGACGAGGAGTTTAATTTTAACCTGCAGTCGTCATCGTGTGTTCATGATGATTGAGAGCTAGACTGCTGAGAATTCTGAGAACCAGAATCTACAGTTGGAAAAAAAGAGGTGTTGCAGGTAAGAAGGAGCCTGTGTTGTTATTTTGTACTTTCAACAAGAAAAACGGTACGTGCTTTGGGTGATCTTTGCAGGTGGGTTTTATCGTGGAGCAGTCTCCCAGGCTCTGAGTGTGAAGATGTATTTGTGTTTTCTGTGAGCTGTGATGAAAGCAGAGCTGGCTGGGTGTTACCTGCTCTCCCTTTCCCATCATTGTTCCACGTTAAGTTTCCCAAGTTTTAATGTTGAACAAAGCAAAGAGTCGGTCCTTGGTGCTGCCTTCTGCCGCTGCAATTCTACGGGCTGTCCCCTGAGGAGCTTAAACAAGTATCTGAAGTGCAAAAACGGGTGGAGAGAAGGATTAAAATATCATCCCTCTTCTCTGCCCTGCTTTTCCCGGCCGGAGCGGCTCCAGTGGGACCCTCCATCTCTGAATTTCGCTGCAGCCCCGGGGGGAGGCTGCACCTCGGTGGCTCTCTCACAGCTGCTGGACTTTGATGGGGACATGCCTGCACTCTTTCCACTGGCCTCCCTTGGCAACCAGCCCTTTGAAGATGACCTCTTGCTGTTTGCCTGCTGTCTCTCTTGTGTTGGATTATAGATGAGAGGTTGGCATGAGGGGAGGGGGATGGGATGGAGTGTTGTGCGTTTTAAGCCTCGTTTCTTTCTGCCATCTCAACTGAGGTGTTTTTTTCTTTTTTTCTCTTTGCCTTTTACCTCTCTCTACGGATAAAATGTTGTTTTACATATGGAAAAATGTTTTCTGGCAGAAATGCACCATTCCTGCATGGCATTTGTATACAGGACTCAATGAGTTCTGTGGTGGGGATGTTGCATTCTTCCTGTGACAATCTCCTCACTTTAGTTCCCTTCCCCCCATCCCTCTTCTTAAGGACAATATTGTTCTTAGTTATAGGGCAGCTTTTCTCCGGGGGCATGTTCTGTCTTCCCCTTCCCTCCCTCTGGCTCCAGAGAATGCATCCTCTTGGAGATGGCACAAAATCCGTCACCTCTGTAATGAAGGCTGTGGGGTGGAGGAGAGAGGGACGCCCGGAACCCTGTGGCTGGGTCGTGTTTTGGGTGGACACCAACTGCTTTTGGAAATCCAACCAACCAGGCTTGGCTAAATACTGACAAAATCCTCTGTGAGGCTCTGGATGGTAAGAAGTAAGGTGTCATCAGGGATCAAACGGAGCATAGGAATAAATATCCCATTTTCAGTCTAGTGAAGGTGAACAGGGGAGGTGTCTTCATACAGAGTATTGTTGCTAATGGTATTTCCACATTTTACCATCTCCTTTCTTGCTTTTTTCCCCCCCCTCTCAGTGATGAAATCACTCTGTAACCTACCTCTGTCAGCCTTTGAATCTTCCTGAGGTTTCTTCAGACTTTATGAAAGTCTGGGCATGGATGGTAGAGTGGCTGTTGACATTGCCATGGAATATTGATTAATGAAGCCAGGAGTTAAACGTGTTACAGGGCATTTTCCAGCAAATGTGAAGAAAATAACTTGGATGTGCCTCTGTCTGCAGCTGAAACACCTCAGAGCAGCACACCACCCAAAACTGGGAGGATAGGATGTGGTCTCTGCATGTAGCTAGTTCATCCTTATCTGGAATATTGCTTTTTTATTTGGATAAAACTGTGGATCTGTGGTGGATCTGTGTATCTTACAGATCCTGAACAGCTTGTAGAATTGTCCTGGCCTTCCCTGTGCACTGGATGTGTTCAACGGCATATCTCTGCTTCTACATTTAATCACAGCATAGACTACTGGATTTCTCATCATTCCTTTTGGCCCGCTTCCTGGGCAGAGCGAGGATTTCAGGAATGCACAATGCTGTTGCGATAGAGAAGGTTTGGTGGAAGCCACTTGTGGGTTCGCTGGTGGCCGCTGGGTCGAGCTGCATGGTCACAACTGATAGCCAAGAAAAGCGCGCTGCTGAAATGCTCAGGTCCTATAATGTTACATTTTGTGGTGATTTGGTTTTTGGCAGGATGTTTCCCTTCAAAACAGAGGGGGGAAAAAAGAGAAGAAAGTCTGAAAGCGAAAAGAAACTGTGTTACCCGTGTTGGCCTTGTCAAGCCAAATCTTGACTATTTCCAGTGAGGGATGTTCCACCACTTCTCAGGGCAACATGTTCCGCTGATTAATTGTTCTTAGGGTGAAGAATTGTTTCCATATATCCAACCAGGATTTTCCCTGAAGTATCCTTGTGCCTGTTGCCTCTTGTCTGGTCATCATGTTCCCTCATGAAAAGACTACCTCTGTCTTCTCTATAGCTACCTGTAAGACTTGATTAGATCTCCCCGAGCTTTTGCTTCTCCAGGCTGAATTAATGGAATTCTTTCAACCTTTCTTTCATATGTCAAGTTTTCCAACCCTTTTATCATCTTGGTGGCCTTTTGCTGGACCTTCTCCAACCAAAACTGGACACATTGTTCCAGGTGTGGTCTAACAAATGCCAAATAAAAAGTGGAATAATCGCATTCCTTGATCTGCTGGCTGTACCTGTGCTCCAGGTGCAGACTCAGCGTTGACTCACGTGTGGTTTGTTGTCCATCAGAAGCCTCCACGTCCTTTTCAGCAGAGCCATGCTGCAGTCAGACCATGCACAGCCTGCTCAGTATTTCTCTATCCCACATCTAGGACTTCAAATTTTTCCTCATTGAACCTGATGCAGTTCTTGGTGGCCTGGTCTTCCAGCCCTTGTGGCCCTTCCTCCTGGCACAGCTGCCCTTCCCGTGGCCTCCTGGCATATCTGCCCCTCCTTCCAGCTTGTTGTCATCTGCAGACTTCACCCTCACACCTGTGTTCGGCCCTCTCATCTGGGTTGTTTATAGTGATATTGAATAGTATCAGACCTCCTATCA
Source organism: Thinocorus orbignyianus (assembly GCA_013400375.1). Taxonomy (NCBI): domain Eukaryota; kingdom Metazoa; phylum Chordata; class Aves; order Ciconiiformes; family Thinocoridae; genus Thinocorus; species Thinocorus orbignyianus. The sequence goes on along the minus strand of VXBW01003224.1, from coordinate 248,319 downwards.
ATTCCGGAGGAACTCCACTTGTGACCAGCCGCCACTTCAACTTTGAGCCATTAACCAATGATGTGATAACGGCAGACTTTGAGCCAGTTTAACCAGTTTTCCACCACATTGTGGTCCAACTCCCTAGTCCCTACCTTAGCAGCTTGTCAGCAAGGATGTTAAAGGAGACTGATGTCAAACGCTGTGCTAAAGTCAGGGTAGGTGGCATCCACAGCTCTCCTCATCCACGGAGCAAGTAGCTTCATCTGAGAAGGTATTGAGATTGGTCAGGGTGGATTTATCCTTGATAAATCCAAACCGGCTTTTTCAGTTGGTCATGAAAAACCATTTTGTCCTTCAGGTACCTGGAAATAGCTTCCATAAGGATCTCTTCCGTAGTTGTCTCAGGCAATGTGGTGAGGTTGACTGCTGTGTGGTTTCCCAGATCTGTCTCTTTGCATTTTGCAGACAAGTGTAGTATTTGTCCTTTTGGAGTCATCAGGGGCCTTCTCCTGATCTCCATGACATTTGAAAGATCATAGAGAATGGTTTGTACACCTGGGGAGCGAGGAAGGAGCTCACTTTCCTTCTCTTACCAGATGCTGCTTCCACAAACACTTGGTTTGGGAGAAAGTTTTTTGCTGCAATTGTTTGAAACTATTGATAGTTTTTCCCCCTCATAGGAAATAATTTGGTTTGTTATTGCTGTTGTAGTCTGTTCATGATATCTTTTGTTTTGTGTGTCTGAGGTGAAACACATTGGTGATCCAGAAGCATCCTGGATCCTCCTTCCTAGGCCTGGATTCTTGTCGAGATGTTTTCTTTCAACCTTTTGTGTCCTGTGACCTGCTCTGTGGAGAAAAGTCCAAGCCTGTGCCACGTTCTGACCCCTGACCCTTGGCTATCTCTGGTTCTGAAGATGGCCATGGGATGGTCAGATACGTCAGTTTTGGGAAGAGGATGCCTTGGTGTCCTGGCCTTTTGTTTCGTGAGCTGGGAGTTTTATGGAAACACAGAAAGTATGAATGTTCACATGAATCCTGTCTGGTTCCAGATGGTTACAGAAGGTACTTATGACCCTCTGACACACGTGTAAATCTTTACCTGGCTTCACAGAGGTGTGTTTGTTCCTTAGATACTGAATTACTGATAAAACTCAGCCTCAGATCCTGGTGATGCACATTGTGTGTGAGTAGATACGACCGTCTTTTGTGATAAGCTCAGTGGAACAATGAGATAAGAGGTATCTAAGACACCCACTGAATCTGAGAGATGCTTTGTTTTTTAACAAAAATAATCAGGTCAAACTCAAACATGGGCTCAAAACCCCAAAATGAATGAAAAATACCTACGCCTTGTGTCTCTTCCCGTATTATCTTCCAGGAAATAAAACACCTGATAGGGGATTCAACTTGGAGAAGAATGGGAAGAATAAATGTGTAGTTCTAGGAAAGAGGTTCTTGTTTAATTTGCTGCTGTTCACTGCTCAGCACATGCCTGCGTGGAATGTGGGCAATCTTTTAGCTGGCTTCTTTTTGCCCAAAGGGTGGAGGAGAAAGAACCATGTTTTGTGGCTTGTGGGATTTAAAGAATTGAATCTATGATGAAGAGTTCAACCAGAAGAAAGTTTGAGAAGGTAATGCTGGCTCTCAAAGGCACGCTATATGCAAAAACCCAATTTTTTAAATTTTTTTTCTTGAGGTGGGGGAATTGAATGTCTTCTCTTGGCAGGTGGGGTAGGGACAGAATTTTGAGGAACGTGGTCAGATTGCTATTGGTAACTTATCCATGAGGCATGAGATCAGAACAAGGTTGATGGAGAAGCTGGTTTGAGTGGAAATTTAAGTGGTCTGGATTAAAAAAGAAAACCCTGAAATCTGAACGATGGGAGCACCCAGAGAGATGAAGAGAGATGTCAGAGAAATCCACACGGAGCCAAGAGGAAGAGGAGCTAGAAATGGAGACAGAGGTTGTGCTCCCAAGTTCTGGTCATGATAAGATTAGTAAATTGGCAGATTGTACAAATTGCAGATGGGCTCATTGACTTCGTGAGGTCACCTTAATACAAGAGCCAACGCTGGTACTTGAGCATGAGTTTCCTTGATGTGTTAATGGTTACACACAGCCAGTGACTAATGTGTCTGACTTATCCCTCAGCTGAGTATTTGTGTTGGTCCTGTAGATCTTCAGACTTACTGGAACAAATAGTCTAGGAACAGTTGGGCTTTGCAACGCACATGGTTTTAATTGAACAGTGCAATGTTTTTGTCAATTGTCCCTTCCTGAAACATACAGACTTTGAGGGAGAACTGCTGGCGTAACAGAATTTGTTTCCTTAATTACTCTGCTGAGATTCCCCGTGTGATGCAACAAAATCCTTGGGAGTTTGTAGCCTGCAGATGTACCTCACCAGTTCTCTGCATTTGCCAGCCTGCCTGTTGGAATTTCTGTCCAGAACTTCTTCTGGACTGGGATGCTCTTTCCATGGGGATCTGACCATGTTGCTCACCCAAGTTCTGTAGAGTAGTTTGCTGATAACTATTTTGGAGTCCTGAATCCTGTGCCTTGTCCTTCCCTTGCCCAAATGCATCCAATTAATATCTGTATAATGGTGGAAAAGCTTTCCCCCCACACTTAATAAAGTCTGAAATAAGGAGTTGTTACCTCTGGCACCCCAAAGGTCTAGCAGAGCTTTTCATTTAGGTCATTTGTCACTTCTTGATAAGAAGTTTGGTGCTTATTTGAGTTTTGAGGGCTCTGCTGCTTGCAGGCCTTTGATTTTTGTCTCCTGAAGCTGTGCCTTGGTCCTTTTCCAGGCCACTGGCTTTCTAAAGGAAAAAAAGGAGTGTTCTGAATTCTGATTTTTTTATAAATGCCTGAGATTTGTGTGCCCTGTGCATGAAGGTGTGGGAGATGCTTGAGCCCAGTGCTTGCCTCACCAGTTCCTGATGGTCTTGAAAACCCTGTTTGGAGACTTTTAATGTTCTACCCTGCAAATATTTTAACTGCCTTTAGAATTGTGTGTAATGCACAGCTTTTGTTTTTGGCCTCTAAATAGGAAGGTTGTCTCCTCCGGGTGTTTGGGGGTTGTTGTTGGGGACAGGGTGTTGGCCAGCTGTCATTGAGAAGGGACAAAATCACAGATTGCATTTTTTTTAAAAGGTAAGGAAGCTCAGGCTTTGTGAAAGGAAGAGAAGAGGCTCTTTCAACTTCTGAGCTTACCCTGATTTCCAGGGATGCAATTGGAGAATGTGCTTGGAGACCGATTTAAAGAGCTATTCAAGTTTGGAAGCTGCTACGGAATAACAGAATTCTGGAGGAAAGAGGCTGCGGAAAGAATTTTCTGTTCCTCTTGGCCTTCTTCCAGGATGTTTTCTGGACTGAAGTGGGTAGAGACAGCATTTATTATTATTATTATTATTTCTTTTTGTATGGTTGGGGAAAAAAAGAGAGCAAAACTTCTCATCTTGTGATGGTTTATAGAGAAATCCCGAGTGTTGGTGTGGTGGGTTGTAACACTATAATGCCTTATCCTGGCGGCCAGAGGGAAAAGGACAAAAGGGTGGAAGTTTTCTTTTAATCTTCAGGACAGAGGTGCTTTTTTTGAAGTGATAGAGTTACGGGGTAGAATGTTCCCCCCCCTTGTTGGTTTGCTGCTTGTCTGCTCTGTAACACTAACCCACTTAAAATCCTCGCGGCTCTTTTTGAAGTTATTTTAAACCCTGGGCAGTGTATAACAGATTTTGTAACCTCGGATAAAAGCACCTGAGTCGTGGTTTCAGTTTTGCCCTTTTGGGCCTGTGGAAAATGCCCCAGCACATTTCAAGGAGATTTTGAACTAGAAACTTCTTAGGGAGATTGGTTATGGTTTCAAAGCTTCATTGAGACAGCCCGTGTCAAGGGAATTACATCAAGGGAACAGTTCTCTGTTTCTTTAGATATTTAATACAGATTAAAGCTTTGTGTTTACTTAAAGGATCCCTTGGACTCCTTTTGGGGTTGATTATGCTGGAATATGTGCCCTGGCAATTTTGGAGAGACTCTGCCCATCTCCCTTCCCTGGTTTTATGTCCGTGCTGAAGAGTTTCTCCATCAGATGTGGCGTTTGAGGAGTGGTTCATCGTCCAGTGGTAGTACCTGTCCTGAGCTTTACACTGAGGATGTTAAACTGCTCATCCATCTGGGGTTATGGACAGTAACTTGTAACAAAAATAGTAATAAAAAAAAGAAGGATTAATTAAGAGTTGGGCCCAAGATTGCACTCTGCTTCTCCATTTGCCTGGTATTGTGGTGGCCTTCAATTTGCAAGGAAGGGTGGTTTGCAATCCAGAGTGAAACTTTGTGTTTCATTGTTTTATATCTGGGAAAAGGAGTTATAATCACACTTAATTATGAGCCTTAGATGATTTTTTTTCATCAGCAAGCTGACAGTGAGCTCACATAACATCCCAAGGCTTTGTGCTCCCAGCATGCTTCAGAAACATACAAAGTTCTTCACATCCGCAGCCTCCTGTTTTGGTTTTTTCTGGTGTACCTTAATAAGTGAAAGTGTATTTGTTACAAACAAAGATATTCCAAAGCAACCTGTATGGTTATCTTGAATTTTGTTGATCAGCTGATGGTTTCTTTCCCATTCTGTTCCAGATGCACCCTCTGGGACTGTGTAACAGCAACGATGAGGAAGACCTGTACGAGTACGGCTGGGTGGGAGTGGTGAAACTGGAACAGCCCGAGCTGGAGCCGAAGCCCTGTCTCACTGTCCTGGGAAAGGTAAGGGAGTGCTTTGGGGTAAATCCTGCAGTAACCATTTCTGGGAAGGGTTAGCTCCTTTCTGAGAGAAATCAGGAAAAAGTAGAACAAGAGAAAACTCCCTTTACTCCATTAAATACTCCTGTTTTGCTTGTTGTCACACTGGATGCTTCAGGGAAAGGCAGTGTCCCATCTCGGCTGATGGAGGTGGTGATGGGGAGCTGAGGAGGGTGTCGTTCCCTTTTTGAGCTCTGTAGGAGTCTGACAAGGATTTCTGCAAAAAACAGCTATTTTGCAGAAGCAGTATTGGAGGAGAAATAGGGTGAACTGCAAGTGTGATGCTAACTCCATCACAGGAAGCTTCTTAACAAAAGCAGTCAAAAGGAAAGCATTTTATCAGTTTTCCTTAGGTACAGTTTTCTCAGAAGACATACACTAATTTCCTTTTTTTGTGTGGGGAAGAGACCCTTCAACTCTAGAAGAGATTTCTTTGCTCTAATTGCAGGACAGAGATTTCTACTCTGCCTGGATAAGAATCAAACCTGTTGCATGTGTGTTTATGTCGTGTTCTGGTTGGTTTTTGGATTTGGCAGCTGTTTGACTTAAAAGAGACATGAAAGGGGAAAAGAAAGAGAGGGGGAGAGGAGGGTAAGAGAGGAGAGAGGAAGGAAGAGAGGGAGGGGAGTGGAAAGGAAAAAGAAAAGGCAGGGCAAGGAGAAAGGCAAGGAAAGGAGAGGGAAAAGGAAAAAAGAGAAAGGAAAGGAAAAGAAAATAAAGTGGGGGAGAGGTGGCCTTGGACGGGGAAGGGAAATGGAACTTCTTCCATTTAGAAAAAGAGGAAGGCATCAAGGAATGTTTGTTTCTCATTTAGTTTGATTTATCCCGCCTCCAAGGTGGCTTGTCTTGCACTATTTGATCTTCTAGACAAATACTGCCTCTGACTTTCAGTAGAGTTGTGGTGAGCTCTTTTCCCCAAACTCTCTAAAGTTGACCTGCCCAACTGCAGCATCTGTTGCGGAGATCAGGTAGGTGTTACAAGATGTTTCAGAAACAGACTGGCCTTTTGGATACTGTATTTCAGCTTTTCTGGGGTTGTCAGTACCCAAATATTGTGCAAGTGGGATAAATGGCAAAGCCAACCCCTTGTTACGTGCCCGTCTGCGTGAGTCACTCAGGTGGGTAACAGGAAGAACTTCACTGAATGCGAATATTCTTACCTCCTTCCAAGAAGTAGGAGAGTGCCTAAGATTGAGCATATATGGTGTGGAACTTGTAGACCATGAGAATTCTGCTTTGTCTAGAGAATTCTGACTGTTCAATCCAGATATATCTCCCCTCTTCCTGTTTATTTCCTCGTGCTGGAATTGCCATTGAGGTCTCCTAGCGTCTACTCTGAGCTGTTAATTCCCTTAGAAGCCATTCTGTGAAATGAAAGACAAATTTTGTATACTCGGAGAGTGGTGTGGCTGGATCAATTTGACCTATTGATTTGATAGTAGGAATAACACTGATGTCAGGAAGGTGAGAGAAGTTAAGGACTTGCTTTCTTTTTAAAACGTTGTGGGCATTGTTGAAAGTCTCTACCTCAGCAATTTAGGGTAAAGTGAAAAGATTCTGTCAGGGCAGTTGCCTGTGGTTGTGCTTCCCCTTCCAGCTTCTGGCACATGTGCCCAGTTCTGTTTCATTTAGAGACTTTTCACTGGGAAAGCTAGTTTGGATTCACATGGAGCATCATCCTGGCTCTGCCAACAATTACTTTGTCCATCTTTCTTATGTCCATAAGGAATGGATAACCTCATCAGCCTAAAACGTACATGAATGTGTTCAAAAGCTTAGGCCAACACAAACCATAAAAGAATTTGTAAGCCCTGTTTTAAGAGCCAATTTAAAATAATTTTGTTAAAACTGGTGAACATTTGTGTTAATACAGTGTTAGAAGTGAAAAGGTGACTGAATGATGATTGAATGATAAGGGGTTGGAAGGGACCTGGAGATCATCTGATCTGGGATCCTGTTTGTGTCTGTATGGTGGAATGCATGCCTATGTGAAGGAATAGATTGTGAGGGTTTCTTCAGCTTAATAGTAAAGGAAAAAAGTAAAATAGAGATGATACTACAGAAAGTTTGGATTATTGTGCAGCAGAATGTAGAGACTACTTAAAAGCTGTTTGTGAAGCTGAATTCCATGACAAACAGATCTGGCACAAAGCCCGTATGGCTTTAGTCTTATTGTTGTTTTTAGTAGCTGTGGTCTTTTTTGATTTGGGGGGGTGTTTTGCTTCATTTTATTTTGGTTTTTGTTTTGGTTTGGTTTTAGTAAAACCCTGGTGGGTGTTTTCAGAAGCTCTGCTCCACTTGTTTACCCCGTGTGCTAAATGGGACGAGTAGCTGTACGGAATTTAACGTGTCCATTCCATATAGGTTTTTTTTTGTTTCTCAATTGCTCATCCTTCTTAGTCAGGTTTCTGTGGTGGAGTGGAAATGAAAGAGTTTAAGAAAACCCATCTCCCCTTGGAGTGCCCGTGAAAACGGGACCCCAGTGGGGCGAGGGGTGTGTGTGGCAGCTGTGATTTAGCTTCGCCTTTGATCACGGCGCAGCCCTGTTTGAGGCGATGCTGCACGCAGGCAAAGCAAAGGCCTGGGCTTTACTGATCTCATGAGCTCCTGAATAGGGCTAGAAGGGGAATGACAGAGGAAGAAGAAAGCTTTGGAAATGAAAAGGAAACCCCGTGAACCCGACCAGCATTATTGGCTGGATTTGCCTACCAGGGAGCCGCTCAGTTTCTGCCAGGCTAATTCTGCTCCAACTCCTCTCCCCTGCACCCCCGACCCCACCTCCCCCTCTCCCTTCCCTTCTTTCAGACTTTTTTTGTTGCCGAGGCCAGGCTGTAGTAACTTGGTTCTCAGGCTGGGAACCCACTGAGCTGTTGCCATGGTCACTGGGAAGCTCTTGGTGCCATGTGCTTCAAAGGGAACCTTTTCCCCTCCTGGAATTCCTGCCTCCTCTGCAGCCAGCACAATGAGGCTCCTTCTCCTCTGCCTGCCAGCACTCCTTTTGCTCCAGAGGAAGGGGAAAATCAGTTTTCCCCCAATACCTGGTGTGTGCCTGCATTCCCCGTGCCGTGGTGGTGGCACCTGCCCATGTCCTGCACATCCCAACACCCACTCCCATGATTTTCCCCCACCCCACTTGATGGTGGGTTGTTTTTTCTTGAAGCAAATGCCGTCTGTCAGGACAGTGAAATAAAGACAACCCAGCAATGCCACTGCTTGCATATCTCACTATGGGATAGATAGTGAGAAAATGCTGAAGATTTGCCTAAAAGCAGCACTTGTTCCCTTTCTGCAGGCTTGGAAGCCCATGGGGGAAGGATTTTGTTCTTGTTTCTCTTCCAGGGACTGCTGAAGGGACCCTGTCGCTGCGCTAACGGGACGTGTGTGTTTGAGGATGTGCATCTGAGTAGAACCTAACAAAGAGAGGATGTCCCTGCTACTACAGCTTCCTGTTTTCTTCACATCAAAGGAATCTGTAATATGAGGAAATTCCTAACAGTTCTTCCAGTATCCATTCACTTCTCTCTCGCTTCAGAGAGTTTATTTACAAAAACACTTAGGCAGATACGAACGAGAGGAATCTCTCGTTTTGCCACGTTACCGTTATGGTTGTACCACTGAGATTAGGGCCAAGCTCATCATAGCTTGAGTCTACGTATTCAAAGTGGTAACTGTTAATCCTGCAGATACTTTTGGTGTCATTTCTCTTCTGATGGTCTTGTTTCTTACATCCCCAGTGCTGGCAGTGTGGTCAGACCTCTGCAGTGTAGAGGTGTGATGATTTCTGGAGTTCTGGCACAATTGCATGGATGAGGTCAGAAGAGGGGTTAATATACAGGTTTTTCAGCAAGAAGGTGGATTTTCATCATGACAGACTGAAACAGTCAGACCTCATCATCCTGATAGGGACAAATGTGTACTTTTGAATGAAAAAAATAAATGACATAAAGCAAAATGCTTTTCCCAAAAGCTTAGTGTGTTTCTGCTTCCCATCTTCTTGCCTCCTGTCCATCCCCACCAGCCACAGTCTAACAGCAAGCCTGCTTTAATGGATTGAAAAAGGGATTTGAGTGGGAATGAAAAAGGAAGAGATGTTGCACATCAGAGAGTTTGTCTCTAGAGACCGCGGGGCCATGGCTTGAAGGAGCGGTCTCATCTCTGTAGTCAAAGTCTTGAGTTCATATGTGCCTTCCTCATGTCTTCTTTACATCCTCTTACTCCCTGACCACTTTCCACCTGAATTCCAGCAGTCCCTTTGAGGAGAGAAGGGAAGGGTTGAGCACAGCTGCTGAGGAAGGCAGCTCTGTTCTGGAGACAGAGGGAAGGTGTGTGTTGGGTATGGATCGTACAGTGGGAGGTGAAAAAGGAAAGCAAAGAGCTGGATGAAAACCAGAGAGAGGGGTGGACAGTGGGACAGACTCTGGTTGTGTGGTTCAGAAGAAGCAGATCTATCAGGTTTGAATAGGTGGGTGATGGTGGGCTCTTTCCTTCGGCACCTCCTGCCAGCAATCCCTTAGTGTATGATTTTACCAACTTCCTTTTTGCATCCACTGTGAATTATGAAAAGCAACAGCTATTTGTGAAGAAAAGCCATCTCACAACGTTTCTCCCTCCGGGCACTCCTCAGACTGGCTATTGTTGGACTGATTGCTTTAAATAAGTGTCTGCATTTAGAGTGGAGGAGTCCTTCACAGTCCCCAGCACCATCTTCCCACCTCTTCAACCAACTGTGGGACGCAGCTGCTTCTCCCTTTGGCTAAAGCAGCAGCTGCTGTTGCACAACACGTGTTGCTGGAGCCTTTGCTCAGCCAGAGCTCCCAGGGAAATCCAGGGAAACCCGGGCTAAGAAAGAAGGAACTCTTTTTTTTTTTTTTAAGATATGCCCCATATACAAACAATATGCCAATGGTTTATGTCTCTTAAGCTTTTGGACCCTCGTGATTCTACATGCCCTGTGAGCTTCTGAAACATGGAGAGGGATTTGGATTTTACATGTGGAATCTACCTGTTTCTCTCCCAGGAGAAAGGCACAATGGCAGATCTGCTTGAAGAGGGAGAGAAAAGGGGTTGGAAGTGGAAAAGCGAGTGGGCAAGTGAGTGCAGCTCTGTTGGAGTACAGAAGGTGGCTGGCTGGCAAGCGGCATCAGATGAATGAATTGGAAAGGGAAGAAAATAAGGAGCAGATATGGAGACAGGGAATGGAATGATTTGGAACTTCACAGATGAGTGACACGCCTAAATTTGGTGCATCAAGAGACAGGAGGCTTTGAAAGAAACTGGAGAACTGGGGAATGTGAGCAGAGCTGCATCAGAGGGACTCCGATAGTCCGAGTAAAAGATGAGCAGATACAGTCAGGGGTGGCAGCAAATAGTGGATGCTGAGTAACTGCAGACATAAAGTGGGAGTGTTTTGCAATGGTTTTCACAGGGTTGAAAGAGAAAATATAACACAAATTCTGCTTTGTTCAGTACTCTTTTGCCATAATAAGGCTGAGAGAGCTGGGACTGTTCAGCCTGGAGAAGAGAAGGCTCTGGAGAGACCTGAGAGCAGCCTTCCAGGATCTGAAGGGAGCTCCAGGAGAGCTGGGGAGGGACTCTTGGTCAGGAAGTCTAGTGACAGGACCAGGGGGAATGGTTTTAAATTGGAAGAGGGGAGATTTAGATGAGATCTTAGGAAGAAGCTCTTTGCTGTGAGGGTGGTGAGGCACTGGAACAGGTAGCCCACAGAAGCTGTGGCTGCCCCATCCCTGGAAGTGTTCAAGGCCAGGCTGGATGGGCCAGGCTTTGAGCAACCTGCTCTAGGGAGAGGTGTCCCTGCCCAGGGCAGGGGGGTTGGAACTTGATGATCTCTAAGGTCCCTTCCAACTCTGACCATTCTATGATAATTAGCCAGAAGTTGTTTTTCTGCTCAAAACCTTTTGTCTTCTTGCTGGTCAGGTGGGTGTTACCTTGAGGTGCCTCTTCGGGTGACCTGATGATTTAATATTCTTATGGAATTTGAGGAATCAACTGCAAACGAGTCAAGTGATCATACTGTGAACCCGAAGTGAGCATCAAGGGAGCTTTTTGGTCAATGTAATGAGTGCTGACCCAGCCATGTGTGATTGTAGCAGGTTATTTCTTTAAGGTTAGAGCTGGACATATTTGCAGTATGAGTTCTCTAGACAGACTGGGTGTATATTATCAGCATCTGCCTAGGAATTGCTCAATATGGATAAGAAACTCATCAAAACTAGTGAAAATATCAAAAACATCTATGTATTGTAGTGCAGGCCCCTTGGTGCTTTGTTCCATTGGTGAGCCAAGAGGATACAGCACAGACATTTAATTTTTCAAAATGCTCAAGGAGCTTGGTCAGCTTTGGACAGGAAAAAAAAGATGGACCCTTAGCCCTGAGGATCCAAACTGAGCTTTTAAGAGGTGGGGAGGGGAAGGCGTTTGCGAGGAGCACGAACGTGTGGACTCTTGAGTCCATGGAGTGTTGAAACTCCCAGAGGGTCCCTTCAGCTGAGTGTAAGGGACTAATGAGGCAGCCTGGCTGTTTATGGGCTGTGGTTAACCTCTTGCAAGTTAGGATTTCCTGTCGCCAGCAATGAGCTGTGACCGCCAGCACCACAGTGTTAATGATGAGGTAGGGGCTGATGAATGGCTGGACTCCAGACAGCAGCCTCCACTGGCAAAGAATCAAGTGGCCAGAGGGGGAAAAACATTGATGTCTACAAGAGAAATAATGCAAACTCCAGAACCTATAATTCCCATGTTTAAAAAAAGAAAGGGAGAAAGAAACTGGGGACAAATTCAAACCCGAGTGAAGCTTTTATCTCTGCCTTCTGAATAGAAGATTGTTCTTCAGCAAAAACTGGCTGCAAAAGCCAGGCCAGTTAAAACAATATGCAGGCTGCTTGCCTCCAAGTAACCAGAAATTGTTGGCTCGGAGTAGCCTGCTCTGAGGAGCCAACCTGCTGGGAGACGTTATCCAAGCAACGGCCTGAATGTAATTCCTCCCGCTGTGGAATGGCTCTTTGGCAAATGAAGACCCTAATTAGAGATGGAAGGGTTTCTATTTTGTTTTTCTTTAATCCTTACCCTGAGGCCTCTGCAATACAGCCATGTCTCTGCTTGTGTGCAGAGAAGTTTCCAGTTTCCCTTTGTAACAAAAATCCTTCACCTTTTTTATTCATTTTTCCCCTCTTTTTCTTTCTTTTTTTTTCTTTTTTTTTTTCTTTTTCTCTCCTTTAAAAAATCAACAAACTAGCAACAAGGGCCCACCACAGTTTGGGACCTTGAAACTAATCTAATCCAAACCCAAGGATCACTATTTGAAAGAAAAGTCCGTGTCATATTAGCCAGCCTGTGGAAAGCTGCTGGGTAAACTGGAACACTCTGCATCTTCTTACTACTGGACTTACTACCCAAGCCGATTCCTCTAGTGGAGAGGGAGCAGGAAAAAGAGAGGGAGAGGGAGGATCTGACTGGATCAGTAGTATTCTGCTGGATACCAAGGGAATTTTACACTCCGTTGTTCATTATGAAGGGTTGAACGGGGGTTATGTGCATATTCTGTAGCCTTGGATGCGGATGCTCATCCCTGCCAGGGAGGACAGAACCACCAGGGAAATGTGCTACAGCGTTTTAAGCTAATAGGTGTAGAACCAAAACCACATTTGCTGCTCCAGCAGCTCACCCTGGTATGTACAACATCAGCCTGAACGCTGTGGAGACTTGGACCCACTGCTCCATCACCTCAGATGATGATTCTCTTACCTCTAAAATGTCCTTGTTGACAGTAGATACCAACCTACATATGAGGGACAGCTACTTGAGGATGAAGCTGAGCAAGCCAGATGCTACTAAGCAGAGAACACAGTGAATTTCCATTTGCATCAGTTTCTTATGTTTGAAAATAGGTTTATACCCCAAATTGGCCTGAATTTCTCCTCATTTTTCATGCTTAGTTACGCTTACTTCCACTTCTCAGCACTTCTGGTGGGCTGGGGTCATATTCATATCTTGGAAACCATAGCCCCTTTCAAAGTTCTTTTGTTGAGAAGAACTTTCTGCACTAAGGTGAAGCTTGGTTTTATAATTCTGAGGTAGTTTTTTGTTGAATCACAAGCTTTGTGTACCTGAGATGGAGGAACTTTGGTAGATTCTAACTATTTGCACTTCTTGGGTGCTATAGGGATGGCTTCTTACAGGGGTCAGCATTGACAGATCTGTTCATATATAGCCCCTCTCTCGATTTTTAGTAACTTCTCAGCAGCATACTTGTACATATATTTTTATAATTATCTTAGATCTGGTTTGCTGTTTCTAGTTCCTCTACTTCCAGCACACCTTCAATAGAAAGATTAAAGTTAAGAATTATCATGGTTGGCTGCAGTGGCATATTATAGTGCATAATTCCTTAGTACTTAATTTCCAAAATATACTCATCTTGGGACTGTTACATGGCAGAGGTAACCGTATATAGGAATTGGGCTGCTCTGGCCACAGGGTGGGCTCTGATAGCCAAGGGCACCTTTCTGGGCAGGGTGTCCTATGACTCTGAAATGTCACATGAAAGATTTGCAACCAGCAGCCCTTTGCTGTGCTCAGGATTAATTAGATGTCTTTTTCATGTCGTTTCGGTGTAGTCTAGGCTCAGAACTGATCGTCCCTCACCCTAGGAAGGAGAGATACTCTTTCCTTTTTCATTTTAACTACCTGAGAGCCTCTCAGTGCCGAGTGGGATGGATCATGTTGGTGTATATTGTTGATGGGATTATGTACTGCACAAAGTGGTATTTCTCTTGAAGTAGAAGTATGTATTTTTTAAGTTCTTAAATTTTTTTTTTAGAGAAAAGTATATTGTAATTATGTTTTTAAACTTAGAATTATAAACCAAAGTACAAACCAGTGTTTTTTTTATACTTCTTAAGTGATAAAGCAACTGTCATATTGCCATATAATGCAGTGTTTATCTATAGGGCACGCATATAAAACACTCCGAAGTGCTTGAGAAGTGGAGTTGAGTATCCCAGTCAGGATGATGTCTTATGCTGATGTGACACCCGGGGAATTCACTGCCTTGTGATGCTCTGCCTGTGCTTTCAGACAGAAATCTCAGAAAAGGTTTGAAATGGCATCCTGCTCATGCTTGACTTAGCTCAGTTTCTGGAATTCCCGGGCAATTGTACATTAACAGGGCTGAGGCATCAGTGGGTTAATCTGTAACTCCTGCTGTTTGCAGAGTAGATGATGTCCTTTCCTCCTTCCTCCTCTGCCCTGTGGAATTGGCCCGTGGCCTGGCTTTCTCCCTCCGGCGGTGGTTCAAGGGGCAAGGTGTTTGTGGTGGCTGAGCCTGGCAGTGGTGCAGGGGAGAGAAAAGGGGTGCCTGTGGTGTTCTGATGCTGTTGTCTGTATTCTCTGTGCCTCTGAGAGAAAAAAAAAGAGGGTTTGCACTTGTTTGACAGTTGTAATGAAAAGGTGCATTTGACACAACGCTGTGGGGTTTGTGCGGGATTCCAGGTATCACTGGAGTGTTTTTGCCTGTGGCTGATGTTCTGTGCTTTTGCAAGCACAGTGTGCACTAAAATTGGGTTTATTCTGCTAAAGAGATAGTGTTATATTTTCTTTTCCCCAGCAGTGGCTGCTGGTAACTGAATGTGTTATGGATAGTCAAATGTCAGTAGGTAACACACATCCTTGCTTACTTTAGCAGATAGTGTTCCAGCCGTCTGAATAGTAACACCCGCTGCAGTTGATGTTTTAGCAGCCAATATAGTGGTGTTCTGAAACATACTGACAGATTTTGCTGAGCTGTTTTGTTGTGGTTTTTTTCTCTCCCCTCCTTGATGGGTTATCTCTTTTGTGCCCAGTTATGTGGAGGAGCATCTAAAGTATTCCAGTGAAGAGTCCTTTCCTCATTGGAGTAGCAAGTGTGGTGCTGTAAAGCCTGCTGTGCTCTGGAATCAAGGTGGAAAGAACTTTCTGAAGTCAGTCCTGAAGAGAGAACCTTTCTCCCAAGCAGAAGTCACAATCGTATCAAAAAACAGGCTTGGATTTTATTGCTGAGCTTCACAGGATGCCCTTTAGATTGAAAATTGAATGCTGCCATCCATAGAATGAGGGTACAGTTCCTCCCTACTGCTCCATTTAACAGGGCTCATGTACCACATACCATACTTATAATTAATATTTGTTGTTTACAGTGCACTGTGTTCCAAGAAGAGAGCCCCTAGAGTTGGATGAAAGATCCAATTAATCTAAGAGACTAATGCAGGAAGACAGATGTGTGGTTCTTAGCACAAGGGTGCTGGTGGGAACAGTGTCAGGACAGCAGGGTACACCTGTGGGTTTACACAGGCAGCCAAGGCTTTTAAAGCATCTTTTCTTTCCTTTAATCCAGCAGCTTTATGTAGGATGTTAACTTGAAAAATAAAGAAAAAAAGTGTGTTTATAAATAGTAATCTGGCTGTACCAACAGTCATTTCCACCAGCAGGTATTGAGTTACTATCTTAATAAATGTGTAATGCATTACTGTGTTGATGTAAATGGCAGAGCTAAAGGTGATTAATGAACTTTGGTTTCCCCACCTATGGTTCTAAGCCTCAGTCCTTCTCTGGTCTGTAATTTATTCACTCTCTGCAGCCCATTAGGTCAGTGTTGTGTCCTCATACGTGAATACAGCTGTATATTGTGAAGGAATTCTAACTCTGGCAAAGAAGTAAATGCAATGAACAAAGACTAATGTTGGTACATTTTTTCTCATGAACGGGGCCTTGTTAAACAGCTTTTGTTATGTCGGTTTCTCCACTCTTGTGTAATAACGGGCATATTAATTGGAATGAGGCGTTCTAGAAAGTCAAGGAGGAGATGCTTGCAGTGTTCAGACCTGTGAGCATGTAAGGTCCTTCCAGATGTCAGCGAGTGGCTGAACTTCTGGCTGTTGTAGTTGTCGCTGTCCTGCCTGGTGTGACTGATTTTAATCATCATCTTGTCCCTCAGGTTCAAAGTCTGTCTCATCAAGGAAGTTGTTCCTTCCTTACTCCATTAGCCTAGCCCACAGGAAGGGAATGCAAAGCTCTTCAAACCTTTCTGGTGTTCTTGGAGGTAGTAATTTCCTCAGGCCTGGAGATGTGAAGAGGAGCTTTCCTCACACTTCTGTGATACCTGTTTTCTCTTGTCCTCTCTAGGTTACAGGGTTGAGGAATTCTTCCATGTTTTAATCTGAGATAGTATTTAATGTGCATCTTCTTGGTGATGGTTATGAGCAGTGAGTTCATAACAAGTAGGTGTGTTCCAGAATAGGTAGTCCTCTCTGCACCAGGGATACCTTTTGTCCATCTGTTCATGGTAGTGTTTCATCTGAAGAGATTCAGCTCCTGGACCTGGATCATTTAGGGCAGAATCATTTGTTGCTTTCCTGCGTTTTATTCTGGTCTGTTTGTTTTGATCAAATCTGTAGATGGAACAAATACTGTGAGATTGACGGTGATTTTTATTCTTCTGGACATGCCGCAATATGAAGTTTAAATACACTTGACACTTGTCTTTCATTTTTATTTTCAGCATATTCACACTATTACATTTAGTTTTGTAGTTTTGTCTTATGCATTAATGCATAAGACAGTAGATTCTTTCAAGTTTGGGGCAGTTTTTTGACTTACCAATAGGGTAACTACTAACTTGCTTGATTATTCCATGCCTAGCTTATGATTAACTGAAATGTCTTTGGACCACTTTTAAGCTGTTGTATACAATGTCAGAGACAAAGAGGGGGAAAAAAAGTAGAATTTTTGAAGTGCCAGTACATGGTGTTGTCACTTCCAGTCCTGCTTTAGGACAAAGGCATGCTTAGTACTCTCTCTACATCAGTGTTTTTGCACAATTGAGCCTTATGTTTCTGCACGTCAGGCATTTAGTGAGCTGCTGGTGTGCACAGAACGTGTTACTCCCCTGGAGCTCCAGTCGGGATGTGGGAGCCCTTCCCAGGAGAAGCAGAAGTGAGCAGAGGGAGCAGGTCCGAGTCCGTTGCTCTGCAGCAGCGCAGGCGTCCAGACTCTGGATGTGAGGACTTGGGAGGTGGTTGTCGCTGTGAACAAAGAGCGATCACTTGATAGTGATATGATCGTTTGATGAGAGTCATATGATCATTTGATCATAGTGACAGGAGGAGGAGTTAACGGTTTTAAACTGAAAGAGAGTAGATTTAGATGAGATCTCAGGAGAAGTTTTTTTTACCTCAGGGTGGTGAGGTGAGATCCTGGCCCAGGTTGCTCAGAGAAGCTGTGGCTGCCCCATCCCTGGAGGGGTTCAAGGCCAAGTTGGACAGGGTTTGGAGCAACCTGGTCTGGTGGGAGGTGTCCCTGCCCAGGGCAGGGGGTGGCACTGGGGAGGCTTTAATGTCCCTTCCCACCCAAACCATTCTGTGGTTCTATGATGCAAGTACTAGAAGTGCAGTTATCTTGTTTAGGTTTTTTATTACTCTTTGCAAAACAGGAATACTGCTATGTAGTGACAGTCACTTGTTTTAAGCCACAGAAGGCAAACTCAGGAGGGGCTGTGCCCAGCCCCTTCGCTGGTTTTAGTCAGTTGCCTGGGAATGGAATTGTCATGCCCCTTTGCTTGCCCTGGGTATTGTAAAGGTAAAACATGTACTAGTGCAACTTTTTTTCTTCCCAACCCCTTCATCCAACGTCTGTCTTCATTTTTGATCTAGGTTTGGGCCACTTTTAGTCAAATGTCTTAGGGGCAGCCTTCAAATGCTGAATAGCCCAAAATGACCAAGTCACATGCCCGTTACAGCCTGACATTACTTTAAGTGGGACTTACACGGCCGTGTTATTTTGAGCTGTCCCGACTACCCGGTAGCGGGCAGGATATATATATATTTATTTTTATATTTTCTTTTTTTTCTTTCAAAGGCGTTTTAGCTGTAATTACCCGCCTGAGGCGGCCCCAGGTGCGCCGCGGGCCCCGTCGCCATCTTGGGCTGAGGGGGAAGGAGGTGAAAGAAGCGGCCTCCCCGGCCTGCTCGCACTCGTTCGCTCCTCAACAAAGTGCAGCGGTTTTAAAAACGAGCTGGAGGAGGGAGAGAGAGAGAGAGAAAGGGGGAGGAGGAGGAGGAGGAGGAGGAAGGGGGCGAGGAGCGGCAGGCTGTGGTGTGTTGGCGGCTGCTCTCTGATCTGCTGCCAGCCCAACCTGGAAGGTCAGGCGGGGCTGCCGCCAAGCCGCGGAGCCGGAGCTCCGGCAGCGCTGGAGCGGGCTCTGCCGCCGCCGCTGCCGCCGCCGAGGCACCCACCATCCCCGCCCTTCCCCCCGGGGAGCGGCCTTCGGACCGGGGCTGCACCGCCCGAGGGCCCGCAGCCTCCCGCCGAGCCCCCGGGGCCGGGATGTGCTTCCCAAGGGCGAATGCATCACTTCGGGGGTTGGGATCGGGGTTTAAACCCTCGCCAGGAAAAAAAATAAATATATTTTTAAAAATATCTGTGTTTCCCGGTTCTCTCAATAGTGGCCGGGCCGAGGATGGGCCTGGGGACTGGGCTGAGAGGAGAGGGGCTGAGGAGGGCCTTGAGCTGGGCCTCTGTGGGCCTGAGGGCCCTGTGGCAGGGTGGAAGGGGGATGGCAAGGGTGCAAAACGGCCCCTGGGGAGGAAAAGTGCCAGTGAAGGAGTGCTGGAGCCTTCCCGGGGGCTGGCCATAGCCCAGCCACCTCAGGGACCCCGCAGAAAGTGTGTGGAGGTCACCCCACTCACTGTTACCATCTCAGCATCTTGACAAATACAAAGTAAGGAGTACAGGTTGCATCAGGGCGGTGGAAACCTGATGAACTTCAGTGCTGTGTGCTGATAACTCTGGCTGCACAAAATGAAGGGCTGGGTTTTTTATTTTCTTATTATTTCTTTTTTTCTTTACCTGAACCAACCTGTAAAATCTCTTAAAAAAAATCTTTCCCGGGATCAAAGTGCCTTGCTTGTTGACTGACCATCCTGAAAGAACCACCTCAGTGGCCTGAACGGTTCTACCAGTGCTGCGTGTCTGTAAAAAGTGCCTTCCAGGGAAACCGGGATGAGTTTCACCTCAGGGCTGCTGCTGCGATAGAGAAGGTGTAGCAGATTCCTTTTAACTTTTCCTCCCCAAGAGCTATTAGTGATTAGCCAGGTGTGCTGACTTCAAAGGGGACAAATACCTGCTGGGCTGAGAAAGAGACCCCGTTTGGGAGTTGGTTTCCCTCATGCACTCTCTGATGGGCTTGGTTGATTTAAAACAAAAAAGAAGAATAGAGCAAAGAGAGTGACCCGTAAGTGTTCAAACCAACATCTCTCTAATGGCCAAGGTTCTTGGAAAATAGAGTGGTATTTCATGATCTGTCACTTTCATATGTTTGTTTTATATCTCAATTAAAATTCAGGTTCTGTAATCTCTCTGAAGAGCCAAGAGTCCTCCTCTTTGGTGCTGTGATGGTGACAGCTCTTCATCACTGAGAGAAATTGTTACTTTTATTCTGCATCCCACAAAGGCAGTAACAGCTTTGAAAAGTCACTGGGAATGTTTGTTCTGTGAAGCCCTTAAGCAACTTTTGAACAGAATGGACAGAGGCACAGTGGCAGAAACTGGAAAAACACCCTGTCTTAGCCTCGGCAGTTAAAATGCTGTTTTTCTGTCCCGGAGGATTTGAATATGTTCTAATAACTCCTCTGTGCTGTTGGTAACTCCAGGTTTGGACTGCATGTTTGATGAAGAGCTATGCACTGGTCTGGGCTTATCTGCTCAAGGAGTGTTGTATGCAACAGTTCTGACCTCTAATGGTCAGGAAGAGCAGTGTTCTCTGAGGCACTTTTTGTAAGAGTTGAGAGATGTTGGATTTCTCATGATTGTGAGAATGACACTGGAAAGGCATAAAGAACCTGGTCTGCCTTTATGTCCTACACTAGTGAGCTTATCTCTCCATCCTGAATCATAGGAAAGACTGTAGTGGTGCTTCCAAGTAGCATGGAGA
The DNA here is from genome assembly GCA_013400375.1 of Thinocorus orbignyianus. Lineage (NCBI taxonomy): Eukaryota > Metazoa > Chordata > Aves > Ciconiiformes > Thinocoridae > Thinocorus > Thinocorus orbignyianus. Next base: position 228,554 of record VXBW01003224.1, on the reverse strand, counting down.
AAAAGAACATAATTTATTATAAAATTTTTCTTAAAGCCTTTTAGAAGATCTAAACCACATTTGAATTCCTTTAAAAGTTTGTTGAAGGGGGAGTGTGAGAAGGAAGGAGCAGAGAGATTGTAGAAGATGTAGCGAAGTCTAATTATGTTCTGTGCTGGTTCAGGAACTCCTGTGTTTGCAATTACTTTGTCATTTGTTTTAACTACACAGAAGCACAAAACGTTAAAGTTTCTATCTGGAGATGAGGAGAGGGAGTCATTTCTGAGGTAAGAAGTCATCTTTTGGGGTGGGACTGAGGATGCTGTCTTTCTTATTGCAGGCAAAACGAGCAGTACAGCGAGGAGCCACAGCGGTCATCTTTGATGTTTCTGAAAACCCAGATGCCATTGATCAGGTATGAAGAAAGGAGCCCAGTTTTATTACAGCCTCTGCCGGGTTCTTTTAGGGTTGCTGAGGCCAGACTTGAGAGCATGCAGCTCTTGGAGCACACCTACCTTAGGGCACACACCTACTGCCCCCGGGTAACATGGTGCTGTGGTTCTCCTGCTCACCCTCTGGCAGGCAAGAAGTAGTGGACGTGGTGAGAATCTGGTAGAAAGAGAAAACTTTGGAGAGTCAATTTTTTTTTTTTTTCCCTTTACTTGAATCCAGAATTCAGGTCTGGGACTGAGGTTTTTGAGAAAGGATGGAGGCAAATTTTTGGTGGCCCGTTATCTGGTTAAGGAGGTTTTCTTTGCCTGGCTCTGGGTACAAAACACAGGGTGTTTGGCCCCACCCAGCTTATCATCAATCACGTTGTTGAGCAGCTGCTATTTTTGAGGTTGCAAAACGGGTTTCAAACCCAATTCTAAACCAGATTGTTACAGAACTGTCCTGGTTTCAGCAGGGATAGAGCTAATTCTCTTTCTAGTAGCTGGTGTAGTGCAGTGGTTTGGATTTAGGCTCAGAATGTTGGTGACACACCGATGTTTAGTTGTTGCTGAGCAGTGCCAAGGATTTTCAGCTTCTCACACTGTCCTGGCAGCGACGGGCTGAGGGGGCACAGCCAGGACAGCTGACCCCAGGTGGCCTAAGGGACACTCCATGCCCTAGGACACTGTGCGCAGATACAAACCAGGGGGCAAAGCTGGCCGGGGGCTGCTGCTCGGGGACTCACTGGGCATCAGCCAGCGGGTGTTGAGCAGTTGTTTTTCATTTCCATCACTTGTCTTGGATTTTATTTCTCTCTCTTTTTGTTATTTCCCTTTTCATTACAATTTGTTGTTGGGTTTTTATTGTCTGTTTGATGGAGGTTTGTTTTTAATTTCAGTTGCCAAACTGTTCTTATCTCACCCCAAAGAGTTTTCTCACTTTGACTCTTCTAATTCTCTCCCCCATCCCGCTGGGTGGGGGGAAATTAGGAGGAGCTGTGTGGTGCTCAGGTGCTGGCTGGGGTTAAACCACAACAAAAACTTATAAACATTTCTTTCTTGTTTGCAGCTGATCATTTCTGGCCTATATATTTTGTGGACAAGCAGAGTTTTTCTTTTTTGGGGGTCTCAGTACAATTTCCATCTTTTCATTTGAAGTGGGTGAGGTGGTAGCTCCGAGAGGCTTTGACAAGATCCTTCCACCCAGTTCTGAGTTATTTGAGTAGAGAGAAGAAACATAATAAGAGTGGCAATAGTCTGTGTTTGGTTTAGTTTTGTTTTGCCTTGAAACAAAACTGCTCTTTCTGCTACAGCAGAAACAAGTGAAGTTGAATGTTTTAAGCTCAGCCTGAATTTCTTGGGGAAAAGAGAGACCATCAGTGTTTACATTCAGAGAGCTGGTTTCAATTCTGGAACGAGCATCTGTTGGACAAAGGAATGCAGACCCTGCGATGGATGCTTTGAGAGCTGTGCTCTACATGTGCATCAAGGCTACAGCCTTGATCTTCCAAACATTCTCAGGGATATTTTTTTCTCCTTTTATACACAGAAAAATTATCTGCATGAAGACGTGAACTGTATTTTTCCAATTTTTTTTTCTCTCTATTACAGCTTCCAGTTACTTTTAACCCCCCTGCTCTGAACTTGCAAAGCAGAGTTACTGCCTCTCGCTCTCTTTCCTCTCCCAGCAACTGCTGATTCTTGGTAATAAACGGGATGCAACTGTCCCCAGTAGCTGGGAAACTAGTCCAGTGGATGATGNCTCTCAGGTCTCCCCAGAGCCTTTTCTTCTCCAGGCTGAACAGTCCCAGCTCTCTCAGCCTGTCCTCATAGGAGAGGTGCAGTGAGGTGGAAGGAGGTTAGTGGCTCAGTGCAGTAGCTGCCCAAGTCTGCTCTGTTGGAGGGCAGGGCAGCAGCCTGTGCAAACACTCCCAGGTGGGAGAGGAATGGCTGGATCAAGCTTTCACACTCCCAGTGTCAAAGTTTCTGGATTGTTCTCTTCTCGTGCTGCTCCAGACACTTGTCTTTCATGCATTTTGATTCTCAGCTGCAGTCTTCAGAATGCTTGATATCAGGGGATACAAACCAGTTCGTCTTTAAAACAAATACCATTTTGGCACTCACCGTGGAATTGTGGAAAACGTTAACAGATGGATAACTACAGAGGAAAACCTGACATGGGTTAATCTGGAGTCTGTTTGATTCAAACGGAAGTATCCAAAGACAGTGAGGGGAGCTGTGTCTTTTGCTGTAGACTAAGAATGAAGCTTTCATTTTTAGAAATGCTCTTTGAAGTCTGGTTTGTTTCTTAGTTTTACTTTTTGCATAGTTTGAAGAGGAGTAGCAGCAACATCCAGGGCATCATCTTTAGCAGAAGTCTGGCATTGTGCAAAATCTACAGAGGAACTGGGTGAATTCTTTCTCAGACAAGAAAACTTTAGAGAAAATGAGTGTCTGGGAGCTCAGGGACAGTGATTGGGTTTGGCCTTAGACCAACAAGCTGTGTAGACACACAGGATCCTGGGGCTGGGTTCAGGTGCTTCAGCTAGATTTTAGCTCTTCAGAAGACACCTGTCTTAAAAACTATTAGATTGGTGTTCTCAGAAGCCCAGTCAAATACTGGGAAGAATCTGTTTTGAAGTCTAAGTGGAATCTGTCACCGTCATCTGGGCAGATGGAGTACTTTGTAAGCAGAGTGATAGATCTGTCAGGTGGTAATTTCTACATGCTCTAGCCAGAAAGAACAGGTAGATACTGACAATGTAGATTTGGTATCTCTGTGCCCAGGTTTTGGCTGGGATAGAGTTAATTTTCACAAGAAGCTGGGAGGGAACAGAGCCAGGACAGCTGACCCCAACTGGTCAAAGGGATATTCCATAACATAGTGATGCTCAGTTTATAACTGGGGGAGCTGGGGGTGTGGTTGGGCTGGGCATTGGATTCCAGGTGGTGAGGATCTGCATTGTGTATCACTTGCTTTGTATATTCTTCCATCAGTATTACTATTTTTCTCTTCCTTTGCTGTTCTATTAAGCTGCCTTTATCCCAACCCACAGTCTTTACCTCTTTCTCCTGATTCTACTCCCCATCCCACACAGGGGAAGAGGAGTGAGCAAGTGGCCATGCCATTCTAGTTGCTGATGGGGGCTAAATCATGCAACTCCTGTTCCAACTTGCTCCCCCTCCTGTCCTCTGGTTCCTTTCCCTTCACCATTTCCATCTGCTTGTCTGTGCCTTGATTATTTTGTATCCACCAGCCCCTGTACTGGGGATTTTCTTGTGGGTCAAGCTATACTGTGCTGTTTTGTAACCAAACAAATCTGTTGTCTTGTTATTCCCTGCTCTGGTGTATAGTTTAGCTGGTTGGTTGTTGGCCAGAGAAATTCCACCATCTCCACACTTGAAGGTTTTCCACATTGGACTGGCTAAAGCCCTGAGCAGCCCCAGTCTGCTGGTGGAGTTGACCCTGCCTTGAGCAGGAGGTTGGACTCGTAGGGTCCCTTCACCATGTTATTTTATGATTCGATGATTTGGCCTTTCAGGAAAACTTTGGTGGACCCAGAAGGAAGTTTCAGAGTGAATTAAGCTGTCGAATCACATGCTTTAGTCTTTGAGGCCCCTGTCCTGCAATCTATAGCTCTGGTGGTTGTTAGAACCCAAATAACCATTTCAATGAGTTTATTGGGTTAAACAGCAGAAATCACAGACTTTAATAAATTGTGTAGGAGCAAGGAACCTGAAAGACAGGACTCTGACAGGAGATTCTCCAGAAAGCTGAAGAAATGTGTATGTGAATAAAATAACTATAAAGTTGAAATTAGAAGAGGTTCAGAAAATGTAGCATGGCCTTTTTTTACGGAATTTGCAGATTTTTATTCTTTTTCATTATGAGGTTTAACTTATTACCATAGTAGTATATGCAGTGGCACATAACGTGGTTAAGTTGAAGCTGCTGTTCAGAAATAACACTTGCTTACCCTTAATCTTAAAAAAAAAAAGAGCAGTTTAGTTCAGGTTTAACTCTGGGGAATACTTCAGTGAAGGTCCAAACTGGAAGAGAACAATCGGTGCTTGAATCGCTTCCCCATTCGTGCTCCTTTGCTTTTCTGTCTGTTGTCCAACAGAGAGGTAACTTTCCCAAAACGTGCCTTTTGAGTAGATTATTTTTGTGTTCTGTTCTAGCTGAACCAGGGCTCAGAGGACCCTCTGAAGAGACCCGTGGTGTACGTGAAGGGTGCTGATGCCGTCAAGCTGATGAACATAGTGAACAAGCAGAAGGTGGCACGAGCAAGGATTCAGCATCGGCCCCCACGGGTGAGACTTTCAGAAACCTTATCTAGGTGTTCCAGTGCTGTGGCTCCCTGCAGTGCTCCCGACCTGCACTGCCTGGGAAGAGGTTTTCATGCTCCCCAGGAGCATTAGTAGGTGTGAAATTCTGTTGGCCTAAATAAATTGAGCCACTGAGCTGTGGACAAGCAGCTACGCTTGGTGTAAGTACGGAATCCACAGCGTGGCATCTGCTCCCTTTCATAAGGATTCTTATGAGTATACAAATGGCTAAAAATTTATATAATAGAAGTTTTCCCCCTCTTTTTTTTTTAATTAAAACCCTTACTCATTGCACACTCCTGGTAGTTCAGATTTGTAAGGTAGTCTGCCCTATGTTAACTAATAATTCCATGTAGTGTTTTAAACATGGGCTAATTATTGGATACCTGATACTTGTAATTGTAATAGGAAACAGTTTTTCAAGAATTTTCTTTTTTTTTTTTTAACACGCTACTCACAGTTTACAGAAGAGGAAGGAAGCTGGAGGTCATCTGTGTCCCAATTACCACTGGGGGTTTTGTTGCATTTTAATGGGATTTTTCTCTTAAGGAATGTATTTGAGAAGGGAGCCGTTTGCTGAGGAGTCAAATGTTGACTTTCCCTCACTTAAGTGTACAGGCAAACCAAGAAAGCCTGAAAATCTGTGTTAGTGTGACTTGCTCAGAGACACTGTCAGTCTGACTGGCATTTTAGGGTTTTTAACTACTCACAGTGACGTGTGAAACCCAGGTTGTGTCCTGGTTAACAAACAGAACAGTGTGTACTAGTTTTGCCGTTGTGACTGTACATTTCACAGTGGCTGCTGGGAAAGCAGAGAAGGGAAAGGAGCAAGAGATTTGAGTATGATCTAAAGAAAAGGAAAAGTAATGCTTTTCTTCTCATTTTTTTTAAGCAACCCACCGAGTACTTCGATATGGGGATTTTCCTGGCCTTCTTTGTGGTTGTCTCTCTTGTTTGCCTCATTCTTCTTGTCAAGATCAAACTGAAACAGCGACGCAGTCAGGTAAGAGCAGTAATGGAATGTTCACTGAATGCTGAAAGTCACCTGCTCTGACTTTGTCCCAGAACTTGCTCACTACTTCTGGGAATGCCAGACACTGACTTAGAAAAGTCACCTTTCTGGAAAGGGTGTTACCCACCTTTTGGATGTAGGCCTTTGGAAAAACTTGGAAATGCCTTTAGAGGAGATGTGCATTGACCTGAGATGTTCATTCAGTTAAATCCTGAGACGGGAGTATGGAAGCAGTTGATTTAACTGTTGGGAAGGAAGAACACTTCTGGTAGTTTAGAGACCCATGGTCAATAACACTGGTGGACTTCCAGAAGTCCAAGTTACTGTTCCTGTGTTCTGGAGAGAATATTTGGATTGAAAATTAAATTGTAATCCTTTTCAATAGAATAACATCTATAGATTCCTAATAGGAGAAGTTTGTGAGGTAAAAAGTTTGGTTAGGAGATATTCTGGGTGAGAGAATTTGAGTTTGGCCAAGCAAATGAGAAAGGGAAAGCAAGTGGAAGCCAATGGATGCTGAAGTTTGTAGTTGTAAACTCCAGTAAATACATGTGGAAGGAAGGTAAAGCAATACTGATACTTCAGGAAAAGTTCCTGACCAAGTCTTAGGTGTTGCCTCCAGGAGCTGCTGCCCGTTAATCGAGACTTTGCAGTGTGTCCAAATTGTCACCACCTTCACCCTTTTTCAATTCCAAGGAACTTATCCTTCTCAGTACTGCACATGGCATACATTTTCATACACTTTCTTTCTTTCTTCTGTAGAATTCCATGAACAGGCTTGCAGTGCAAGCACTGGAAAAAATGGAGACCAGGAAATTTAAGTCCAAAAGTAAGGGCCACCGGGAAGGGAGCTGTGGAGCACTGGACACGCTCAGCAGCAGCTCCACCTCGGACTGTGCCATCTGCCTGGAGAAGTACATCGATGGGGAGGTAAAAGCCTAAATGTTTTCTTTTTCTTATTCAGCTTGGGCTGGGAATGGAGCCCTGGGTTATTTCAGCACTGTGGGATGTGGCTGGCTGGTGGGTACCTGGTGTACTGGGGTTGTGCCACTTGCCAGAGTGGTGGCATTGAGTAGCCAGCTCAACCTCAGCTGCCTTCTGCACTTCCCAGAGAAATCTCAGGGGCTTCTCCCTGCGCTAGAGTGAGAGGTAAGAGTTCTCGTTCTGTAAGTTGCTACCTCCATCACGTTGCTTTTTTGAGGAAGAACTTGTGCAGTACTTGGAAAAAAGATCTGTTGCAGGTTTCTGACCTGATGTGTATCCAGCAGGCTCAGGAAACCCTGTAAACCAGTAATAGCTGAAGGATGAGAGCGCAGGTCAAGAGAAAAAGCACCATGTGTGTTGTGTGGGGTTTGCTTTTCCCTGAGTGTTCTCCACTGCCAGTAGCTGTAGGCAAGATGCATCATGAAATGGATTCTTAATTTAAATTTTTCAACATTCATTAAATGTTTTAAGGAAAACTTTAATGACGGGATCCTTCAAGGTATTGGGTCGTAGGGACACGTAGAAAAAGGTGTCCTAAAGAAGTGGAGTGGATCTGCATGGAGTTCTAACCCAACTTTAGGCTATTCTTTTAGTGCCAGCTGATGACTACTGCTGGGCTTTTGTCTCTGCTGGAACAGATGGCATTTTTGTCATCACTTCAAGTCCAGGAATTGATGCATTCAGTAGCGAGGTTGGAAAAAAACTAGGAATAAACTGTGGAAAATTCACTCCTTGGGAAAATTCACTCCTTGGGAAGGCGGGCTTTTTCATGGTCCTTTGTCTGTTCCTGTAGGAATTGCGGGTCATTCCCTGCACTCACCGGTTTCACAAGAAGTGTGTGGATCCGTGGCTGCTGCAGCATCACACCTGCCCTCACTGCCGCCACAACATCATAGGTGAGTGCTGCAGCACGGGTGCTCTGTGTCACCCATTCTGGGTTTAACAGCTTACAAGGTGAAACAGAAATCTCTCTAGAGGCCACGGGCTTCATTCTAACACAACCCTAGGAACACAGTAAGGTCTGAGTTCTTGGAAAATCACTGCATGCCTTGGAAGAAGAGGCTGCATTTCTGGTTCTCCCTGGTTGTGGGTGCGATGCCCAGCAGAGGGCAGAGCCGGCCAGCGGCTGAAGGGAATAAGGATGAGTAGATGGAAGAGATGGGCATGTTTTCTCTTGGCAGTTAGAAGGAAAAGGCAGTGAATGGGATTCTATTTTTCTGTGGTGGTGTAGCTTGGAATGTGGTTTCCCTTACTTGCCCTCTCCCCCTTCCTTTTTCTCTGTCTTGAGAAGGTTTACAGTCTACTTTACATAAATGCATAGTATGTGTAAAGTGAAAACTCAACTGCTGACAGCTCTTAACCTGCAAGACCAGGAGCACTGTGTAAGCAGAAGGTTTTGCATATAGGAGAACAGTATCTGAAATAACTTCTCTTCCTTTTTAAGCAAATAATTGAGTGTTTCAAAGGCTTCCAGACAGTTGCTCTCGATTTATTTTGTCTGTTTCATTATTTTTTCATTCTGTTTAAAAAAACCAACCAACCAACCAAACCCAAAAAAGGTAGTGCTTTCTTTTTGAACTGGTGTTATTTGCTGTCCTGATTTTGGCTGGGATAGAGTTAATTTTCTTCCTGGTAGCTTGGGTGACAACGTTGATGGTTTAGTTGTTGCTGAGCAATGCTCACACTAAGTCAGGGATTGTCAGCTTCACACACCACCCTGGCAGCGATGGACTGGGAGGGCAGAAGGGGCTGGGAGGGGACACAGCTGACCCCAAGGGGACATTCCATGCCATGGGACATCGTGCTGAACAAAACCTGCGGGGGTAGTGGCTGTGGTTTGGCAGGTGGGTTGTGCATCACTTGTTTTGTATATTTGTGTATTTTTTTATCATCATTATTATTATGCAGTGTATAAAGTAACTAAATTCAGAACAAAATATCCTTCTTTCTTGCATACAGTGTATTCCTTTTTATTCCTTCCTCCTCCTACTTCTCTTCTCCAGAGCAGAAGAAGGGGAGCACGGGCCCGGTCTGCCTGGACTCCATCGCCCCGGCGCGTGGGCGGCAGCAGAGGGTGATCCTGCCCGTCCATTACCCAGGCCGAGTGCACAGAGCAAACCCGATCACGGCGTATCCCACCCGGACCAGCATGGACCCCCACGGAAACCCCATCACGGTGCTGACAGTGGAGAGACATGGGGAACAGAGCCTCTACCCAGCCCAATCCCCAGCCTACATCCGGAGTTACCAGCCAATTCACTTGGACCACGCTCTGAACGCTCACCACTGTGGCCTGGAGCACAGGGCTTACTCTCCCGCTCACAACTTCCGAAGACCCAAGTTTGGTGGACGCAACTTTTCCAAAGCAGCCTGTTTTTCCCAATACGAGACCATGTATCAGCACTACTACTTCCAAGGCCTTAGTTACCCTGAGCAAGACGGCCAGCCTCCCGCTGGCCTTTCCTCAAAGGGTCCTTCCCGTGCCTTCCAGCCTGGTAGCAGCATGCTCTTCCCTCCCGTGGTACACGTGGTGCCCTCCTCCCGCCTGGAGAGCGGCAGTACCTCCAGCTTTAGCTGCTACCACGGCCACCGCTCGGTATGCAGTGGCTACTTGGCTGACTGCCCCGGGAGCGACAGCAGCAGCAGCAGCTCTGGGCAGTGCCACTGCTCCTCCAGTGATTCCATGGTTGACTGCACCGAGGTCAGCAACCAGGGGGTTTATGGGAGCTGCTCCACCTTCCGCAGCTCCCTCAGCAGTGACTATGACCCCTATGTTTACCGCAGTAAGAGCCCTTGCCGAGCGGGCGAGGCCGGTGGTGCCAACAGGGGTGCAATTGTTCTCTTGGAGGGCCCCCACCAGGACGAGCTCCCAGCTCCCAGTCTGGTGGGTGCTGACTGCCGGCCCGTGCCAGCTTCTTCCTCAGGGGACCAACTGTCCAACTGCAGCATGGATATGAACTATAGCAGTAATTCCTCACTAGAGCACAGGGATCCAAATGGCACTACCTCAGAGGGAGGAGGACATGAGGCCGCTCCTGGTGCTGCCTTGGATGTTAAAAGGAACTGGAAGAACCCAGAGGTGGCAGGGCCGCTCCCGGAGCAGGCGTGTTCCTGCTGCTTTGAGCTCCAGCACTCTGCCCTGGAGCCTGGCAGCGGGGGCGCTGACTGCGGGGCGCTCTTCCTCAGCCCCCCACTCTGGGGGACCTGTGGCCCGGGAGTGGAGCCCCCCTCAGGGAACACCCCGGGCTTGTACAGTATTAACTCAGACCACTTGCATAGGACAGATGGGGTCAAATACGAGGGCTTGCCCTGCTGCTTCTATGAAGAGAAGCAGGTAGCCTGTAGTAGTAGTAGCAGTGGTGGTGGAGGTGGTGGCTGCTATGCAGAAGACTATGCAGTGAACGTGCAGTACACGCTGCCCGACGACACCTTGCCCAGCTGCTGTAAGGGGGTATGTGATCTGGGTCAACGCATTCCCATCATTCCCGAAGACAGAGACTGTGAGCTGATCCTCCCTACGGAGTGCCAAGGGACCCGCGCTGCCTGGGATGGGACGCCCAAGCTGGACACGTTCCTGCAGTGCCAGGGCATGGCTGAGGTGCAGGACGAGAGGGAGGGGTGCTACGAGGCAGCGTCCTTCCTGAGGCAGAGCTACTCTCAGGAGGAGGAGGCCAGAATGCTCTTTCCCAGCCCCGCTCTGAACTCCCAGAAGCTGATGACGACCACAAAGGCCACAGGTAATAACGTGGGATCTTCTTGATTACTCCCTACCTTGCTGTCCAAGCATAGGAGACACTGCCAGCTCCCTGGCTGCCTCCATCCTTTGCCTAACAGCAGATTTATTGGCTAATCCTTCACCCAAAAGTGTTATTCTCTTGTTTCCTGGGCTCCTTTGGTCATAGAGGACCAGAAGGTGATAGTTTACTATCCCAATCCCTTGTAAGAGGAGAGGGGTTGGAAAAAATGACTGCTCACACCGTGCTGCTACGGTGAGCTGCCTGAGTAGGCACAGCCAGGGTGCTGGGACAAGCTGAAGGATGAAAAAAAGAAAAAATAAATGAGCAAAAACCTTGGAATTACTTAGAGTAATATGTGGGAAATTCTCTGCTGTGGACACAGGCAAGTGGGGAAAGAAGAACTGCTCTTAGAATGAAGGGGGGGTTCTTTACCTGCCTTGCCAGGGCTGCTTTTGAGGGTGTTCGTAGAGCCCTGGGGCACCCTGGGTTGGGAGGGACCTCAGGCTGCCATCTGGTCCAGGCTCAAAGCAGGGCCCACTCTGAGATCACGCTAAGCTCTTTGGCTTGTTGGCTTGGACCAAATTTCTCCAGTCGGGCCATGGCAGCCTCCGGAGTCACAGCATGTGCTCCCTCTCTGGGTCCTTGTTCCCTGCCCAACTGCCAGCGGGGGGAAAAGATTCTCCTTATTTCCAGTGTGAACATCTCGTGGTTCAGCTTAAACTCCTTCCCTCTTGTCCATGAGGCATCACGGTGGAGACCCTGCCTCCATTGGTGTGACAACATCCATGTAGGTGTTGTGACACTGCCAGGGGAACCCCTGAGGCCTGAAGAAGCCCCAGTGCCTCAGCCCCTTCTCGTAGGGGAGAGCTCCAGCCCTCTGAGCATCCCGGCTTTCCATCCTGAGCGCGCTCCAGTCAGTCAGTGTCGTCTTCTGGGGGCTTCAGAACTGGGTGTGATGTTCTGGGTGCAATGTTTTCTTAGTTTTCTTTATCCTTCAGGTGCTGGATCTCATCCCTTGGAGAGAAGCCAAATCGGTGACTAGACCTTGTCCAGAGGATCCCAGATGCAGAAGCGGAGCTTAGCAGAGACTCCAAATTCTCATGGGATTTTTTTTTTTTTTTTTTTTTTTTTTTTTTAAGCTTTGACAAACACACAAAAGTGGTAATGCGGAGAAGTCCCTCCCCCACTTCCTCTTCCTCTGTGTCCACATCAGCTTGGTTGTCTCCTTTCTCCCTCTTCTTGCCTGAAGCCTTCAGGCCTCCGTTTGTGTGCAAAGCCCGTGTGGGACGTGGTGTGGAGCGTTTGGGAGCTCTAGTGCCATTTCTCTAGTCATGACAAAGTGTTATTTATAAATATTTTCTTTTTAGAAGTGACCCGTGTGGGCCCTCGCTGAGGAGAGGTCCCACGGTGTGGTAAATAAGCCAGGCTATGTGTAGATGCTGTTACCTCCTGCTTAAAGGAGTCCAGCCTTCAATAAGCTCAGGGCTACACCTGCCTTAGAAACCAGAAGATAGCACCTTGAAATGTAGTAGTCCAGAGGGATGCAGCTGCTGGCCGGATGCTCGCGTGCCCACTAGCCCCAGCAGCAAGCCCTGGTAGCCACCAAGCTACGTGAGCAATCCTGAGGGAGGTGAAGCATTGGCCTGTCCTTTCTCCTCTCCCCACCTCCCCCTTTTTCGTGCTGCTCTGATGATTTGCCCAAGGGAGGGGGCTCCTCACCCTCTGATTCCTTTCAAACAGAGGTTGGGGGGGTGGAAATTGGGAGCTCAGAACGTGCTCGCCCTCCCCTCCCGCTCAACCATGGACCTCGCTGTCCCTTCTGACCTCCTGCTGGGGAGGATGTTGGAAGAAAACGCTTCGAAAGGGTAACACCTTTGTAGGCAACAAACCTCACCTTCCATGGAGAGTTCCCCAGCCCCCCTGGCCCCCGCTCCAGCTTGGGGGGAGGCTGGAGAACGTGGCAAAGCAGCTGGTGGGGCTCTTGAAGCCTGGCTGGCTGGGTTTGGAAGGGGGTGAGAAGGTGTTGCTTCCCTGCAGGCCTCACCTGCGTGTTGGGAAAAGAGGGACTTGGTTTAATCATCGTTTCCTTTGCCATGGTCGATGTAGCTCCTGTTGCTCCATCAGTTTTAAAAGGTTTCTTGGGCCCAGCCAGTTGTGCTTCAATACTTGTGTGTGTGTGTGTGTGTGTGACGTACGGAGCGCTCCCCGTGTCCCTCAAAGCCTGGGCGCACCCTCGTGTTCTTGTCCTTGTACCAGTGGGGATGTTGGTTATCGTGAGATAATCCATGTCCTCACTTGTGATAGCAATTGTTTCCTGTGGAAACAGCGGCTTCTGGAGTCGTGTGGTTGGAATTGCCTGTCATGCTGCATGTGCCTGAGGACACGGCCTTGTCCCGCCTGCCCTGTGTTCACAGCAGGAGTTCTCCTAAAGGGAAACTGAGTTATTTAATGCCCCCAGTGCCAGTCTTCTGAGGAAAAAACTAAAGTTTTCTTTAAAAAAAACCATAATTGTCCAAAGTTGGGTACGCGCTAGAGATACTTAAAACATGAAAAAGAAGAAAAAGTGAAAAAAAGAGAATTTTAGGTTTCACGTCACCTTTTCATCCAAAGTAACACCCAGGTTCCTCGTGAGAACCAGCAAAGTTGCTTCCCGGTCCCAAATGAGATCTTTTCAAAGAAGCAAATGTCTGAGAAGTAACAAATAGGTTCATCTTTACTCTCTGAGCTCAGTAATTAGGGGAAAAATCATTCTGTTTAAAGGAATTCATGTTAAATTGTTTTAAATGAACCACCACCAGAATCCGGCCGGTCAGAGGACGCAGCCGAGGCGCTCTCCGGGTGGGAGATCACGAGAAAAATCCCAGCAAACATGTTTTCTGTGTTTAAAGCTCGTAGAAAATGGGTTCATTCTCTGAATAAGCGCAGTGAGCAGCGTGTGCCGGGAGAGGAAACTCAAAAGGTTTGGGTTTTGGTGGTTTTTTATGGATTGGTTGGTTTTTTTAAGTCTTACCTTTCTCCTTCCTCCCATGGAAGCGCTGAGCTGTGGGAGCTGTGGGACCCGCGGTGGCTGTGCTGGGTGTTGTGTGAGGCGCTGCCCAAGGAGCCCCCTGGGATGTGGTGACATCCTGGGGGGGAAACACCCACACAAACAAGAAATTGGGGTACCCTTG
>VXBW01003224.1:180549-214288 GCA_013400375.1 Thinocorus orbignyianus | reverse complement strand
GGGGGGTGGTTATGTCTGGAACCTGCTGGGGGGGACGATGATGACTTAATTCTGGTTTAATTTCAGGTAAAAAGTAATTTATTGTGAAACTGGAGCTGAGGTTGCCCCACGCGGGTAGAGAAGAGCTGGGTCCGTGTCCTGCCCCGGCTCAGGGGACCCCTGGAGTGTGGGGTGAGGATGAGTGCGGTGCTGTGCACCCCGGTCGGCAGAGGGCAGGGACCCACCGGAGATCTCCATGTGGAGAGGAGGAGGGAGAGAGGGGCTGGGAGGTTCCTCTGGTCCATCTCTGTGGTTCCTATTCCTGTTGCTGAACACTTTGCCTCCGCACAGTGTTTATTTCCCAGCCAGGGACGCACACAAACCCTTCCCAGTCTCCTTCTCCTGTTTCTTCCTTCTCCCAAAGACTTTCCCCCGGGAACCCCCTGGGTTTTCCCTCCTCCTACCCTGTAACTCCCTTGAAATGAGCCTTCATTCTCTCTGATTTCCCCCCAACGTTTGTTGANAGGTTTGGGTTTTGGTGGTTTTTTATGGATTGGTTGGTTTTTTTAAGTCTTACCTTTCTCCTTCCTCCCATGGAAGCGCTGAGCTGTGGGAGCTGTGGGACCCGCGGTGGCTGTGCTGGGTGTTGTGTGAGGTGCTGCCCAAGGAGCCCCCTGGGATGTGGTGACATCCTGGGGGAGAAGCACCCACACAAACAAGAAATTGGGGTACCCTTGGCCTGGAGGAACCCATCCCAGGTGGAAAACTCTGCCAGGACCATGGTGTCCTCCTTGGGGTTCACGGGGTTTGTGTCCAACCTGGAGGGAGGTGAGTTGGAGCTGGCAGCAGGGTGGGCTTGTGACAAACTGCCTTTTCTACTCCTTAACACAAAGGGTTGTCGTGGTGTTTGGCTCATGAGGCACTATTTAAAAATGTTTTTTAATGAAAAAAAAAAAATATAGCACTTAAAATAAACCTAAAGAAATTGTTTTGTATAAAATTTGCTGTAAAGATTTGTAATATGGTCAAAGGGCTCTTTCTCCTTCATTACCATTTTTTAAAATGTTTTAAAAAGCTAGAAAAACATCCTGTATATATTCTGTCTATGTATAGCAGCACATTTCATTTATGGAAATATGTTCTCAGAATATTTATTTACTAATATATTTATCTTAAGCCATGTCTTATGTTGAGAGTGTGTGACATTATTGTAATAATCATTGAAAAAAACAAAAAAATCACTAACATGAGGCCCTGTAAATACATGATAATTGCACACAAAGATTTTACAGTACTTGCCGACCAAAAATGATTTAAGAGAAGTTGTAGTTACCTGCAGTTTTGTAAGAAAGTGTACAAATGTCTGTATTAAAAACAAAAAAATAATGAAAAAAAAAAAAGGCAAAACCACACAAAAATACAGTTTTATTGCATATACTTCTGGAAGTTGTCCTTCTTGTTTGGGGGGGGAAGGATGTGGAAAACGCTGCTCCTCAAAACACTCCCAGTGTGACTGAGGGGTGGGAAACAGNCCCCCGGGAACCCCCTGGGTTTTCCCTCCTCCTACCCTGTAACTCCCTTGAAATGAGCCTTCATTCTCTCTGATTTCCCCCCAACGTTTGTTGATTGAACAGTTGTTCTTCAGGCTCACCCTGTGCACAGCCCCGGCCTCTCTCCCTGTGCTGGTGTTTGGTTTCTCGTTTCTTATTCTGGAAAAAAAACCTGCTTTTGAGAACAGGCTGTAGCTTTGCCCTCACTGTCCCCCCAGAAACCATCCCTGAGCCTGTGCCCTGGCTCCCTGAGAGAGGCTCTGGGTTGGACTTGAATGCGGAGTGGGTGTGTTCTGTCTCTCCTCTGCTGTGGCTTTGTTTGTTTATTTTTTAATAGAAAATATTTATGTGTAGCCCTCACAAATGACTGTTTTGCTGTCTGGCCGGGGGAGGCTCTTCTCGCTGTTGAGGTTGGGTTGTTAAGGAACAGGTTTGAGGCCGAAGGAGGGTCCTGTGGGCAGCATGAGGCGGTGGGAGGAGGAGGGCAGGAGCCGGGTGTTGGCGCTGCGGTTGTACGTGATGGGAACACTCGGTGCTTCTGTAACACAATCTGGCTCCGGCTGTGTCTCAAATCCCTCTGGCAGCTGCTCGGTGCCACTGGTGGGTGCTTGTGTGGGGTGAAATGTGTCCTTAAAAGGTTGGTGGTGGCTGCTCCGCGTGGAGCCGGCCCGGCCCGGGGGAACCAACGCACCTGAAACCGGAGATTTTATCTGGCGCTGGGAGCGCTGGGCTCCTGCGACGGCGACAGTTCATGGAAAAGTGTCTGGTTCTGAATAAAGAACACATTTCCCTGCTGGGGAGTTGGGGTGTTACTTAGGAAACAGACAGAAAAACCCCAAACCCTAAGGCAGAGGGTCCCAGAACACACAGAAGAGTAACAGGAGCCCCCGAGCCTGAGGGGAGCCCATCCCCGGCCACTGTTGCGGTTCTGAAGGGGAATGAGAGTTTGAGTCCCGACGTGAAAAGCTGGAGCTGGTTTTGGTCCCTGAGGCTGGTGTTGAATCTCAGTAACGTAAATCTCTTACACAAATGGAGCTGAAGGTTCTGCCAGAGCGTGGCTTTGTTTTGGTCAAAAGGAGGAATTTGGGGAAGAAAAGATGAATCTCTCAAGGAAGCGGAAGCAGCGTTACGTGCTGCTGGAGAGAAACCACCGAAAATGGTTGTAGTTGTGTCGAACAGTTGGAAAACATGTAACCTGAAAAGTTTCATGTGTTGGTGTCTCAGAAATCGCTTCTCAGAGTGATGGTGGTTTCTGTACGTGATCATTTGCAGCATTTTCACCTCAAATATTCTCCTGCCCCCTCCTTCCCTCAGCGCGTGTCCTTGCGGCGCCTCTAACGACTCCTCCTGCAGAAATTCACTCTGTTTATTTATCCTTACAGCAGTGACTTGCCACCGTTTGCAGGATGCGGGGTGACCACGGATTGACACAGCATGGATTTCAGGGGTGAGTCACTTCTACTTTGATTTACTCTCTTTTCCTGTCAGCCCCCTTTGGTTCCTGTGGTCGCCGCTGGGTTTTAGCATGAGCTGGCTCTGGTCTGATTTCATCCCAAATCACCAAACACCACATTTCATCCCCGAGAAAGGACGAGTTGTGTGAAATATGTCCATGTCGGGGTGTGTGTGAGGTGTGCTGTTACAGCAAAAAGGGCACGGTCTGAAGACAATTCTGTTTCTCACCCTCCAGATCTCAAGGCCTCGCAGGAGAAGGTTGTTCATAAATGTCTCTGAGGTGGAGCTACCAGGGGGCTGGATTTTGCTGCCGGACTGGGAAACACTGTTGCTGCAAGGTTTCAAGAACTGGTTGGATGAGTGTCTGTCAGGAGCTGTTTGTGCAGCTCATGCTCCCTGGGGGCGAAGGGGCGCGTTGGAAACGCGGCGGGCGGCCCCTCCGCCACCGGAGGAGGAGGCTCAGGGAGCCAAAGATGAACCTGGAAGGGTCCGTTGTGCTCATGCCGTGGCAGCCAAGTGGCTGCTGGTGTGTTTGGCCCAGAGTCTCACTCTTCCAGCACAGCTTCCAGGGCTATCAGTAAAATCTTCTGGTTATTCTGTTCCCGGGGAGCTGGGAGCACGGGGCCAGAGCCTGCGCAGTGCCGCTGGGCTGGCCCTGGGAGCCAGGCACAAACCTCCTCGCCTCACAGAAGATCTGGCAGAATCAAGCCCTGAAAAAGGACCCTGTTTTGATTTGGCTGGATGGAAAAAGCAGCTGCTGTGTCTGATGTTCAGGAGGTCCTGAGAGTGTCGGCGCGTCCATCTGATGCAGAGCCCAAGCTCCAAGTGAGGTTCAGAGGAGGAAAGGGCGCCTTAAAGAAATGGTTTCGTCAGCATTTCGAGCAACCTGCTCTAGGGAGAGGTGTCCCTGCCCAGGGCAGGGGGGTTGGAACTTGGAGATCTCTAAGGTCCCTTCCAACTCTGACCATTCCATGATTCTATGATCTGTTGTGCCAGAAAACTCAGCCTGAGTTACCCTCTTCTGGGTGTTCTTCCACCATGCACACCAATTAATCACCTTGGATTTCTTTTTTTTTTTCTTTTTTCTATGGTTACAGTGTATAGAAAATTTATTTTTCCCAGAGTGTGAACTAACATCTTCCTATAAAATGTTAGCAGGATACAAGCAGGATACGCTGCATTAAATAACGCATTTCCTATACATATATAAATATATATATTACTATGATAACATATCACACACATCTTTAAATAACACAGTCTCTATTTCCCCTCCCCACCACAACAACATTAAGACAACAGGACATAGAAAAATCATTTAGTTGACAAACTAAACCGGTTGTGAAGGTAGATGTTGAATGAGAACCACCTGAGGTCCAGGTCCATCACCAGGACCTGCCACCCCACCGTCAGGGCTGGCCCCTGTCCCCACGCCAGTGGCTCGTCCTCCTGCCTGCCCGGTAACCCAGAGCTGTGAAAGGAATTCAGGGAAGGAAAAGTGATGGTTGTTTTTAAGCTGATGAGTTTATTGTGGTGGCACGGAGCTGGTGACAGGGACATGAGGAGGGGGTTGGAAGTTGTGGATGGAGAACGTGAGGAGGCAGCCCCTCACCATGGCTCCCTCAGCACAACAGTTGCCTTGGAACTCGTGGTCCTTGTCACCCTGTCCTGCCTGCTGAGGGGAGCGCGGGGCCGCAGGTCGGGAGGCCCTTCAGATATGATTCCCAACAAATTCTTCTTTCCTGGTTCTTTCCAATGGGTGAAGAAAAGGCTGTAAGCCCCACGGTCCCGAGGGGTCCGTGCCCCCCAGCTGCCAGCGCTCAGCTGCTGCCGCGGCCGGGGCCCGTCTGTCTGCGGAGCCGGCTGGGGTTACAGCACTTGTGCCTGTCACTTTTCCCCCTTCTCTCCACAAACCCTCGCAGTGAGGATCACAAAGGGCTGTGTCCGTGGCTGCCGGCGGCGTTAGCCGAGTCCCAGAGCCCTCCTAGGGGGGCTGTGAATAGCCATAGGTGTTTATTTTGGAAAATTCCTCTCCTCCTGAGCTCTACAGCATGGCCTTGGGCCTGGAGAGGGAGAAGTGCTGTTTGAGGGTACGAGGTGCTGTTTGAGGGACCCCCCTCTCTGCATTTCTGTCCATCACTCTGTTTCCCGGCACCAGAGGTTTCTAGAATCAGAGAATCTGAAAGATTTTTGGAGGGAACACAGCAATTTCCTTGATGCCTTTATCAGGGTGTTTACCTGTGCGCTGGCCGGTACCTCAGTCAGGTTGGTTGTTGCCACGGCCGTTGATCTGCCCTAACGGCTGCTTTTGTGGGTCTTATGTACAGAAATTTGATAAATGGTCCCTAAAAAAGACTCATAAAATGCAATTCTGTTGTTTAAATAATGTTGAGGAAATTTTCCAATGGGAAAATTTCAGTTTCTAAATTCTCTAGACTTTGCATCTGTCTTTGTTATTGTTGTTTGTAATGGGCTTGCTTTAATTTTACAGTGAAATCCTTTCCTGAGGATGAGAAACTGAACTTTTTTTCCTTCTGCAGGACGCAGGAATCAGTCCCGGGCTGCTCCTGATGGTTTTTCTGTTTAGCAGCAACGTTAGAGGCTGCTTCACGAGCATCCCTTTGCCTGTCTGTGTGTAACTGCTCAAGAACGTTTGATAAAGGGGAGCAGAGAACGCTGCACACTCTGGCTCTGCCCTGGGTTTCCATTCCTGAGCCATATTAAACATGCTCAGGAAGCAAACGCGTGTGTTGTGCTTCCAACCTGTGGGGTAAACTCTTCCCCTCCACAGCACGATGCAAAGCCTGACTGTTAAAAGGCAATTTAAAGCTTTTTGTTGGGTCTGGAACAGCTAATGATTTTTGGTCCAACCCGATGACACCCAAGAGATAACCAGCGTCATTTTACAACTCGTCCTGTCTTGATTTCAGGCAAGGCTGTAATTATCTTTTCCTGTCTCCTTTCCAGCGGCTCATGCAAGAAAATACTAGATGTTCCCATGATATTCCATTTTTGATATAAACAATTCCGTAATCGCTGGCTTAATACAGTCTCATTTCCATGGCATGGCTCAGTTGTCCCTGGCACTCATCCGCGGAGCAGCAATGGAGCCGGGATGAATTCAGTTCAGGTGAAAGCCTGGATCTGCAGTGGCGAGTAAGGCACAGTGTTTCATTGTTCAATTCTTAGATGCCCTATTTTTTCCAAGGAAACCTATAGTCCCCATGAAAGGGAAGGAGTGAGGTGTTAAAAGCAGGAGGGCAGGTGCTACAATGAGCTTAGTATCTCTGTGACAATTTTTCACTTTTCTCTGTTACCTTTTGCAGCTGGTTTTGCCCTGTGCTCTCTGGCTGCAGGGCTGGGATGCACAGACCGCTGCTGAATGGTTAAACTGGTGTTTATCCCTGAATTACTGTACTCTTAATGACTCTTGCTGAGCTTCCTCTAACTTCCTGAGCTTCCTCTTCCTCCTTGGGGAGCTGCTCACCCAGTAAACTTTTCCAGTTGATTTATCTGACTTCTCTAGTGTCAGTTTTTCCCGAATATCTTGCTGGTCTGGACTCGCTGAGGCTGAAGGACTCAGAGGTGATCCCTGGCAGTGGGGTGAGAAGCCTGAGTGAGCACCGTGGGTGGACAGGCTTCCCACCAGAGAGAGAAAAACAGCTCGTGCTGTCTGTGGCAATCAGAGAGAAACTTCATCCATAGAGCAGATCCCCACGGATGCTTCCGTTCTTTGACAATTAAGGGTATTCATCTCCAGAATGTGGTTAGGTTTTAATTCTGCAGGCAAGGAGATGCTTTTTCTTGTCACAGGTGAGTTATCAAGGCAACTGAGTTGCTGAGAGCAGGTGGCAGCTTGGTCTCTGGTTTAGGCTGCTCAGCTCAATGTCTTTAACTTCCGAGTAAGCATTTGTGTCAGTCAGCCTCACCACCCAAAAATTCAGTGAATTTATGGTTTCTTTGGACTTTCTTTAAGAAGCCCTAAGTTTAAGTGAACGCAGGACTCTGACCAGAGCCCAGCAGTTTTTAAAGGATCACTGAATACGAGTAAAATCATCAGAATCATTGGTGCCTGATGGTTCAGACAGTCCTTTAAAGTCCCCGTTGCTCCTGCAGACCGTGGCCTGATGGCCGCTGCTCCATTTGCAGCTGAAACTCCACAGTGTTTCCCTCCCAAATTTGATTTGTTTTTTAATTTTATTTCTACATCTCTCCTTGTAGACGCAGAAAACATGGACACAGCAGATCATGGGGGCAACCAGGCTGAGTTTCTCCAAGTCTCTGACTCCCGTGTGAGGGTCTAGTCCCATTTAGCCATGTTTTAAGGCCAATCAGCTCCGGTTGCTGCAGCAACTGAGCAGGTTATCGGTGTCTGCTTTGAGAATAAAAGGGACTAAAGCAGCCTGATACAAAGCAGCTGCACAGGAAAGTAGGGCAGGAGGAGTCCTCAGCCTGCAGGTCTCCTGGCAGGGACACAGGGCACTGAATTGTACAGGTTTTTACAGGTATTTTAAGTGCTTTGGTTTAAAGGCAGTAATTAACAGCGCTGCAGCTTTGATGAGCGGCAGATATTTCAAAACTACTGCCGCAATTAAATTCTGTTGCCATTAGTACACCCAAGAGAACAGCAGATAAGCCAAGTTACTCTCAAAGGCTTTTGGAAATGGGCTTTTTAGAAAACAAGTGTGAGACTGGGAGCTAAAAAAAAAACCAAACCAGAGGGAATATTCCCAAGTCACCTGGATTTTAAGAAGACCGGTTCTTGTAAAGTAAACAGGCTTCAGTTTCCCACCAGCGGGTTGCAGTCATCTTGCTGACTTCGAAGCTTCTTCTTGAAGATGGATATGGACGTGGCTGGCTGGTAGAATATGCTCCAGATCTCCCCAGCCGTGCTGACCTCGCTGGGGTCTCCCCTTTCCGCTGCAGAGGGGAGCGGGTGGGACCTGGGGAACAAGCGGTAACACTGTGAAGGTGCTTGGGAGGACCAGCTGAAACACCAGGGGTTGTTTTGCTACAACAGTTGCCACCCTAATGAAAGCAGTGACATTAAGTTAAGAAGAACGTAAACATGCCATTACTAATTGCTATTAACATAAATTAACTTCCTTTTATATTTAAGCCTCCTTGTGGTATGTAAATACAATCATCAACAGCCATGAGCTGTTGATAGTTCACCCATCGTTTCATTCAATGACTGTCCATCTAGAGGACACAAAAATCACTTGGTATAAATGTAGTAAGAAATTTATGTTGGTTTTAATAGGCAAAAAAAAATTGTACTGGTGAAGAGTCACAGCATAATACTGATTTTCATTTTTGTAATTCATCTTGGAACCCCTTCCAGGATGTCAGTAAAAGAAAGTAAGTACCAGCTAGCCTACATCTAACTATTTTTTCCCAGTTTCTTGATCTGGGATAAGGTTTTAAGTTTTTTCCTGCAGATTATTATCATAATTTGACCTCTTTCCCCCAGTGCTCTTCTCTATATAACATTGCTCAGTAAGAAAACCCTTTTTATTCCTTAAGATACAAATCTCATCAAAGCAAGAGCAGAGATACTCTGTTTTGTCCGTGCTCCAGGGACGGTTTTTCTCCGTACTCACCTCATGGTTATGTGGAGAAATATCTTTGCTATTATGGCTGTTACACTTAGGATGAGCAGCGCTGTGAGACTGTATATTGTCCACTCTGGAAAAGAAGAGGGGAGAGGGAGAGGGAGGAGGAGGAGGAGGAGAAGGAGGAGGAAGAGAGGAGAGGACATTCATTTACTTACAGTGTTTAAATGGCACAAAAGAACTGCAAATTACAACTGCACAAAAGAAACAGAGAGCTTTCTGATGCTTTATTCAAAACTGTAATTTGAAGATGCCTTAAACCTTTAAGTGTTTTCTGCAAAGACTGGCAGAGACTGCAACTCTGGGTCCAAAGCAGTTTTTCCCATGCTGGACTGCTCCCTGTAAAATTGGAAGCTGGGAAAATTCAAAGCCCTTGCCAGTAAAATTATCTAACTGGCATCTAGGAAAGGAATCAAAACTCACTCAGAGGACAATTTAGGAGCCAACTAAACAGCATAACAGAATACATGCTATCAGCTCTAACTGTTTGCAAGGAGATGGCCTAGTTTTTTATCAGTAATTCTGTAATGACTATGGGTTTGGTTTCTTTTATTTTTGTTTCTTGAATCTACCCAGAAGGGAGATCAATGTTTGTGGTCTGGTACTTCATTACCTCACACTGAAGGCTCCTGGGTCATTGTGTTTTACATTCCAATTTAGTTGGAAGCAGGACTTAGAGAACAGCCTGACAGATGGTAACGCTGGAACTATTTCAGAGGCTGGGGCTCAAGGGGAGCTGGTTTCTGAATTATTGGATCAGCTTTTCATTTGGACTTCCATAATTTTGCAGGGGGAGGCTACAGCTCATCGAGATGGGATGGCACTAGGATGTAACTCTGACATGTTTAGCAGTGAACAGCCTTGCAAGGACCTTGAATTATTAGGACAACTGAATAAAGGCCGTCACCTCCGCAAGTCCTGAAGCTCAAAGGAGCAAAACAAGGAAGCGTAAGTTCCATCCCACCCAACTCCCCTCCCCTAAAACACTGCCTGTTTGTGATGATTTTAATGCTATTTTCATAACTGTGGTGGTCACTCAGATCACCAGCCCAGGCCCCAGGGCATGGTCTGCAGCCTGGCTGGGCACGTGGGCATGGACAGGCACCTCCTGGCACTTCAAGACTGGAATGCAGATGGCTCTGATGGAGGCCCAGCTTCAACAATATGTAAAAGCAGATGCCTCGGGTAGTTTAAAGACAGGAGAGACCAACAGTGACATTCACCACAAATGCATTTCCAGCCTGCAATCATTCACCACTCAACGTTTTCTGAACAAAACGAAGTCTCGAAGGTGAGTTCTAGACACGTGACAGTTGTTGCTGGCATCTCCCTGCATCCATTAACTCACTTTGTCCTTGTCTAGCCTCTTTGTATTATTGCTGGAGCTTGGGGTCAATGGGGTGCATCCAGCATTTGGGCTCTTCCAGACTCTTGGAAGAGCTTGCTCTTTTTTTCAGCGCCTTTTGCCATCTCTATGGTAAACCCAGGTCACTGCAGCGGTAGATAATTAGGAGGCTGCTCTGACTCACACAGTATTCTGATGTGCTTTCATTCTCTAGGACTCACCATCTTCACACTATTTCTAACTGATTTATGCTGAGAAGTGAGTTTCAAACAGTGATGAAGGCAGCACAGTTGGTGGTAATTAGACTAAATGAAAATTCAGGGTGGATCAGATAACATCAAGGAGGATGCAAAGGAAACAGTGACTCAAGATTATGTTGTGGCAAAATGTTTTTCCTGTTTCCACCTTTTTTTGTAACGTTACCAGGCATGGAGCTGCTGGGATGACTCGGGCTGGTTGTGATGACATAAAGAATCTTTGATGACCGGGCTGCATTGATGCTGAGATTTGCTTGTTCTGTTCTCTTCTCTGAGAGGGTGTGATTCACTGGGATGCTGTTCTGATGCACGTTGTCCTTCACAGCTGAAAACACAAGAGAATGAGCACAGTAACATTTCTCAACAGGTGTAATTGGACTTTTATTTTGTGCTTGTAATCAGACCATGTGCTGCTCCCTGGTTTATTTAGAGAACTCCAATCATCAAATTATCTCTGATGCCAGAAAAAACCTGGACTTCACCAAGTCAGGTTTCCCAGAATATTTCTGGATTGAATTGTTCATGGTAACAGTAGGTACAACTCAGGGACCAAAACATTTTCTCCTGATGACTTTTGATCTGAGTGGGACAGTCTGTTAGAAAGAGCCGAATTGGACCAAGATGCAGATGGACTACTCGTTTTTTGGTTTTGTTTAACTTGTCATTTTCCAATCTGTTTTGAAAGGCAGGCAGATATAGGGTTGAATTTTTGAAAAGTTAAATTCTGCTATTTATGACATAGTTGGCTGGGGTGTTCCAAACTGAGAGAAATTTAAGGGAAGTTTTTACCCACTGAGCAGCAGCAACAAGGTAGATGAAACAATTGTTTTGAGAGTTAAAATATTTGCTCTTCTTTTGCCACTTGAGAAATCTCCTGTGTGAATTAAATGCTTTTAGCATGAAAAGACAGAAACAGCAAAGTTAGCTTCTTACCCCTGTATCTGATGGCAAATCCCTGGGCTTGATTGATCTCATCTGAGAAAAAGTACAAAATGACAAAATCCAAAGAGATGTTGAAGGTGTGGGGAGGCCGGTTCTTGCCGTTGAAACGAGCCAGAACGTGGTAGGTGTAGCCATCCAGCAACTCCACCATGTCCGTAGCATCTTTGATTTCAAAAAGCACGAAGCTGAAGTGGATCTGAGATGCCCCTGGAACTTGTATGGTCCAGTAACAGACCTTGCCTGTGCCGTACGTGTCGGGAAAATCCGGGGAGTAGATCACAGCAGTAGCAGAAGTGTAATTCCCTCCACAGGCACCAATATGCGCTGTGAAAAGAAGAGGAGAGGGAGAGAACGGGAAAAAAAAGGTCATACATTCATTATGCACAGCTTTAGCACTCTGTACATTCTAATACTCAAAGGAAGGTGCAGGCTTGCCACCCCCGCAGGATGCCCGCTCTCTGGGATGATTTTTCTTTGCCATCCACAGCTCTGGCAGCAGAGCTGTGACACTGGGTTTCCTGGGGACACACTCCTCCTGTCTCGGTGCTCTGAGACCAGTGTATCAATCTGAAATACTGCAACTGTCCTCATGAGTTACCACGTTCCCTTTCTGCAGGAACAGGATGATAAAAACTGATCAGGGACTCTGTCTCCATTGGGTAGGAAGGGACGTGGGTTAGCAACTCTAACTCCCACTGCTCAATTATTGGAATTCCTTCACAGCCTAATAAAATTGAAAAAAAATTGAGGTTGGATGGGACCCCTGGAGATTGTCTAGTCCAATCCCCTCGCTCAGAGCAGGGGACATTGTTGAGTTGTGTTTTGAGCCTCTGAGGATAGAGACTCCACAACTTCTCTGGGCAACCTGTTCTGGTGTCATCCTCACCATAACAAAAGCTTTTCCTTATGTTTAGATGGATTTTCCCATGTTTCATTTAATGCCTGCTGCCTCTTACCTATTTGTTAGATAACACTGAGGAGGGTCTGCCTTCATCCTTACACCCTCCCATCAGTCATTTACAGAGATTGAAGAGATCCCCCTGAGCCTTCTCTTCTCAAGGCCAAACAAGCCAAGATCTCTGAGCCTCTCCTTGTACGCACCACGCTGTAAGCCCTTAATCACCTTTGGTGCAATTTATAGGTGCTTTTTAAGCATCCTGCCTTTTGTTCTTCTCCAATTAATGTCTGACCTTACCTTTGCTAAGTAACTTGGACAAGATCCTGTTGTGAAGAAAATCTTGTGGATTTGTTGCTACCCTCTCTGTCCAAAACAAGCACACGCCCCGTAAATCCGTATATTCCTTGACAACTCCCCAGATTCCCAGTGCAAACTTACTGACCAATGAATCCAGAACCTCAAACGCCAGCCAACTGACTTGATTAATATCTATATATACTCATATATAATTTTTTAAATGTATGGTATATAGGTATATATGCATATATATGTATTTATGTATATCCCCTAAATGCACAATATTATATATCTATTATATAATAATGTATTTCAGGACAAAACTGCTTGGATCAGAGTTATCACTCCTCCATATCTAGGCTGAAGGCCTGACGAAGCCAAGTAGAATTATTTTCTCTGAAAGCTTAATTAAAGCCCTGCAACAGAGGCCTGTGAGAATGGAAATGAAGCAAGCGAAGTGTTTTGAAGTGTCTTAGTTTTCACAGGCCTCGGAGAAAGAGCTTTAATAAACACAAATTAAAAGGGAGCTGGGAGAAGGAGAACAAGAAGTAGTATATGTCTGCCAGAAAAATCATGTGAAACTGTTTCTCTTTTTCTGGAGCGAGGCCTGACCGTAGCCTGAGCAAACCTCACACTTCAGTGCCACGTGGTGAAATCCTTCTACAGGAACCGAAAGAATATGAAAGAAGAGGAGTAGAAAGAACATGAAAAGCCCCACAGAGGTACTAAGCCCCACGGAGGAGATTGTGTTTAGCATTTACTCAACGTGGTTTAATCAAATAGATGGAATTGTTTGAAGAGACTGAACGGATTGAACAGACAGAATTGAAATTTGTCACTGAGGGAGCACATTTCCTCTTTGCAAAGGGCTTCTAGGTCCTGCTACATTTGGCTGTGCTGTTTGCAATTACTGAATCACACGCCGTTCTTCCACCCAGGCAATATCAACCCAGAACGGCAACGACTCCTGCTCCACAGCTGCCTGACAGCGTGCAGCGTTGGCCCATATGGGATGGAAATGCTTCCCCCAGCTCATTTCCTTCTAGAGCTGGCAGAGCTCTGTGTTGTGGCTCTGAATGTTACAGCTTTAGGCCGTGAGAGCAGCACGTGAACACATGAGGTTAATGGGGGGAGTGTGTGTGGGGGTGTACAGGGATCCAGGGTGATGCTTCTGGGGATACAACATAGTTGGGAAAAGGGGAATGAGGTGAAGTGTTGGTCATCAGCAACAAAAAATAGGTGGCCATTCTGAGGATGACTTCTACTACCCAGCCACTGCTCTCTCCCTTGCTTTGTACCAGAGGAGAGAGCACAGGTCCTCGGGGTAACACCTCATCGAGCCCTCAGTCAGTCAAGAGAAGGAAAGACACGCTGAATGTCTTCACCCATCAAGGGTTTGGGAGCCAAGAGCAGAAGGAAACAGGATTTGGCAGTGGGAAGATACAGACTAACATACTATCTCAGCACTGAAAGCAACGTGCAGCTCCAGTGCTCCTCTTACAGAATCAGCATGGTTAGAGTTGGAAAGGACCTTAAAAATCATCCAGTTCCACCCCCTGCCCTGGGCAGGGACACCTCCCACCAGACCAGGTTGCTCCAGGCCATGTCCAACCTGGTCTTCTTTCCATATCTTCTGTAGAATTTGGAAGTGAGTGAGTAATTCCTGTCTCAGCTGAAAGCTTTCTGTCTTGCGAGCTGGGAACCAGAGTCTTAGAGTAAGGAGGTGAGAAGTTGGGTTGTGTGATCACAAGGTGGAAAATGATGGTGGTTTTAGTTCCAGAAAGCTTATAACTTGACTTAAAAGGTAGCTTCTACATCAGAGGCCGCTGAGATCTGAGAAGCAATGATATATTGGTGCATCCTGTGAACTTTTCCAGTACTACTGGCAGTACTGGGAGCCTGCACTGGGTACTCATACCATCAGCCTGGGAGGTTACACAGCTGGCACTGGTATGTGTACTGGAAAGGGGAGTTGAAAGGGGGGTTTCTATGTCTAAGAAATGATGAAATCAGCAATGGTCATAATAACCACCAAATCTGTTTGTATTTTTGCAGAATGCTCCTTCCCTGTCCCAGTTCTACTGCAAATGTTAACTGGGGTACAGCAAATCTCATCTGTTTGGGTGAAAAAAAACTCCAAGGAGTCTCTCCTGACATGGTGCTGTTTGTGATGGCCGAGTTACACCGTTTGTGGGGAAGGAAGAGACAACCTCTGGAGCGTGACTCAGCTGCCCGGGCAGGCGTCATTTCTTGGAAGAGCTATTTCACATTTTTAACAGATGTGAATTTTACACAGAAAAGGTAAGAAGCTCTTTTTACACCGAATTTAGGTGTTTTGCTGTTTTGGATACAACCGTTCTCAGCGCATTTAAACCCTTTTCCCTAATTTGCTGAACATTTGAGGCCTCTCCTTTGGGAAAAAGCGAGCCTGTTTCAATACTTACTGTCAAAAAGAATGACTCTGCCATCCCCACCGCAGGGCTGAGTGTGGTCTCCAAAGCAAACACTGTTGCATTCCGTACTGGCTGCTTCCCCGTATCTCCAGTAGTCGGGATTATTTCCGCAGAAACAAGCATAACCTGATTCCATGCCTGCAAACTTTGACAACAAAGGGGCGTAAAGAAGGGAGGGATGACACTCAAAGAAGTGGCAGCGGGAGGTTGTGTGAGCAAGCAAGCTGGCAGCAGAATCCCTGCGTTTTGGAGGTGTATAATTAGTTAGAGGTCAGTGGTCTCACCACAAACTGTTTTTGTTTGAGCTGTCAGGATGCTACTGAGACTAGCGGGAAGGATGGACTGGAGGGCAATTAGGGCACCCTGGCTGTCACTCATAACTACAGGCAGTGAGCACACTTCCTCCTGGCATCCTGGAATTATTAATTGGTTGTTAGCCCAGACTGGATGTAGAGAAAGGGCTTAGAGTGCGAGTGAGACCTTAGAATCATAGAATGGTCAGAGTTGGAAGGGACCTTAAAGATCATCAAGTTCCAACCCCCCTGCCATGGGCAGGGACACCTCTCCCTAGAGCAGGTTGCTCCAAGCCCCATCCAACCTGGCCTTAAACACTTCCAGGGATGGGGCATCAACAACTTCCCTGGGCAACCTGTTCCAGTGCCTCACCACCCTTTAGACCTCCTAAAGGTAAAAGAAAAAAAAAAAAGTGGGGGGGAATGACACCAGAAATACAACAGAGAGCTTTAGGCACATTGCCATCTTCTGTCTTCGAAAGCATGTTAGAATCATAGAATTGTCCAGGTTGGGAGGGACCTTTCAGATCATCAAGTCCAGCCACAAACCCAACGCTGACAAAAACTGCCACTAACCCGTATCTTGTAGTTCATCCCCAAATAAATATCTAAAAACTTTTATTCTTTGTAAATGTATGTCAAAGAAATCACCTTAAACTGCTGACTCCGGCAGGAGCTGATGCATGTTTGGATTGTGAGTTTATTGGAGGTCTCGCTGGTGCCGGTCAGAGGTGGTGGCTCTCCATGATCCTTGTAACACCCGAGATTCCCTGGCACTGGAAGGAACAACAGAAAACAGTCACTCTCAAGGTGTACTTGGGACACAGAGCACTGTATGCACTATCTGGTCTCTTAGCAGCTCTCTCTAC
Source organism: Thinocorus orbignyianus (assembly GCA_013400375.1). Lineage (NCBI taxonomy): Eukaryota > Metazoa > Chordata > Aves > Ciconiiformes > Thinocoridae > Thinocorus > Thinocorus orbignyianus. Next base: position 198,335 of record VXBW01003224.1, on the reverse strand, counting down.
GCTCTTGTCTCAATTTTGCAGCACGGGAAATGTCACTCTAAGCTAGATCATTGTCATGTTTTCCAAACATCCCGAGGGATAAATGGCAGGTGGTGAAATAGCACCTTATCTCCTTAGCAATGTACCTGCAACACTCAGCATCTGGTTTCTGGGAGCTGCAGTAATAGGGAGAAGATAAATACCTGGTTTGCTTCTCCTGATAGAGACAATTACAGAAAAGAAAAAGAAAAAAATGTATTAAGTGGGTTGGGAGGTTTTGAGGGGATTTTTTTTGACTATGATCACTGATATTCTAATAACATAAATTAAACACTGTGATTTCTGGCTGATCTTTCAAAACAATGAAGTCCTGGAAGTTTTTGAAACAGGATATTTGAAGAAGGGAACCAAAACTCTTCTAGGCTGGAGTTTGGCAAGTTTTATGGGAGGGACTACATACTTATATAGGGGAATTTCCTAACACTTAAAACTCAAATTCTGACATGAATTCAAAGGATCATATTTTACGGGATGTACAAAGAGATTCAAAGTGAGCAATATTACTTTTTTTTTAAAGAAACATCTATTTGTACTGCAGTAATACAACATTTCAAGGCTCCTTGGTGACTATGGGAGGTCAGAAAGAGTTTTCCCCCTTCAGTGCCATAATTTGTCCTCTGTTTTTGCTTTGTTTTGTTTTTGCACTTTTCATGAAAGCGCTGGGATTTAGCCGTGGCTGCTAGAGAGAGGATGTGGAGTACAACACAGTGCTCTTCTAATGGCATAAAATTATCCCTTGCCGACTTGTCGTATCTGCTCACATACTTGGAATTAAATCTCTTACCAGCTCTGTGGTCAGATATTTTTTCATCCCTGTGCCAGACTGACAAGGATCATTTTTTGCCCACCTAACCTCCCCGGCTCTGGGTAACATGGGATGTGGTCAGAGAACTGTTTGAGAGCTTTCCTTATTCGGTCATTTGTTATTTCAGTTCCCAGTAAATGCTGAACCTCTCTCTTGCAAACCTCTTGTGGCACAGCACTGTTTCACGTTTTGGATTTACCAATAGGTTTTTCTTGGGGGGGAAATGCTGGGTTTGGGATTTTTCAGCCTCTGATGTCTGATAGCGTGCGGATGAGCTGTTTTGGTGCTCCTTTTGAACAGCCAGCTCTCGTACAGGGGGCCCTCTTCTCTATCAGATAACCTGTGTGTCAGTAACCTGCTTCTATAGACTTGTACTTTCACATAAATAGAGTAAGAATGCTTTGATGCTTGTGTACTGAGCACTCTTGTAGAGCAGTCCTGAAATTAGCTCTTCACTGGATGGCAGATTTCTGGGATTTCTTATGCACGTCCCCGTGCAGCTGCCATTGAAATAACACCCTGAATTTAGAACTTCTGTTCATCTAAATCTAACAAAGATGGTCTCATCCTTATTCTTTTGGAATATTACATGCTGAGTGTGTAAACTGATGTCAGCTAACCCTTAAAATCTGAATCACCCTGGAAAAGTTAACAGCTCAGCCTGAGAACTTCTCCCAGGCTTGGGTTATGGTGCCTATGGCAGCTTCCACATTTTGAGGAAGAGGGTTACTATAGATTAGTGACCAGCCAATATGCTGCTGTGTTTATGATTAAACTCCCAAGGAGGATGATTATAGTATTATAAAGAAGAATTAAATGAAGTCGAGAAGAAAATTCAAATACATAATATTTTTTGCATAATTAGATAATGTTGCTGCAAATATTGTTCATAAAATAATTCTGTTTTCTAAGAATGATACAGTTTCAATTATAAATGCTTTCATGGAGTTAACGACTTTGATATGCCCTGCAGCAACATGCATATAAGTTCTGAGACTTCAAGTTCCAGCCTGATTTAACATACCTTTGGAAATCCCCATTTCAGCCCCACCCCAGCTGAGCACAGCTGGGCAGAAAACTCCCAGAGAGCGCAGGTTTTGTTGTACAGTTCATGATTTCACTGCCCCGAAAAAGCTTCCCACTTAACCAACCTTGCTCATTGTCCTCGGAGACCTGGGATATCCTAAAACCACATATTTTATAAATATTTGTTTGTTTGTTTGTTTGTTTGTTTTTAAAGTAGCTTTATTGGTGAGACCCTTTAACCTCCTCTCCAGAGGATTAGTACTTTGATATGTTCCATGCTAAGAAACTAGACTGAGTAATTTGAAAACTTCCTACATTTCCTAACTAAATCCAGCGTACCAGTTAGGTATATCCTAAAGCTAATTATTCTCTTTGGTGTCCCAGCAGGATTTTAACTTTCTAGTACCTGGCAAATAAAATTAGTGTCGTGTGATTGGGAACAAACAGAAGTATCCATCTGGCCCAACACTGAACAGTAATTTCCATGCCAGTGCCCGGCTTTTCAAATTACTGATATCAAATCAACAAAGTACACAAGCCCAAGGACATGCTCAGCTAAAAGCACTTTCCTAGTCCCACATCAAATATAGCATAGGATCTTCTAGGTTGGAAGGGTCCTTTAAGGCGTGATGATGTCCCGGCAAACACCAGAGTTTCCGCATGTTACGTGTTAAGGCACATGTATTAAAACATGGAATTCATCCTTTTGAGCTCAAAGCCACATCCCAGCTCTGCTCATCTGGCTGGCTTTCAAGAGCCTCCAAGCCTTTTGCAATGGTCGTATGCACCAGAACAAGGTCTCAAATGCTTCAAGCTCCTCGCTGTTCCCTTGTTAAGATGATCTGTTTACAGTGAGAGGCTCATGCGGGCCATGAAGATGGATATGCCATGACCTGGGGCAGCAAACCTTTCTCTCTTTTACCTTTTGGGAGCATAAGTTGTCATTTCCTTTGAATTTCAACCTAACCCCATTAACAAAGAGACCAAAACAGTCAGGACTAGCTGCAACACTGCAAACAAACCATCTAAAGCACTCAGTAATGAATTTCCCATGTGAGATGCACATGTTCTCTCAGGACTCTGTGCTGCCTTCTTGCCTTTTCTTTCATTTGTGTCCATTCCAGTCTGCTCAGCAGACCAGCCAGGAGGAAGAGGAGAGGAAGAAAAGGAAAGATTAAGATCCTACTGTGGTAACTACCACTGTCTTGGGAGGTTGCACCCATCATCTCACGTTGCTAAATCCCGTGCGGCGTGTTGGCACACGCACAACGCCAGAGCACGTTTCTGAATGAAATGAAACACTCCTTCTTACGTATAAACATCAGCAAACAAGACACACGATATAATCGTGTGAAATCATCACCATAATGAAAAAAATTCTGAACTGTAGGTTCTTAATTATTGCTACAGTGAATCACGGCATGCAAATCTCTCCAGGCAATCAAGACGCTTCATGTTGCTGGCATTGTAGTGGCATTATGTGGGTATAGTTTACAGGTAAATTAGGCTCCAGATACTTGTCTTTTCTAGTAGTGAATGTAATTATGGAAAAGAAGCTTATATAAAAGGCAATTTTTTTTTTACTTCTCTAAAAATTTCAAGTAGGATTTCTCTACACCATTGTGATGGAGCTTCCTTGCTCCATCACAAAACTCAGCTTTGCCTTATGCACTTCACAAGTTGGTTTTGATGGTCCTGTGATTTACCATCATGCTTACTCAAAACAGAAAATCTGCTACAGAATAAAAGTGGGTGGTTTTTTTTTTCTTTTTTTTCCCCCTTACACAGCTTCACAAACCATGAGGTTTGTATTAAGACTTGGATGGGCTTGCAATGTACAGTTTGTTCTAAATTGCTGCCATTTCTTTTTCTAGTATCCAGTTTCAGTGCAATGCTTGAAGCAGCTGCTACTGGTCAAAAGGACATTTTGTAAATGTAAGTCTGGATTATCTGTGCAAGTAAGTGTCCAAGTTTAAATCCTCCGCTCCCCACCACAGAGAAAATGAGTGGGGCTGGTTTAAAAAGGATCCTTTGTGTAGAACAAATGGAGTGAAGAGAATTTGCCTTTCAGCTTTTTCACTGGTGCCATATCCAGAGAGTTTGTTAACATCTGTGGTCTTTAAAGAAAATGCAAATTCCTTCATTGTAGACCAAGATAAATTTCTTAATTAGGAGGGTCATGTTTCCTAAATAGGACCTGGTATATTAGAAAAATGAGAATAAAACGTCCTCTGAACAATGAGTATCGGGGTGTTGAATGATTTTGTGTTATTTAAATTAGACTCTTTAAGTCAGTATTTAAGTCTAGGTAAAAGTCAACCGACTTAAGGTCATGCTTAAGTATTTGTTTGCCTAGACTGAAGATGTGAATCACTCGCATTCATAAAAAAAGAAAACTGTGGGCAAAGTAAGAAACCCACTTGAGATCTATTTTTCTTTGTTTGGCTTTGTTTTCTTAACTTCAAGTAAGAAATGTACTGCTTCCAAAGGAAAGGATGCCCATGTGAGGACAACTGCTCTGACGCTGAACAGCACACGCATAAATTATTCCTTAGAAATAGAGAGTATTTGCAGAGAAGTTAAGAAAGCAAGTAAAGGCATTAATGATTAGACTTAATGAAAGGTGTATTTATGGTCGTTTGTTAACATGCAAAACAGGAAACTCTTTTTCATATTTAGGTGTATTTTAAAGACCGTGATTCTTGGGAGTTTATCTTGGAACATGCAGGAATGAAAATTTTGGAACATATCAACATGAATCGTGACAAAAACTCCACATTTTGGACAAGGTAAATAATATAATACCTTAAAAATATTAAATACTGGAAGGAAGGGTCGGGTGAATAAATTGTGTATTNCTGAACAGCCCCAGCTCTCTCAGCCCGTCGAGGAATAGAAGGATGCAAGGAATAGAATTCCAGTCCTGAGCTCCCACAAACCTCACAAATACCTGCCTCTTCCCCATGTCCTCTCACACTGCCTCTACTTCTTTCAAGAAATTCTGTGTATGATGTGTTACACACATTAAATTAATGCCATCCATTTTATAAGCTCGCTGCAAACAATGGACACACACATAACTTAATGAATAGTTTCCTGTCCATTTTTGTCCTCTAGATTTTAATAAATGAATGACATATTTTTATGGATTCAAAATGCTAGCAATACTTCTTAAGTTCTGAGTGATTCTCTGTCTGGTATTATTTGTAAGTAATAGGATAGCAATGGAGGAACGATTCAGTAGGCTCGTCGCTAGCTCTAGAGACCCGTTTAAAAATATTGCTTAGTTTGCAAATGAAAACAAGCAGGTAGGCCTTATTCTAGTTTCTGTTTGAAAATCACCCCCCACTGCTGTGTAACTGCCAATCTCTGTGAAAACCTGTGTGGTGCTCTTACTTCGGCAGGATGGAATCTCGCAGTATTTCCAATATATTCCATCCTCGTGCTCTGCAATGTAGCACCAGGGGCTGACGTCTCCATCTGGGTTCCTGAAAGAGGAAAACAGAGTGAGTGAAAAGTCATCAAATCTTCTCCAAATCCATGTAAAATTAAATCTTATTAAGCTTCAGTGTCATCACTATTTAACTGTATACCAAGAATAGTGCACAATCGGTCAGGAAGTTCAGATAACTTTGGTTATTGCAGTACACAGCAAGCACAAAATGTTAGTAATGTCTAAAAAATAACTTATTTTTTGATTAAGTCTAAACGGTGCAGAGCTTTTCTGTACAGTACTGAGAGAGAGGGGAGTATTTTCATCCCCACATCCTGAGTACAGGTTCCTTAGGCTCCTAAACTTGATTTTTGCCTTAAGACAAAAGAGTCCAAACTCCAACTTTCTGTATGATGACAAAAACATTTATCCAATAAAGTACCCTGGGAAAGACTGGGGTCTTTTCTTCCCCTTCAGTAAAGCTGAATAAATCTCTTCCAGTCATCTGATATATTGATGGATAATTCCTTATGTGTCCACCATTATTCTTTGCTGCTGTGCAGCATCATTTACAAATGCAGACCCTAAATAGTCATTAGGTTATTTAAAGTTTTTTCTATCTACACTCTGAAACACTATTCACTATTGAAAAGATCAGTTTAAGAGAATAAACTGTTATTTTGGAATCGGGTTGAAATATGACCTTTTCTTGTAACTAGGACCAACTGCAATCCTTTATCATGTACTTTGGCATTATTCTATTAATAAGACACCCCCCCTAGTCCGAGGAGTCAGTTCAGCTGCATGTTGACATTTGGGCATATTAACAACTCCTGGTGGAAGATCCAATTCCAGAATTGCTGGGGATGTTGTTTGTTCAATTAACCAAATGCTGAAGACAACTGGTGAGTTAAGTTCAATTTAGCTGAGTAAAATGCTGCTAATTAGGCTTTCAAACACAGTAGGAAAAGCAGTGGATGAGGAAAGCGTGTGCTGGGAATTTAGGTGTAATGGCAGAGTTCCCAGTGGCTAAAGAAAGGAGACAACTAAGATCAGGGAAAGCTTGTACTCAAAATAGCCCAGTTTTCCTTGTTTTCACAGTTACAGGAAATTCTGGATTTACACCTGCATGACAGAAATCAGATGTCTGTAATTAGATCATGGTAATGGCACTCCACATATAAATGCCTTAAAATGCAAGGAAATTGCAGAGAAATGTGATGAATGTCTTTAGAAATCTTTGCCTTGAACCTCAAAGGCGCATACAGTTGGGAAACAATTGAGTGTCTTTCAAAATCTCCCAAAACTTCAGTCTGCATAATTTTGTTATGGCTAAAATGGGGTTTAGTGGAACATTATGAGGCATTTCCATCTTAACAGGGTGTCTTGCCATAAACAAATTCCAAGTAAGGACCACCCATGGAGAGATAACATGCTTCAAGTGTAAAATTAGATTATTCAAATACTGTCCCTAAAATTGAGCCTCAAAGTGATGTATTATGCCTTAAAAACAGCCTTGTGAGATATGCGTTGCCTCAGAGAAGGGAAGATCAACTTGTCCATTGTCACCAAGCAAATGAATAACAGAGAAAGAGCTAAAACAGCAGTATCTTCTTTCTCAAGGCAAATCTTGTCTCCTTGACAAGATTTGCATGCTCTGACACTCTTAAAACGGTGATCTTCCAAGCTTTTTTTCAACAGTATGTGAAGTTAAAAAGCATATGTTAATTATGACCATCATTCCATACGCCTGTGGGAATATTCCTAGGCCAAGTGATAGAGCACAAGGCAGGCATGGCCAACCTTCCAGCCAAACTCTATCTCAAAGATGACAATCTGACACCTGGCAGATTGAGGGTAAAAAACTGTATTTGGTAATCAAGACGTTTCTCAGGCTTACATACCAGATGACAGGCTTCTTGCTCCTTGTAACCCCAAATCCTCATTTGCTAGGTAAAGTGAGATTCTAGCAAGGATTACTTGAATACCTGGATAAACACTCAGCTTGTTATGTACTTTTTTGCATGGCTTGTACATGCTTTGCTTTGTACATGGTTAATATATATTAAATTAGGTTTATTGAATGAGGTTTGTATTATCCTAGTGATAGGATGAGCGGGGGATGGTTTTAAACTGAAAGAGGGGAGATTTAGATGAGATCTCAGGAAGAAATTATTTGCTGTGAGGGTGGTGAGAACCTGGCCCAGGTTGCCCAGAAAAGCTGTGGCTGCTCCATCCCTGGAGGGGTTCAAGGTCAGGCTGGATGGGGCTTGGAACAACCTGCTCTGGTGGGAGGTGTCCCTGCCCAGGGTAGAGGGTGGCACTGGATGATCTTGAAGGTCCCTTCCAACCCAAACTGTTCTGTGATTCTAAGTATTACATAGAGAGGATTGCCAAAAGTAAGATCCTGTAGATACAGTCTATGTGGGATACTGTCACACAGCAACAATCAAAATTACATTCTTGATCCTGCTGTTTGTATCAGTGTTGGGCCGAGGGATTGAAAGTTATTCTACTAGTGGTGCTTGTCGATCCAGTCTGTCTGATTACAGGATAAAACCCCAACCATTAAATATCCATGGTTCTGACGTTTTTCACTGTATGGAAGGAAGTTTCCTCATTTTGTGTCAACTGTTTAAATTAACACTGGTGTCCAGGCAGAGTTAGTAGCAATGAGATATTTCTTACCTGCAGTAGTTGTGCTCTCCAAGCCCTCCCTCCCCATTGGGATATTTCAGGGTATTGTAAGGATGCTCAAAGGTCTCGTTCCAAAAAAGGCAAGGTTTCCCTGCGTACTGGGATGTCTGGTTCTGAGTGCCACGATAGTCAGCCCCATTTGCTGTGTAACATTCTGGGAAGAAACAGAAAAAGAGAGAGAATGTATGTAGGGTTAGCGTTGGGTTATTCTCCCATTGTTCTCCCCTTGCCCTCCACCTCATCCCCAAGAGACCACATTTCCTTTCACTACTGTGCTTGCTGTGTTTAGGGAACTATAGATGCCGTCTTGGATTTAAGTTTTCTCTCAGAAACATCTATTGTAGAGATTCTGAATTCATTACTTCTCTAAATAATGTATAAGACAGGTCTGATAAGTGGTTAATACAATTGAAGAAGCATACTACGTTTTGTACTGTTTCCCCCTTGGTTTAGTCATTAGGAGGAACCTGTAGCTGGTTAATTTTCCAAAAATGAAATCAGATGATGTTATCAGTCTGCCACTTACCAGCACGCTACCCAAAATCTCATGCCGCTTTAACGAGAGTTGTGAAAAGCTGTGCTTTACCAAGTGAAATATTTTGTAGGCATGGATCTTGTAAACTCTTACATCCTGAAAAAAAATCTTAGGCATTTTTTTCTCTGGCTGGAATTGCCTTAGAAAGGGACCTCCTTCAGCAAAACCTAATTGTGATACTTTGATTTGCTACTACAGCGTTTATGATTTCAGATTAAAACTTGCAGGTCAGTTTTCTTCTGCCTTGCTCATATTTTCTCCCATTTATGTTTGCTTTCCTAGCTTCCTAAGAGTCAGCAACTTAGAAATCTAAGCAGAGAATGATTTCTGCAGTCATTGAATATACTATCCCCTTCTCAGTTGAACTAGAAATCTCATGCTGCCTGGCTTTCTGTCTTATTAATGACATCTCATCAAATAAATATTTGTATTAATGATCAATTTTACCTTTACTAAAAATGCAAAATATTTTTGGTTAAATTATGCACTGTGAGGGTGACAGAGCACAGAAACAGTTTGCCCAGGGAGGTTGTGGACTCTCCGTCCCTGGAGATACTCAAAAGCCATCTGGCCATGGTCCTGGGCAACCTTCTTGAGCAGAGGGGCTGAACCTCCAGAGGTCACTTCAACCTCAACCATTCTGCAATTCTGTGACCATCTTCCAGAAATAGTCATTATAATTACTGTACCATAAATAAGTCCATCCTCCTTATAACTGATACTCAGTAACATTTATCATCCTTGTGTTTATCTAGAAATAACACTGACACAGAGCAGTTCATGACAAAATTAAAACGTGTCAACATTTCTTTGTACTGAGTAGTACCAGGGAAAGTCACTAATGATTCCTACTAACTGCTGGCTGCAAAACTCTGTTTTATCTGACGGTGTTCTCTGCAGAAACCAGCTGCAGAGAAGTTCCGCTGCCCCGAGGGAAGGGGCGAGCACTCTGAAGTGGAGTGTGCTCATCCCAGGTGTCCCTCATCAGATCGACTTCACAAAACAAGGCAGGGAGAGGTGTCCCTGCCCATGGCAGGGGGGTTGGAACTTGATGATCTTTAAGGTCCCTTCCAACTCTAACCATTCTATGATTCTATAAGAAAGACCCGTGTGGCTGCAGTTGGGAGAAAAAAAAAAGCACCCCCAGCTTAACCCCGATATTAACAGTACACTTTTTTGTATTTAGAAATACCGTGGGAGAAGGGAAAACGTATCATTAAACCCGTGCCTTTGAAATGAGCTTAGTCTGGGCCCACGAATATCAGAATGGTGCAATTATAATGATTATTTCACAGTTTTATTACACAGCAGATGAAAGCTGATGTTTTTGTGCCTTCGCTGCGCATTTTCATGCCTAGGCAGGTTAGCGTTTCTGTTAAATGGAATTTTGTTGCTGAAGGCACACAGGAGAGGTGTCTGCACAGCCATGAATGTACACTGCTATCATCCTTGCACAGAAAGCTATCAAATTTAACAAAAACAAACTTCCAAGTCAATACTCCTCCGTGCTGTAATTCACCTGACTGCCTTAGCCATGCAGGTGAGCTACATAAATTTACTTGAGAATGCAAATCTGAGTTTCCAGTATTTAGGCCACCACAGATATTTGCATAAACCTATGAAAAAAATCAAACCACTTTAAAGCCACCACAGTGTTGTAACTTTCTTCAATACTTCCCTTGCTTTGCAGTTAATCTAGAAGTTTTTTCTGTGCCATAGGTGAAAAATATAAACTGATGAATTTGGCGGAAGAGAGGAAAACATACTCAAACTGGATAAACAAAAATAACCTGCAGTATAAAGAAGCAGTTGTGAGAAGTGATAAACACATCCAGAAAAGATGCCCACTCCAGTTTAGTGCTGTTAACATATTTTTTTTTAGCTTCTCACTTCTAAAGGAGAAGCAATATGTACTAACATTACTCAGAAATGCAAGGAATGCTACAATACCTGAATGTGATCCGGCACACAGGCTCAGCCCAAGTTAACATCGGCCCCTTTTAGCATCTGCTAAGGCTGGCCCGTGCTTTAACTTGCAGCAACAACTGCCTTTCGTTTTCACCTCAGCTTCTTTTAAAAATAGATTTTCTTTAAACTCCACTATGCTACTACTGTAAGGACATTGCACAAAAGGAAGAGTTGGAGCTCTCTCCAGACCTCTGAGCTGTAGGTTTTTGTTCCCCAGACAACAGGTAGCTGTAACAGAGCCTCCTCTGTTCCCTGCACCACAACCAAGAGATTTGGGGAAAAGGTGCCAGCCGGGATGTAGTGAAGCTCCCCTGGCTTTGTGGAAGGGGGGAGGCTGTGAGACCCAACATAAAAACCCATTGATTATCCCAGAAAAACCAAAATGGAAACTTTAAGTTATAGAAATTAGTGGCTGTTAGCAAATGAAATACAGAACTTTTTGTGTTACAGGGAATTTGCTATGAAATTTTCGTTCTGTTAATGATTGGTAATAATTTTGCCATAGCATTGGAGTGCCATCTTTTTAGAAAGTATATAGTATAGCACTTAAAAATCAGGCCACTGGTCCTACCTTCTTTTGCCGTGAACAATCAGCTTTGAGATCTGCTGAGCTGTATTTTGTCCAGTTTTCTATAAAATTCCTGGTAGCGTGGATACAGATCTCTCAGCATATTCAATATCTTGGCAGTAAGCTGCTGAATTCTTCTCTTTATCTCACACAGTGATTTCACCATATTTTGCTGCACAACAGCCAAGACACTACCTTGGAGATCTCACTGTGAAATCAACGTTCAAATATATTGAAGTTGCAAAGTGAATGTTTCATCTGCAGACAGGCCACTGCCCTCTCAATTTCAAATCCAGAGGCTGCACTTTAAAGACAAATGTCCCAAGAGATTGTAGAGAAGAGGAGGTTAGAACCTCCATCCTTTTTGTCTGGCACCACTGGTGTAATAATTCGAGAAAAAGATGAGCTTAAAAAAAGCTCAGCCGGATTTGTTTTGCGCAAAACTAATTTGGAAGAGGTCATCTAAATAGAACAGCCAGAGAAGAGCAGACTGAGCATTACTGGTAGAATTCTTGGGCTTACTCAAATTATCTGATTTTTCTTCGGTATGTTATGTTCACATAAAAGGGAGGGGAGAAAAAAAAATAAACCAACCACCACCAACCACCTCTCCTTTACTGTTCTGGCACCCACTGGCTCCAGCGGCCTTCTGGTGTCTGATGCCTCCATGATACTGTAGGCCTTGAACGCCTTTGCTTGGAATCTAGCATCAGAACAGTGACTCAGGGAAATTAATACCACTTCTGTGAATTTCAGCAAGCCTTATTCCTTCAAGTTTTGTAAAACTATGACAGAACTTGCACTGTATCCCACACTCCAGGTGGTGAAGGGAAGAACCAGGCATGTTGCGGAGGTTACAGCTGGCAGCTTCCTAGAAGACATCAGGGTGCCACTGAGCTGGATGGGTTTGTTACATCGTTTTTGTCCATACACCCAGCTCATGCTCAGTTTAAAACTATCCTGTCAACCATAAACCTGCGTTAAATCACTAGGAATTTAGACCGTACACGGAGAAAGCTGTGACTGCTCAAATCTTGAAGTCTCCAACCTCATCCTATTTCTCAGATCTCAGTCAGCTGGGTTTCAGACCTAGTCTGAAGTAGAGGCTTGGTCAAATCCATGATTAACATCAATTTCTGTGATGACTTCACTCTGTTAACTGCCTAATGACCCTGCTACTTCTACTGTTTCACAGGGATGTCTGCAAACGGAATTAATCAGAGACAGAACCACTGCAGTGGCCCTAGTCCTAGAAAGCTGGAAGGTTCCAGCAGGTCCTGTTCAGGATCAGACTCATGAGTGAGAAAACACGGAGAGCAGTGTCTTGTCAAAGCTGGTTTGTTTTCAACACGTCAGGTGCCATGGTTGACAGAAAAATAACTTTTTTTTTTTTTTTTAAATGAGCACTGAGACTAGATAAGCACGTATTGAATGGCAACTGCTGGAAAGAAAGAGCAGAAAATAAGCCTGGGGACGGTTGTCCACTCCAAGTGAATGCTCAGTGTGTGATACAGGTTCACAATTAGTTTTATTAGAGCCAGATCAACATTTGGAAGATCAAACAGCAGCTGTAGTAGAAATTTTTTCCATCTGTCTCGGTTTCTTCTTCGATGTAGGGACCTTACAATGATCATTTCTGCCTTTGTTACTTTGGGACTGTATGGCTGCCTGCGCTGCACATGGGCGCCACTTCACCATCATTTGAAAAATTAAGGTAGTGCAGAACAAAACAGACTGGCTATTTTACTGAATGATAAAACACTGACATTTCGAAGTCTGTGCTGACTTCCCATGATTTTCTCAGACGGACTTCCAAATATTGGTTTTAATCTCTGAAGTCCTTCATGGCAAGAAGCCCAGTTACCTGAGAAACTCTTATTTGGTGCCATATTGCCACAGACAGAAACAATACAAACACTGGAATTTCATCTGCAGTCTTTTCTGTACAGATGAGCTGAAAAGCAAAGAATGAAGCTATCTACTGCTCAAACACTCTCCCTTTCCTGGCTGACAAGTAGGAAATCTTATAAATCTGAGCATTCTCCAAAATTTTCTCAGAGACATATATACTTAGTGACATTACAAATTGCAGACTGAAGAGATAGACGTTTCAGGACAGCTTAAATGACTTCTTAAGAGTATTCCTCTAAGTTTGGGGCACAGACAGAGCTTTTTGAGACTGAAAATTCAGAATGACAAACTTAATGACGACAAAAAAAAAAAAGCTACTTTGTTCTGTTTGCTTGCTTTTAGTTCTGGAAGCTACTTGGGGTGCTGGCTAGTGGCCGGAAAGATGAAAGGCTGACAACAATTCTCAACCAGAAACTAGCCTACCCGGGCCAGAAATCATCCTACCAGCTACTGCCAAACAAGAAGCAAGATTTTATCTTAAAAATCTGCAGATTAATGAAAGGTAAACGAAAAGTACCTGCTCTTTAAATCTTGGGTTTCATTACAGTGGTGAGACAGCCAGAACATTAAATGTTCTGCAAGGCTGGAGCAAGAAAGAAAGGTTCCTACAACCGCCTGCTTGGTTCTCGCTGGCTTTCCTTACAGCCTTTCAGAGGAGTCAGAAAAACACTGGAGCAGAAAATAAGGATATGGAACAGGAGGTGCCAGGTCTGGTAATGACCAGGTGTCGGTCACTTGATGCATGTGCTCAGGCAGTGTTCTGAGATGGGTTTTAAGTCATTTCCATACTACCTCCACCGCTCTCCTTGTTCGTGCCGGGGACTGCGATTTAAGCACTCCTCCTTAAATGAAAGCACTGTATCTAGGTGCAGATGGCAACAGTTACAGGCACTAACCAGATGCTGCAGCCTCTAATTTGATTGAAAGGGTATAATTAGACAGCAGAAACACTTCAATGAGAGAGCAATGCACAGAGGAAAGGGCAGAAACCACTTAAGCGATGCCAAGATACCCCAGCAGTGACAGAGGCAGGGGCCGGGGGTGGAAGGGGCAGAACACCACCAAATTACCTTCTTCGGATGAGAACGTCTCTGTTTCCCTACGGATGCGAATAGGGATTCTATTATCATAGGTTGCCACAGTTCTTCATGTGGGAACACTGATTAAAACCAGAAGAAGCTTCAGGAGATCAAAGAGACAAATATGGCTTCTGTGGTCATTATTAAAAATATTTTTAGCAGTGCGATGGTTTTCTTTGAAGACGCAGTTTTATCGATTGAACCAAAAGCTGGTTTGTGTACTGCCCTACGATTGGCCAGGGAAAAAAACCAACTCATTCCATAGGATGTTATGGTGCAAAATAAATGTTTTGGGCAAGTATCAGGCTGGTTTAGACCTACCCAGGCAAAAAATTAGTGCAGCATTTTTACACTTCGATACTTTCCCATTCCAGTTAGTATTAACACAACAAAAGCCCTTAGGCCAGAATTATTGGGTTTGAGTAAAAAACTCCACAATGTAACAGTTGATATAAACTAAAGAAAATAAAAAACCTCAGGAAAGTACGATTTTTATTTAAAATTGCAATTTTCAGAATTGCTAGGAAGTAACTCCCCATCTGGTAAGTCAGCCAGTTAAATTCTGATGTGATGCTCACCACTTGGTGAGCTGATCACTCCTCCTCTGCAGCGCAGGGGCTCTCTATGTGTAGTTTAAAAATCGTCTCACTGTTATTTAGCGTTGGTCCAAACCAGAGAGTCATCCCAGCAAATACTCACCTGGTGTCTGATCAAACCTGGACTTTGAGCATCTGTCTGCCCTGTGAGAATGTGCATTCCTGGGAATGTACAGACATGTGGAGTTCCGTACCTGTGCTCCCTGCCAGGGGGGGAGTTGCTATATACGTGATCTTGCTGTTCTTGTGGAACTTTGATTACTAACCTCCAAGCTAATCACTTTTTTATCGCTCTTCCTTTTATTGTTTTTAAACAAAAAAAAAAAAAAAACAACCCCAAAACCAACAAGGTAAATGCTATCTGACTGGCCAGACCCATTCTGGAATATGTTGGAAGCAGACAAATTAGGCTTTGAGCATAACAGGCAGTTACCATTATTTCTAACACTTAAAAGTATGTATTTTTTACCTTTTTTTCTCTTTATTCATGCAATACAAACATGCTAGATTAGCCACAGCTCTGCAGCTGCTGGCCAGTCCCAGGCCATGAGATGGGAACACACTTGTTTGTCCTTGTGATTCTTTATCACTGGAAGGAAGAATGTATGATGTGGCCCCCTAAGAATTTCTCTTCCTTAATACACCCATTTGTTTTCTTTCTTTGTGAAGTTTTTAAACTGTTGTTCCATTGTCAAGCGTGGCAGACTCAATCCCTTTGGAAATTTTATCAGGATGGGCCATGGCCACCATGGGGATGGAGGGGAGCGGTCAATAGCACGACCATGATGGTGTGATATGACAAAGAATGCACATTTTGCAGCTGGCAGCGTGTAATCCCTGCCTCCCTCCCACTTCTTCAGCCCCATCCTGCCTAAATCCATTCCCATAACTCTGGATTTTTGAGTTACACTCTATACATGTACAAGCATGACATGCTGAAGTGTCGGACTGTTTCATTTTCTATCTGTCTGGTTAGAAACAGCTTTTTTAAGTACTTCCCTGATGATTGCTTAAGGCATGTCAAGTGGAACCGCTGCTCTGAATCAGCCAGACGTGGCCAGAAAAAAGATGACAAGGGACAGAAGGTTTGTGAGAGAAGGCTGAAACAGCAGCTCAAAGGAGAGACTCAGCTGGGATGAAAACCCAGGACACGGTGAGCCAGGGGAAGAAAACAGAGAAAGGAAAAAGAAGACTTGATAATCATATACATTTCTGATGGAGAAATGAAACGAATGCTATAAATACAGAAACTAGAAGTGAGATCTTATTGCAGTGAGCATATAAAATAGCATTTCTTCACTGAAACTAACATTTGCCAAAGGCATCTCCATCTCTTTGGCCTTGTAATACAAAACTCACCAAATTCAGACAGTCCTTTAATGTTAGACAATCTATTCACCCATCTCTTGTTTCTGATTCACTTGAGAAATGTGGTATGACTGAAGTTTGAATGCTGCAAATGTCAGTGTTGGGATTAATAGAAACTGTAAGAAAGACATCCCGGAGAGAAGCAGAAACATTCTGTGAGAAGTACCACGGTGCTGTGCGCTAAAACGGTTGTTAACTCCCTCTAATTGCTGACAATTTGAGTCATTTTTCATAAGTTTCCAGAAGTTAAAGTTTCTCTCCTGTCTTAGCAAATGATGGTGTGATCCAATCTGTATTTTGACTGCATTTGACAATAAACTTACTAAGAAATGCATTTGATAGAAACGGAACAGGCATTATAAACATACCCTGTGACAAAGTGCCTTACAAAAGACATTACTGTTTGTCACTTCAGAGCTCTGCTGGCTTCGAGTGCACCCTCACCCAGCCCACCACCTCTGGGTCCTGTGGAACTGGGGGTCAAGAAGAAGACCCTGAAGGTAGGGTTCACACAGATCAGCAACTCTGTGGATTTTGTACCTGCCCTAAAATTAGAACTCCTCGTTGGAGTGCAGGTTTGCACCGTTTCCAGCTTCTTTAGCAGAAGACACACAGGTGTCAGCACTTCTCAATTTGCTCTCCTTTGCTCCCCCCCCCTGCAATCAGAGGCATTTTATTCCCTTCCCCCTCCCCCTGCTCCAGCTGCTTGTGCTCAGACATCTCTGTCCTGTCCCTTTGGTGGCCACCAGCGCACGCCGTTAGAGGTTGGCCAGAGGATGGAAGTGCAGGTGCATGAACAGAGATAATCTTCTCAGGAGTATTCCAACCAAACCCTGCCACTGGGGTCTGTCCCCACTTGCTGCCACAGGGAGGGACGTGGTGGCACAGGGGGTGTTCTGGCCATAGCTCTGCTCACAAACCTTACCAGAAGACACTCTCCCACTAAAGCAAAATAAGCAGGACCTACTGTGTGCACCAAACATGTCCTAGCGGGAGCAAGAGCACCGCTAGACGTGGTCTAGACATGTTCCCCCCCTCTAGGCAGCTTTCTACATGCTTATCCAAAAATTCTCTCGCATTTTACTTACTTCAGATAACTTCTGAGAAGTTGCAAAGTTTACCTTCTGAGTTCCCTTTCTGGCAAAAGGCTTTTTATTTTCCCCAGAGAAAGTCTACCTAAGTATTTTCCAAATCTAATTAGGTGCATCTGCAAAAAAACTTGATGAGCAGTTATCTTGTTGGTAGCGAGAGGAAGCAGAGAAAATTCTACTTTATAAATAATAACATCACTTAGAATATGCAAAATGCGTCCCGGAGGACCTTGCACCTGATGGCTGGGACACCGTGACCACCTGGAACAGCCCCTCCAGTGCTTGAAACCGTCAGTGACAAGGGAGAGGAGGACAAAAAGTGCTCGGAGAAATTGTATGAGTGAAAAAAACACACCAAGAGGTAGCCACGCTGTGGGTGTCCCGCACCTGTGGGGCTGGAGGAGCCGGTGCGGGGTGGCACGCTGGGGACAGGTGAGGTGGCCACACTCCGGGGCCCGATTCTGTCCTGCTGCCACCCATGACTTGGGTTCCCAGTGACTCCCATTGGGGACCGCAGGTGTCCCCAGACCCTGCGCTGCCCTGTTCCCCCAAACCCACCCACCCACCCTCTTTGGTGGCCCCTCTCCTTGCTCTTCGTGCCTTCACACCGGTCTCCCACTTCCCGCAGACCCTCAAACCCACCCCCCTCCGGGCACCGACCTGGCGAGCG
>VXBW01003224.1:142796-174619 GCA_013400375.1 Thinocorus orbignyianus | reverse complement strand
AAAAGTGTAGAAGGCTGATGAGATTTCTGACAACTTTCCAGAAAGAATTGTATTTACATGGAGCCTGAGCCTGGAAAATGAAACCTAAAAGCGAGAAGAGGAGGGAAAAAAAGAAAAAAAAAAAAGGAAAACCAGAAAAACAAAAGACAGCCGAAAACAGATTGCACTTAGCAACACCAAATTATTGTCTGTCACAAAGAGACTATATATATGTATATGTATATTGCTAAGGTTTATATATTTTAGCTGCTTTTTACTTCTGTTTTCACTCAATTCTCCTTTTTGGTTTTGCTGAAGGGTTTCTTTTTCTTCCTCTCTGTGATATTCTGTGAAGGGAGGTTGCTGTGGTACTGGCAAGACTTGCAGTGGGATTGTAATTAGAAGCATAGCAAAATAATTATTAGCAGAGGATTTCCATGGAAACTTTAATTCAAGGAAGCAAAACTCAAAAGCAACAATATGCGGGCCCAACAGCATAATTTGTATTTGAAATTTCAAATGCAGAAATGGATTTTGCAAAATAACTGGTGTTTGGTTTGCTTGCTTCCGACTCTCTTCCTACCCAGTTTTCACAGGCCTCGTGCCTTGATTTTAACTGTTTTAGCTTCAGAAAAATGAAGCACACAGCAGCTAAAAAAACCCCAAAACTTGGTGATTTGCAACTCAGGGCTGGAATCTGATGTACCCTAGAACTGCAGCAAGTGTAACGGGCTCAGCGCTGTGCAGAAGCACACCTGGAAGCTGAGAATAATAGAAGGCTGGTCCCTGTGTCCTTCACTTCAGCAGCATGAAAGAAATTAATTTGAAAAAGTGTGTTTTAATAGTTCATGCTGGAAGTAGAAATGCGACCACTAATGGCAGTGGCTGGGTCAGTGGTCACCCATTCAGGCGCCCAGAGATTTGGAAGTGCTGTCCGTGAATTTTGTCAGCATTTTCCTGGCACAGGGAAGCCCCTCTGTCACAGGAGTTGCTAAAAGGGGACGTTGGGGAAACAGCAACGTGCTGCTGCGTGAAGAGGAAAACAGTGAGGAAAACTGATCCTGGTAACAAGAGGTTTTGACACCCTGAANGTCCTCACAGCAGAGGTGCTCCAGCCCCCTGAGCATCTTGGTGGCCCTGCGCTAGACCT
This sequence comes from Thinocorus orbignyianus, assembly GCA_013400375.1. NCBI lineage: Eukaryota > Metazoa > Chordata > Aves > Ciconiiformes > Thinocoridae > Thinocorus > Thinocorus orbignyianus. Next base: position 173,490 of record VXBW01003224.1, on the reverse strand, counting down.
GTTCTGTGCTTATGCCGAATTCAGAATCAATACAAGGAAAAGTGGCACTGGATTATTAGACTGGAGGCAGGAATGTCCTTGGTGGACAGCAAGTACTGACTGGGGTTTAGACATGAGTAAGAAGAACTTTGGAAGGTTTTACTTGTCTTTTTTGGAGAGACTTGGACCTATCAAGAAAATAACCTTGTCTGATGGAGACTGACATCCAGCAGCAAATCTTATGATGCAAAAGGAGGAACGAGGCCAGATGTGAATGGCATTGTCAGGGCACAGCAGTAAAAAATAATGAATTAAGATCTGTGTATGCAATTTGTATCTTATTCTGTCCCTCTCAGTTGTCAGTATCCTGCTGCTGCAGGCATCATTCCTGGGGCTGATAAAAATCATCATTTTGCCTCACATTACAAATGGACTACAGCCCCAAATATCAAATAGTAAGGAAGATCTTTTGTTATAATCAGGTCAAGAAAATTCTTCCACACCTTGTTGTTCTTTGCCATCTTTCTGGAAACCATGTGCTGGAAAGTACTGCAGTGAGTGTTTGTTTGCTTATCCACAGCACTGTGGCATGTCTCCATCACTCTGGATGCAGTTAATCCTCCAACTCCTTCCCTCCCATCTCTCAGGACTGGCTTTTTGCTCCCCTTTCTCTAGTGCAAATGTCAGCATCCAGTTTGCTTATTGAGCCTGGCTGGCTCCCGTCCAGTATGTATGTGGTTGGTGGCAGCAATGGAAAAATGTTCTTAGCTTTCAGCTTGGCAAAATGTTTTGCCACTGACTTTATAAGATCTGGCCTTACTTTGCAAAGATGTCATTCTTCTCAGTCTTTTGGCAGCCGATCTATTATTACTGAGAACTACGATGCATGCTGAATTATCTGCTAAGCTTCTGAATCTCTCGTTAATTTCAACAGTTAACTAAAGCACTCTGTGTGCTCTGGCCTATCATATTGAACACAAATGTTTTGAAATACCTCTAGTTTCACTCTTTCCAAAGCAGCATCGCTACTGAGATTGGCCCCTGCCAACCCAACTGGTTGCATATTGATTACTATCAATGGCTGGTCCAAGGAAACAATCCATAAGTGTTCATTCATCTGTTGAAAATGAAGCAGAATTCCCTATATGCTATATGCAAAATGTTCAATAATTATTTTCGTGATAAAGGCCACAATCTGCTGCCCAAAATCCCTGCGTTTCATCTCACAAATATCACTAAATGTGATGGAAACGAACAAGTCATTGGTGCGGGCCTGCGGAGGCTGATGGAATGTGTCACCTGGCCAAGAGCTCATCGGTGGAGCGTTGTGCACTTCCCACATCTCTCTGGAAGGTGCTCAGGATGGGGAATCTGTTGCTATGAATTATTTGATGAGTGCTTGCTGGAACAATTAACCTTAAAAAATGCTTCAACGCTGTCATGTGGCCTCGCATCACCCTGGTGCTTTGAAACATTGCCATCTTGAGGACGTTTGGAGTGTACGTGGCGTGTGAATAAAAACAAAGTCATAACTGTCAGAAAATACTGGGCAGTTTCCTGTAGAAACAGCTTAACTGCTGCTAAATCAAATAATCCCAGGCTAATTGATAATCTAAAGGTAGTGGCACAGGATGGGTAATGAATTTATCTTATTTATACTAAATACTGTTACATCATTCACACCAATTTTACTGCTATAGAATCATAGAATGGTCATAGTTGGAAGAGACCTTAATGATCATCAAGTTCCAACCCCCCTGCCCTGGGCAGGGACACCTCTCCCTAGAGCAGGTTGCTCCAAGCCCCATCCAGCCTGGCCTTAAACACTTCCAGGGATGGGGCATCAACAATTTTCCTGGGCAACCTGTTCCAGTGCCTCACCACCCTCACAGCAAAGAACTTCTTCCTAAGATCTCATCTAAATCTCCCCTCTTCCGATTTAAAACCATTCCCCCTTGTCCTGTCACTGGACTTCATCCTTTGGAAAACAGAGTGGAAACCTGCAACCAGCGTGTGCAAGGCCTGCTCTTGAATCATAGGGAGGCTGAGGCTCAATTAAACCTAAAGAAAGGAAAGTGTGTAGCCCTAAACCCTTAGAAAGAGTAGATGCATGAAATTAAAAAAAAAAACAAACATCACAAAACGACTTGTTATTTAGATTTGAATACTAGTCTTTCTAGAAAGCCAGAGATCTCATGTCCAATGTCTTCCCAAGTAAGAAAAGTTGCTTTTTTCAAGGGCCATCATCACATACTGAGGTTGCCTTGTTTGTGATGATGAATTTTTAATGTCAATTTGTGACATTTAAAACGAAACAGACCTGCTCTCTCGACGCAGGTGGTTGTGTCTCCAGACCAGGTGCCTGTCTCTTGGCAAGTTCTTTCCTTCGCCCCGGTGAGCGCATAGCCCTGATCGCAGGTGAAACTGATGGTCGAGCCCAGCAGGTAGTTAGTTCCATTCTTAGTTCCGTTGGTTGGCTGACCCAGCCAGCCACAAGAGATCACTGGTGAAAGAGAAATCTCTGGTTAAAGGATTTTGGGTTTGGACTAGCAAATCGCTATCAAAATGATTCAAATAGTGTTTTAGTGGCAACTGATGGAAAGACAAAGATTTTTAGGCTAACTGAAGGACAATACTTTCTGATTTTTGTTACAATTTTTAATTTTTAAGTCTGAGGAAGTCAGGTGAAGGCATGGAAAATGAAGGTAAGGGTTCTACACTGTATTGTAGCAGTGGAAGAACTGGAAAGAAATTTATTTTGTGTCGTCCAACTATCCTACCAATGCAGAGTTTTCCCAGTACAAGGACAATTTCCTCCCAGTAAGAGTGTTTACAGATGCATGGACCTGCAGGTGAGCAAAACCTCCTCGAACAGTGTTAACTGTTGACATGCCCTGCAGAAAGATCTACAGTGATGGATGCTTTGTGGAATGTTGTATCACCTGGCTTTAGATTTTCTACCAGCAGCTTGTGATTCTGATGAGATCGTTTTGTGGAATTCCCCACTTCAAGGCTTCGTGTTGTCAGGACATCGAACCTGCAGAAGGGGTCAGAGTCACAGAGCAAGACCATTCCTTCCACCAGGGGATCAGCAGGGTCTTCATGAGGAACGAACACGGGTAGAAAGGAAGCATTGTGCTTTTCACCATAATAGAAGTTGTTCAGTAAGGACTCTGTGTCGTAAGTAAAGAGGGAAGTTCCATTTTCAACAACCCCTTGGGAGACAGAGAAAGAAAGAGAGAGAGATTCATTTATAACATTGTCTGCAAACCTAAACCACCTTCTGCTACTGATCCAAGTGTATAAACTTAGCTAGAGCTGGTAGACATCTACAAAGCCCTACAGCTTCCTTCCAATCAAGATTATTTTCTTTTTCGTGTGCAGCATCTTAACACTAAGCTGGCCATGGCAGGTGGAATTCTGGAAGAGGAAGCTGTCAAATGTGATTCTTGATGGAACAAGGTGGTTCTATCTTCAGTCATTTGACTTGGGTAGAGAGGGGCATACTTCTTTTACTTCCTGCTCTTCCCCCATTGTAGGTTGCTTAACACAGATGTCATTTGCTAGTCTGTAAACCACAAACTGTTTTGAATTTCTAAAGAAAATGTAACATAAGCCAGAGGAATGACTTACAGTTAGCTCCAAACTCAAACACCTGCTGAGGACTTGCGTGAACTGACATGGTGGTTTTATTCCTGAAGGTGTAGTCATCCTGTATGTTATCATTCATTACCCCAAAGAGACCCTGTGTGTGATTCATAAACTTCTCTGGGAGCAGAACTGTCACAGTCAGAAATCCTCCAATTCCCCTTATTTCCACTCCAGAGCCAGAGGAGAACATCACTGTGATGTTCTGAGCAGCTGGAGAATAGAGAAAGAGACCTATAACAAGAAGAGGATAAAATAGTTAATCATCCATAGTGAACAGATTGTTGTGCCATCAGTTTTAACCATTTTTCATAATGCTTTTTCTCCCTTCCATTCTGGGCTACATTCTGAGAAGCATTTAAAGGGAGGTCACATCTTCAGACCTACATCTGCAGTGAGATGCTTGCTATGGAGTAGTGAAGAGTGACCCACAGCCTGTTTCATGAAAGGACACTGAAGAGAGAGTCTAAACGCATATATCTGGAGATATTTTAAACTATACGTGGACTCTGTTGGAATATAATAGCTTACAAGGCCAATATTTGCTACTAACCTTTCAGGTCCAGCCAACTTTGCTCGGAGAAGTTGAGGACCCTCTGGTTCAGCAGGACCTGCAGGCTCGAATCCTCCGAGTAGCGCACTTCGATCACATCGGAGTTGTTCTCCTGCATGGCCACCGCAGCCAAGCCTGTCACCTGAGCCCCAGTGCCTTCCAAGGGAAAAAACAACCCTTCAGAACACCCGACATGACATAGAGTAAACGTGGAAGGTTGTAATGATACCAGCAGAAAAACCCTCCAGATATTTCCTAAAAATAATTACGTATGATTATTTGTATTTGAGGGAATTGCTAAGCGTATAAGTCACATAAAACCCCACAGTGTAGGTCTTCTACTGGTATAGTATATTGAAAGCAGAATGTTTAATGCTAAAAAAGCCTGGAAATTCTTTCCTCTTCATCCCAATGGCAGTTGCAGTGGCTGAACCAGTGAATAATCTTTGATTAGGAAACTATTTTTTTCCTAAGCATTTTACCTGCCTTCTGATTAGCTTCAAAATCTTGGCCTTTCACAACTGGGCAAAAAGGACAAGATTAGAGAAGGCAAGAAGTGCAAACCAAGCAACCTCAGAAACTATTATTTGTCAGCACCGCCTCCTCTCTTACCAACTCACCGTTGGGAAAGTGTACCTGCTGTGTCCTCCCTTGCACTCTCAGGGATGTGAGATCAGACTCTATCAATGTGTATTCTCCTTGACCTTTGAAGGTGAAGTTCAGACCATCAAACGTGAGGAAGTGGGGATCCCCAAAAGCAGATGCTGTTTTTAAAGGCAAAAAAAAAAGGAAAGAAGATAAGCACAACCCATAATCCATTAATCCTCCTCTTAGGTTTATGAGAAAAAATAAATCATTGTGGTGATGCAAAGAATGGCATTTAAACAAAGGAAGAAAGGCAAGACTGGTCCATGGTGAATGTGACATGAGGAACAGCCATCACAACCTTGAACAGCTCCATGAGGATGGTGAGAAACATCATTCCAGTTACTCTCCCCTTCATTGGCCAACATTTTAGGGCTGCACTTGAAAGGTAGATATGGACAGCAATATTTACTTGGTAGATCCCATTGCAGAATCCCTGCTGTCAGGCCAGAGCCCTGATCTGCATGCAATTTGTGGGGAGATTTGGCTTGGTGGACAATCACTGGACTGTGTCTTACTCTGGTTGCCATCATTCAACCAGATCTTTGACCCTGCCCAGCTTTCTTTCAGTCATGACTCAGCACCACAAACTCCCCTGGAGACCTGGACTCTCAGCTGAGTGCTGCTTGCCATCACCAGGTCTGCCCTACTCACCTCACCCAGGGCTGGGCCATGGGCTGGTGAGAACCTCGCCCTTCCAACCTTCTTATCACACTTCGCTCCCAGCTCCCTAGTCCTTTGCCACTTCCAGGCAGGAAAAATTGATGTGGGAAATCAGGAGAGACTTTCACCCTCTGCTGTTACTAATGTCCCATCATGTCCTAACTACCTCCTTCAGCATCTTCTGCAGTTTTCTCCTTTTTCCCTGAAGCAAATCACTGTCTTTTTGCACTTTCTTTTTCTACAGGAGGCCACAATCCTGCTGGACACCTCACCACCCCAGCAGCACAGTAGAAGACAAGATATGTGGCAGCAATAGAGTTATGGCAAGGCTTGAGGACTGCGTAAAAGCAAGGGGCAGGAGCACACCCTTGTAAATTGTAAAACTTCCTTGTTTGATGAGTAGCATTTTTCAGCATGAACAGCTTTTCTAGTTGTCATTAACCATCCCTAACCATCATCTTTCTGACAAAGTTCCTACTGATGGTGGGAAGTCATGGATATTGACTACAAAACTTCAGTTATGTAGCTTCCAGGGGTTAATGAGATGCTCAACAGTGAAAAATTTTACAGGACAATTAAAAACCTCCTACCACTGATTTTGCCACTGGTAGTTGACTAGAACTACTGGTAGTTGACTAGAACTACTACTGCGTTGGAATTCTTCCACAGGACGTTGTGTGTTCACCATTGTCAGCTGACATGTGCAGACACAAATATTCTAAAATCTACTCTCCATGAGAGAATTCTGAAGCCCTTACCAGCTCGGGGTGGGCGGTAGGTCCTGCAGTCGCTGGAGGACCTCTTTGTCATATAGACCTGGCAGTTGTCAGACCACAGGCAGCAGTAATAGAAGCTGATGACATCGTAAAGCCAGTGGGAAAAGCCAGGTATCCGGGGAGGCTTCAGGAAAGGTGGTGACCCCCAGTCGTGGCCTCGGTCAGGTGTGCTGCCCCCCGTGGAGTCGTTGGTGAGGATCTGGGTCCCCGTGTGGTCGTAGCAGCACTGCTGTCCTGCTGCGTACTGAGGGCTGGTAGAGAAGAAAGTCACCCTTCAACTCCATGAAACCCATTCCTATTTAGAAGTTACCTACTGCCTTTTTATGGAAATTGCTAAATGTTTTGGTTGCCAAGCTTTATATGATGTCCAGAGATGATACCTCCCAGCTAGAGTTCTCCCCTCTCACACCCCTTAGGTGTAATTAATTGTTTGTTAAATCTAGGGTCTTCATCTCAGCAATGAGGGCCAGCACCCCAATATGAGGGAAACAATGCCAGGAACCTGAGAGTTGAGAGTCCAGAGACCCTTATGACTTCTGGGACGCTGCTATTTCTGAGATGGAATGAGTTGTAAAATAAAAAAGCAGTTTTAAAACATGTTCTTTACCTGGCTTGGATGGCTCTCACGCAGTGCACAGCGCCAGGGTGGTAAGTGCACACACTCCCCTTCTCAATGTCACAACCATAATCTGTCTGAAAAAGAGCAGCGCTCACGATTAATGGGGTTCTTTCCCCATTGTCCTTTCCATTCCCATGTTCTCTCCCCCCAGCTTTGTCTCTGAGGTCTGTGTAAAGTCTGGGTGAACTGGTTGTGTGTTGGGTAGCACAGAATGGTAGGAAAAGCAGTGAATTTAGTACCAAAGTGATTGGAACGGCCTGTTGGCCATTCCATTGCTCAGGGGAGGGAGGTTGGAACTCAATGATCTTTAAGGTCCCTTCCAACTCAAACCATTCTATGATTTTGTGACCAGCTAGTCTGACCTGAGCATCTTACAGTCTGTTACCACAGACCTTGAGGCACAGACACAGCTAGATGGGGAATTCAACTGAAAGTGAATAACAAGCACACATCACACCAGGCTAAACTTCACTTTTGTTCTGTGTTCTTAGAGACAGTGCAGTAGATAGAATTCTTTTTTCTCCACACGCTTTTAACGACATCATTTAAAATAAACATCCTGTTTGGAGCTTCATAACCAGGAAAGGTTATAACAAAATTACCTAAAGTTTTGTTTGTAAGTTTGTTTTTTTTGAAGGTGTTTCCATCTCCTGTCCTACAGGCACTTTTCTTTATTCATACAACCTGGATAAGCTGTATCTGCCTCTGCTATTTGATGTACCACTTGTGTGAACTGAAATATAATTTCATTTCCTTGTAATGACTTTTAGAGTGGGAAGAAGTGTGTGTGTGTGAGTGTGGAATCCCTAAGCTTCTACACAGAACTGTAATAAGCCAGAGAGATCATTTCCACTCACGTGGAACCTGCCGGTGTCAGCTCTGGCCTGTGCCAAGGTGCAAGGGCAATCTATAATTTCTTCCATGAAGTTTGGAAGCTTCTCCTCCTTCTTCTGCCATTCTGTACATTTGGTGGTTGCCCACGCGCTTGGGTCTTTTCTGAAGTCTTGCCCAAGGTGCCAGGCCAAGGCATGTTCTGAGCTCCAGATTGATGGAACGTTGCTGGGGAAAAAACAAACAAAAAAAGAGCCCAAAAGTAGATGTGACAGCCAAACAAGCATTGTTTTGGCAGTGTGAGTGTGTCTTAATCACTAACTATAATTATGAAGAATCTTTCAACTTGAGAGTTGCTGTTTCCTTACAAATGCCACAAATTCCTGCAAATCAAAATTTTCCCAATGTAGAAGGTGACATGACAGCACGCAGCAAGGATGCAAGAGTCAGAATACATTTTAGCATTTGTGACTCTGGCTTACACGGTTCTTTTTAGAGACTTGTAGAGCAAAGAGGAGCAGTAACAGCATACCTATGATACATGAATGTTGGCGTGCACTTACCTTTGCCCACCAGAGTAGCTGCTGGGTGTAATTCTCAACATTCCAAAGTCCCATGTACTGTACTTTTCCTCAGCAGGTACAGGAAGGAAAGAAAAACTCCCAGAATTGGGGATTTCTTTTGCCAAAGTATAAAGATATTTCCATTCAGCCGACCAGTTTTCCGAGTAACTGTCACCTGTCACACAGATGAAGAAAATCGTTTCAGATGCTGGAGAAGAGCAATTACCACAAGATTGAAACCAGATGTCTCCACTCACGTGTAAATGAAGGGGAAAAGCTACCATTACTGTCATGAGTTATTTATACCTGCAGATCTCTGGTTGAGCCAGTGGAAGGGCCACATGCTGTGCAGGTTTGACAGTGCCACTGTACCTGTTTCCTGGTATCCCCAGACTTCTATGTTGACTTTGGGTGCTGTGAATGCCTGGTGTTTCCAGGTAAGAGTTAAGTTTCCATCATTGTTGGGAGTGCCATAGTATTGCCATTTTGTCTGATTTTCCAATGTGCAAATTTCTCCCTCTGCAACTTTGCCGTGATGTACTGTGTTACAGAATGGGGGGAAAAAAGGGATTAGTGATATTTCTGCTTTGTGTAGCTCTGAAAAGGTGCTACTATCTTACTTATGATTTAGCAGTATTTCCCCTGGGTATGTTTTCTAAGAGAATGTATGATACAAAAAAGAGCAAGCTGAAGCTGAGAGAGCAGAACCCTTACTAATGGGTGAAGTCTTTACATTACAACACCAGGAGGCAGATATTTTCTGATAGAAGTAGCTACAGAAAGGGAACTGTTTTGGCCAGCCTCAGTTTTAGGCAGGATTTGTTATAGAACCATAGAATTGTTGAGGTTGGAAGGGACCTTTAAGACCATCTAGTCCAACTACCAACCTAACTCTGATAAAAACCGCCCCATACCCATGTCCCTCAGCACCACCTTTGCCCGTCTTTTGAATCCCTCCAGAGATCGTGCCTTGACCCCTTCCCTGGGCAGCCCATTCCAAGGCTTAATAACCCTTTCCGTGGAAACATTTTTCCTAATCTCCAAACTGAACCTCCCCTGGTGCAACCTGAGGCTGTTTCCTCTTGTCCCATCACCTATTCCTTGGAAGAGGAGACCAACCTCCCCTGGGTACACCCTCCTTTCAGGGAGTTGTAGAGAGCCAGAAGGTCTCCCCTCAGCCTCCTTTTCTCCAGGCTGAACCCCCCTCAGCTTCCCATAAGACTTATTCTCCAGACTCCTCACCAGCTCCGTTGCCCTTCTCTGGACCCCCTCCAGCACAAAAGGGAAAGGCTTATATATTCTTGTGTCCATAGACTGAGAGCATAGAAAGAAGAGGGATACGGTAGTTTCAGGTAACCTGATAACCAAGTTCCAGAGTAGGGAAACGTCTTCCCGCCATCTGCAGAAACAGTGAAAGGGATGAAGCCTGTCTCGTAGAGCAAAGGGGAGATGCAGTGGGCTCTTCCATCCTGATCAACGTAGCCATTGGTTTCAATTCCCTGCTTGAAGCTGTTGGCATTAGAAACAATTTTCAGAGTCACAGTTGAGAGGGGGACAATTCCAAATGTTTCGGTGGCGTTTCATTAAGGTGTCATGTGTGGATCACTCCAAGTCCTGTGGCTGTTGTGCTTGTAGCAGTGAATATAAACTGGAAAAGTTTGTGTGTACTTTGTGCCTATTCCATTGGTGTGGATTCTGCTGCACGCTGTGCAAGCACACAGCAATCTGCAAGCCTTAGATTTAACATTTAATTACTGGGGCAGGGGGGTGTGATAAATTAGCTGCAAATAACAAAAGGACAGCAGGATGACAAAGGATGACAAAGTGGGATGTTGTAGGATTACCGGGTGGCTAACGTTGTGATACACAGGCATTGCAGATTTCTGGTTTGATGGGGCTGTTTTTTTTGCTGGTAAATCCTGTGAATGTGACAAAAGTATTTCCTGCTGTTCTAGAGTTCCTGTTGCAAGGATTAACTCAGGACTCATGGCTCAGTATTTAACCACCTGCCTCCAGTTAAGGCTCTTGCCCGGTGTGCTAAAGTGTGATCCCACCCGGGACCCTTCAGGATCGATGTACAGTGTCAATATTGTTTAAGCATTTCCATATTGTGAAAAAGAACTACTCATTTCTTAATCTGAATGAGAAAGCAACAAGAAAAAAAATCAGGTAGGGCACCTTATCTTTTCCCTGTAAACTATGAATCCTAAGTGTGACAGCCTGTGTCATACTTAGGTACCCGTATCACACATGCATTGCATAAGGTGCACTGAGTTTTACTGACCCCAGTGTCCTGACCTTCTTTCCACAGAAGGTTCTGTGTGAGATTTTGGAGTCCTTCCCCTCTGGATAGCAGCACCTGGGGAGTTTTTTAGTTCTCCATTAGGAAAACCCTTGACCCAGGCATTTATTCTGTAGAATGTGTGTACTTTGAATTGCCTGCACAGTTGCATTATTATGGGCAATACAAACCTCAGTGCAGACACGTGAAGGTACTTCTTCCTGGCAGGCTCCACCTCCCTTTCTCATTCAGATTAAGAAATTAATAGTTCTTTTTCACAATATGGAAATGCTTAAACAATATTGACAAGAAGAGTCCCAAAAGAAAGATGTTTTAGAAAAGTCACCGGTTCTATATGTTAAGGGAAGAACTAGCAGAGTAATGACTATGTCACGCAATAACTGGATCTAAATTAAGTGATCTTCTGTAGAAATACAGACAACATGTATCCTTGAGGGTGAGGGTTGCAGAACTTTGCATGTTTCAGGATTCTGACAGCTTCACAGAGTAAGTTTTCACTCCTGTATACACAAGTCTTGTTTTGTGGTAATTGCCTGTTGTTGGAAAGTGAGATAAGAAAGGTTGACCTCCCTCTGGCAGAGGAGTACAAACCCATGACCCACCTGCACTTTATCACTGAAGAGGTATTAAAAGTTGCATTTTCAATCAAAAAGTCTTTGCCTCCCATCAGAGACCCCGAGTGTGGAGAAATCTGAAGACAATAGTCTTTATAATCAGAACAGCAGTTCCTCAAGGACTGGCACGTTGCCTGGCAAGAGCAGGTAGCGAGCAGGTTCCCACACTGGTATGCACAAGAGTCTTGAGCTCCTTGTTCAAGGAAGGAAAAACATAGTCAGGGATGTTATTGAACTCTTCTAGATGTTCTGTGGAGCAGAAGTATGACACCTAAAGGACTACTGTAAATAAATGAAGTAGGCTGGTTATGCCAGTTTAGGAACGTGTTTAGGTGAAGGTCATCATCACCTCTGTGTTAAGGTTGCTCCATTTTGAATAGAAAAAGGCACTTATTTGCCCACCTGACAGTACATAGTTTCACCAACTCCGTGCCTATTTGTACATCTAATAGAAAGATAAATCTCCAGAGCAGCCCCTCAGATAGGTTGTATTTCTGAGAGTAGGTGTGAAGCAAACTGGAACAGGGTCCTGTCACCATCAACCAGCCGTGGGAATCACTGGAATGGGAGGCTGGTGGTGCTTTTGGATGACTGGAAAGCTGACATTAGCAAGAAGGTGTGCTCCAGTACGAGATTATGAAAAGCTACTGAAATGTCTTTCCTTCTGTGCGTTTTATTTGTGTCTAACCTTTGACAAGGTCACTGTTAAGATGAGTAGGTACAGACGGATGACTAGACCCTTGGCTGAGGCCTGGCTGAACAGGCCATGAGTAATAACTGGACACAACTTGAAAAATTTCTCAACACAATAAAACAGCACGAAGCTGACAGATGTTACAGTAAGCCTGAGGAACGTCTGGGTTTCACAAAGAGTTAAGGGGGAGTTAAGTGAGATGGAGAAGCTGCACAAACATGGGGAGCACTGTGGACCTTTTGAGGAGTGGAATCTTGCAAGGGCAACAGGGCTTGGGTAATGGCATCAACACCACCAGGCAATGCTGAGGTGACCTTGGTAAAGGTCAGAAATTCTAAATTTGGACATGGTTGTAGCACAATTAGGACCAATGATGAAACAGCAATTAGAGGAAGGTTGCTTGTTTGGGAGGATGTGAGCAGAAAGAAGGGGAGGGGTCAAAGAGCATGGTGAAGAGTAAGCAAGGAAAAATGGAGAGAAGGGAAGACAGAAGGAGCTGGGCAGTAGGTTCCTCTGAGGGAGCCCTGCACCTGATCACCACAGCCATTCTATTACATTCTGTTGCTCTTTTCCACTGAGCTAATGGGATGTTCAAAGCCTGTGTGGGCACACGAGGTGTCTGTGAACCTGGAGAGAGAAGGTGGGTTGGTGTTTCTGCTCGTGACCTTCCAGCGTGATCCAAACTGGGAGGTGTGGGAGTTTTGGGGAGGGCTGGCCATGATTGTTTGGGTGCTGGCAGAAGCTCTGCTCTGTGTTAGTGTGGTGGGTGTAGGATGTGGATCTACTGTGTTCCAAAAGCTGCTGGAGCCACCTACTCCTCAAAGGTCGTTAATAATGTATGAATGAGACCAGGAGAGGAAGAAAAAATTTACTGCCACCCTTCAGGGGGCTGAAGAGCAATGGGATGCAGATCCAGGTGTGCCAGCTTCTGTAAAAGCGAGGAGAAGATGTCCCCAAGTGTTGTGTGTGTATGGGGTGGAGGGAGAGGGAAGGTTGTCTATGTTTTTTTTGATAGACTGGAGAGATCAAGAAAATGAAAAGGTAGGAAAATATATCTCTGTTTTTTCTCTCTTCCTCCTTTATCCTGGGAAAATACATGGGTGTGTGGCAGGAAAGAACAGGAATGGTAGCGAGTCAGAAATAAAAGTCAGCCTTCATTCAATAGCAGAAAATCTACCAAAAATCTGCCTAATTTCAGGTAGAAGTGCTTATTTGATAGGGAGAGCTAGAAATTTGCCCTGTGTCTTTAGAAGTATCTACTGCATCTCTGGATTGTCTGTTTACTTACAGAAAAGATCCACTTTTCTGCTGGAAATTGCAGAGGAAGGGGCTGAAAATGACACTGTGCTGGTAAAAGCCAACCCGTGTGCCTTTGCTTTATCATCTACAGATGGTATCAAGAATTTCTTACTGAGGGGTGTATACTGCAGTTCAGAAATCAAAAAAAATTTGTAGTTAAAAGCAGAAAAAATTTTGAAAGTCACTCACCTGCATTCCAAAGAGCAGTGAGGGTGAAGAGAGTGAAGAGAGAAACTCCTACACCATGGGATTTCATGTTTTTTTCCAGCTGACTGAGGAGGGCTGGCTGTGGCAGCCTTTGTGCCTGGCTGGGAAATGCCTCTTAGAGAGACACGTGCCCAGAAATAAACAAGATTCTCACTGTTCAAAGGTTTGTTGTAAATTACTGAAGTGCAACAAGTTGGAGGAGATGCTCCTTTTCCGAGGTCATCTCTGACTCAGGAGAAGACGGAGGGGGTGGGGGAAGTAGCCCGTGAAACTCCTACACATTGTTTTAAGTTACTTCTCTTTCTTTTTTCTCTTTTTTTTCCCCCTGAAATGGAAGATGTGTCTTGCTTTTACAAGCATTTCTGCTCCAAAGTTCAAGACCACAGGGTAATTGGCACAAGGTGTAGGTTTTAATCTTGCTGGGGGAACTAAAAGCAGTTATCAGTAAGAAGAACGATAAAGAATAAATGCTGACAGGACAGTTGAGCTCAGGAGATTGTGAGACATTGAGAAAGCAAATTTCCTGAAGAAAATGTGCCTCGTTTACAGCGAGGGTTGTAAACAGGAGAGGTAAAAAAGAGATTTTTGAGGAAGGTACAACTGGAGATGGCACGGTGTTGGAGCGATGAACCGTGCCACAGAAGCACAAGGAAATTCTGGCCAGGGATTAGGGCAGAGCTGGTGGGGTGACAGCTACAGCAGAACTACCCGTTCCCAAAGCAGACCCAGGAACTTCATGGTGGGGGGATTTTAGAGGATAATGAAGGAATGCTGGGCACACTCCACTGATCTGATATGGAAAATATCAGATAAGGCATAAGATAAGAACCTCCTTGCACTTATAACCTTCTTGGTTATAGCTGGGTAGAAGAATCAAGGACAGAAGTCTGGAATGTGGCCAGAAGCATCCTGGACAACCTGAGAGGGACACTGGGGGTGCCGTGGGTGGCGCATGAGAAAATTTTCCAGAGCCAATGTAGTCATCCTGGAGGGGAAGGGGGAGCTGAAGGAAGGTGTTTCCCTCAGAGGCTGGTTCTCTGAGAACAGTTCAATAGTGTAATAACGGATAATTTCCTCTAGATGCCTCCCGAGGAGCAGGGATGGAGGGATGGAGCCCCCAGCCACCCAGAAGAGGGTCTCAGCGTGTCATCAGCCTTCCAAGGTACAGCAAAACACCAATCCTGGGCCAGTTCCCCATGAACAGGACAACAGGGAAAATGAACAGCCGGTAACATATAGCGAAACACAGCCCCAGAGAACAAGCACAACAAGTTTGAGAGCAAATAAATCAACATTTGTACCATGAAAACTTATAACAAATTTGTTGGACCTTGCTCTGGGCAGGCTTGTCATTATCTCCACCCCTTGAGACCTGCATTGGGTGCCAAAAAGGACTGTCACGGTTTATCCCCGGCCAGCCGTTAGGAGCAGGCAGCCCGCTCTCCCTGCCCTGAGTAGGGTAGGGAGGAGAAAGAGGGAAAGAGGAAAAAAAATCACTCGTGGGTTGAGATAAAGATGGTTTAATAGAACAGTAACAGGAGACCTAAATAATAACGTTAAAATAGTATACAAAATAAAATAGTACAATACAAACCACTCTCACTGCTGGATAATCTGTTGCCCAACCCATCCTGGGCACAGATTCCTGCCCCTCCCCAGCCAACCCACATTTATATGTGGAACATGATGTCTCTGATATGGAATATCTCTTCTCCTGCCTGTGCTCCCTCCCCACTCCTATGGGAAGCTGGAAAAGTCCTTGGCTAATATAAACATTACCTAGCAACAACTAAAACAATATGTGTTATCCACATTCCTCAACATTCTTCTTATACCAAAGCCCAAAGAGGAAAGAAATATAACTCTATCCCAGTGGAAACCAGGATGAAGTACCTTGCAGCTTTCTAGCTCACCATGGGAGGGCTGAGTGGGTCAGCTCCACGGAAAACGAGGAGCTAAAATGCTTAAAAAAATAAGGCAGTGGGAGTCGAGCAGCACAAGGTGGAGTGAGAGTTCTGGGGGGTGTGCCCCCTCCTTCCAGCTGGACTGTGGGCAGGGGCCAAGGCGATGCTTCTCCGGTGTCCTCGGGATGGAGAGTGATGAAATGATGGGAATTAAGGGAGTGTGTCCCCCACGGTGAGTGGGGTTCCCCTGAGTTACACCACTGAACCCACAGCTCCAGCTGGTGGCCACGGAGAGCATCCAGCAAACAGAAGGATGTGGCAGAGCGAGCCAGAATCCTCGTGGCTGCGGGGCTTGGTGTGACATCTCTCCATGCCTGGAGCCATCAAGCTGCCCCGGAGGGTGGTCCTGGCTCCCCCAAAACATTGTCCTGGCTCAGCCTGGGGGCCAGCCCATGCTGTGCCAGCAGCACCTGCACCGCTGCCAGCTCCTGCTCCAGCTCCTGGGCTCCACCGTGCAGATCTGGCAGGGTGGTGGCACCATCCCCCAGAACCCGCAGTGCCCGTGCCACCAGCCGGGTCCTCACCAGCAGCATGGCCACCGCCACGTGCAGCTTGGCACAGCCCAGAGCCTTCATCCCCCGCTGGGCAGTGGATTCTGTGGAAAAAGTGGGCAAAGGAACTGTGAGCACAGCAGGGTTCCCCCAGGGGATGAAGACATCAGCTTGCCAAGGTGGCTTTGTGCCACCCTGTGTCCCCCTGTGCCTTACCTTGACTCCAGTGGTGCTTGCAGTACCTCAGGTCACTCAGGACACCAGGACCTGTGTCCACCAGCCATCGCAGAGCCGAGGCATGGAGTGGGCTGCCAGCGGGAGCCTTCTCCAGGAGCTGCAGCAGGATGGGGAGCAGCTGCTGGGCAACAACGGCCGGCTCCGCAAACACATTGGGCTCGTCCTCCTTGTACAGGCTGCTGGCTCTGTGGGGTGGCACAAGTGAGGCTAATGGGTGGCCCTGTGGTCCCCCACACTTCTTCATAGACTCATAGAACGGTTTGGGTTGGAAGGAACCTTCAAGATCATCTAGTTTCAATGCCCTGCCCTGGGCAGGGACACCTCCCACCAGACCAGGTTGCTCCAAGCCCCATCCCCCCTGGCCTTGAACCCCTCCAGGGATGGGGCAGCCACAGCTTCTCTGGGCAACCTGGGCCAGGGTCTCACCACCCTCGCAGCAAAGAACTTCTTCCTAATATCTCATCTAAATTTCCCCTTCTTTCAGTTTAAAACCATTCCCCCTGTCTTTCTTGTGCTCACACCCAGCCCAGGGTCTGGCAACTCACTTGTTGGACTCCAGCTCCTCCACGATGCTCTTGAGATCTAGGATGGGGAGATGCTGCAGCAGCAAGTCGAAGGTATTGGGGTGCTCCCCGAACTCTGCCAGGAGGAGCTGCAGGAGCCTCTGGAAGCTCAGGTTGTCCTGCACAAAGATGCAACCATCTCGGAGGGGCTCTCCTGTGTCCTGCCCCAGGAGGCTGGCAAATCCCGAGGCCTCATTCCGGACCTCCCGCTCCTCGTCTTGGAGGAGGTGAATGCCAACGTTTATCAACCTGGGGAAAGGGAACAGAAGGGAAAGGGAAGGGAAGATCCCTGCACCCCCCAGAGCATCCCCAGCCATCCTGGAGGGTGGGGGATGAGATGCCTCCAGGGCATTGCTTTCCCCGGGGACTCTTCTCTTGGGTTGTGGAAGGTACAGCCTCCAGCCAGGACCTCACTGCTTGGGAGAGCAGGGACAGGGATCATGGGATCTGTTGTTGCTCATAAGAGACTGGCTGCTTCTGTTAAAACGCCACCCAGGAATTTTGGGTAGGCTGCAAGCTCTTTGGGTGCTAGTGATTTTTCATAGAATCATAGTGTGGNCATCCCTCTAATCATCTTGGTGGCCCTCTGCTGGACCCATTCCAACAGTTCTATGTCCTTTTTGAGTGTGTAGGGTTTTTTTTAATGCCCTTAAGTTTTCTGCAGGGGACATCGCCTTCTGTGGGGCCAGCCCGGGGGCTGTGGGCAGCACGGGTCCCACCAGGACCTACCGCAGAGCCACGGGGACGAGCTGGGGACGGGGATGCCGCAGGGACCGCAGCACCACACCGGGTCCCGCCTGCCGCAGGGATCGAGCGGCCGCCAGCCGCAGCACCTCGTAGGACACAGCCCGGCCGCACTCTTCCAGCGCCCCGCACCACCGCTCCACCAGCCGCCCATCCTCCTCCTCAGACCTGCCAGAGAAGGGAAGGAACGGGAATTCAGGTGCACCTTCCAGAGCTCCAAAGGCCACCAGCCGCCCTGAGGTGGTTGTGATTTACAGGTGAGGAGTTGTGGCTCTGGAAGGGTCCAGCAGAGCCCCCCTGGCAATGGCAGGGACCCACCGGTGGGCGAGCAGCAGGCTGGCAGTGCACAGGGCCTGGAAAAGGAGGTCAGGTCCAGGACACTCAGCCTCCACCATGTGCAGCAGCATCTCCAGGCACGCTGCTGAGGAGCCGTGGAGCTTACGAGAAGCTTCCTGGGACCACGAGGAGGGTTCTCTGTAAAGATGCAGCAAAGCTTCAAGGTACAGTCTCAGGAACTCTTTGTCCCTTCTCTCTCGTAGCACTGGCTGCAAGCTCTCCTAGTTGACAGCGGGAGAGAAGGTACATGGTTAGTGTCCTCAGCACCACGGGGTGGCAACCACACCACAACTTGGAGTGTCCCTCAGCCCAGGGGATATCATGCTTCCCAGCGAGCACCCAGGATCCCATCTATGCAATGCACTGGGGACCTTCTGCTTTACTCGTTGACTTTTGAGCCTCATCTTACCAGCAAGGTCAGCCCAAGAGCCTTCTCCAGCTCCTCGCACGTTCCTCCCTCCCCGGAGGTCACCCAGCTCAGGATGGCAAGCTGGACATCGGGATTGGGCTGCCGGAGAAGCGAGCAGACGGCACTGATCCGCTCGCCGTCGGCCAGCCGGGCTCCCTCGCTGCACACGAAGTGGGCCATGGTCTGGTGGAGGACGGCCAAGCCCACCTGCAGGGAAACCAGCATCCCTCTTCCAACTCTTGGCCCAGAGTAGGGGGCTCCCCACCTCCCAGCCCCGCATTTGCCAGCAGGAGAGTTGTGGTGGATGTTCCTGGCAGGCTGCAGTACCTGTGGCTCAGCACATCCTGGTGGGAGGTTGCCTAACTCAGCGCTGATGGCCTCATGGATGCTCTGGATGAAGCTGGGGCTACAGGAGGTGGGCAGGAGGGTGAGGACCTGGAGGAAGGCGGCACGGACGAGCGGGCAGCGCTGAGCAGGGGTGAGCAGCCACCCTCGTGCCTCCAGCTGCAGAGCCACGGGGCGCAGCTCCTCAGCTGACAGCCTGTGGGGACACATAAAACCTCACCACGGGGTCCACAGCCCCAAAACGCTTCATCCTGGCACAGAGAAGCTGCAGGTGATGGGGACACCATGGGACCACTCACCCTTTGGTGCCCGGAGCCGGGGCCAGCAGCGCCCGCATCTGCAGCAGGTGCCCATGGAGGGTGTTGTGCGAGCAGACCCCGCTGGGGGATGTGGGGAGCTGCTGGGCCAGCTGCAGGAGAAGACCCTGGCGCTGGGGTGGTGGGACCACGGCCACCAGTGCCTTGGCAGCCATGGAGCGCACGGCGAAGATGGGGCTCCCTGCCAGCCCAAGCAGTGGGCCCAGGAAATGAGCAGAGCGGCTGCAAAGGGAAAAAAAAGACACCATGAAGTTGATGCTCCAGCTGGAGTGAAACCCCACTGAGATCCAGGACCAGCTTGGGGACCCCAGGACCATGTCCTGCTGCATCCCCATCACCCTCTCACCTGCCAGGGCCATCGGCGCTGGGCTGCAGCTGTGCCAGGAGGGTGAGGACAGCATGGAGCGCGGGGTGCAGCTGGGATCCCCTCGGGGTGGGCAAGGTGGCCACCCCCAGCTCGCCCAGCAGCACGGTGCCCAGCTGAGGATGCTGCCCAAGGAAGGCTTGTAGGCTCAGCCCCTCTGCTGAGCAACCCTCCCCACGGCTCCGCTGCTGGCCCAGCAGCCGGGACGTGAGGGCACCTAAAGGGATGGGGCAGAAGGAAGCATCAGGTACCCTCTACCCCCCTGCCATGTCCACCACACTCCATGGTGGCCAGGTTCCCAGANGGGGGCTTGCACTTCCAAGCAAAGGGGAGACGGTGGGAAAGACAGGAGAACCAAGGGGCCATCAGCTCTTGGGCTCCCCGGATGGGCAGAGTGGCCAGGGCCATGAATCATAGAATCACAGAATGGTCAGAGTTGGAAGGAACCNNNGTCCTGCTGCATCCCCATCACCCTCTCACCTGCCAGGGCCATCGGCGCTGGGCTGCAGCTGTGCCAGGAGGGTGAGGACAGCATGGAGCGCGGGGTGCAGCTGGGATCCCCTCGGGGTGGGCAAGGTGGCCACCCCCAGCTCGCCCAGCAGCACGGTGCCCAGCTGAGGATGCTGCCCAAGGAAGGCTTGTAGGCTCAGCCCCTCTGCTGAGCAACCCTCCCCACGGCTCCGCTGCTGGCCCAGCAGCCGGGACGTGAGGGCACCTAAAGGGATGGGGCAGAAGGAAGCATCAGGTACCCTCTACCCCCCTGCCATGTCCACCACACTCCATGGTGGCCAGGTTCCCAGATTCTGGGAGGCTGCATGGGTTCTGGCGGGGTGTCTCCCTCTGGGTACTCACTGAAGAGCTGGATGGCTGCATTCCTCATGGCCCAACACGGGGAGCTTAAGCCCCGCAGGGCCAGGGCCACCATCGGCGTGGCGTGTCGCAGCACTGCGCCACCCAGCCCCGCACCACGGACNATCTCATCTAAATCTCCCCTCTTCCAATTTAAAACCATTCCCCCTTGTCCTGTCACTCCACTCCCTGACCAAGAGTCCCTCTCCAGCTCTCCTGGAGCTCCCTTCAGAGAGAATTTTTGCTGGGGTACCTGGCACTGCTCCCTTGAGGGGACCTCCTGCAGACCACCCTTGTAGACCAGAGGGGCTACAGCAGCCAGGAGCTCACCTGGGGGAGGTCGAGGGTCTGGTCCCAGTCCTGTGGCAGGGCGGTGGTGGCCAAGGCCAGCAGTGTCTGGACACAGTGGGTCAGCAGTGGCCGTGCCCGCGCCGGGGCCTCCCCGCTGACGATGCAGAGGAAGAGCATGGGGAAGCCGGCAGCACGGCGTGTGATGGAGCTGCTGCGGGGTCCACTCAGTGCTTCTAAACCCTGAGGAGCAAAACCCACCTGAGATATGGCTGGAAACCTGCTGGCTGCAGCTTGAAGGTGCTCCCCAAGGAGGAGACCGGCCACACCAGGTGCCCTGCAGCACCGTGGCTGCCAGGCGGCTGAGGGGACATGGGGGGACAGGGGGTACACAGGGCAGAAGAAGCATGGTACCTGCTCCAGCATGTTCTTTGGGATGGCCTGCAGCTCCGGGTATGGATGGTTCAGCAGGGCAGCACAGAACTTGGTGAAGCCCATGCTGCAGCCCTCCACTGCTCCCTAGGACACAGCAGCTTCAGGCTCCCACACCATGAAGGGTGTCCCTCTGCCACAAAGGGTGCCCCCACCCCATGAAGGGTACCCCCACCAGCCCCTCACGGCCCCCCAAAACCTTTTTGCAGAGGGAAGGGAGGAAGCAAGGAGACATGACGGTGTGGGGGTGCGAGGGGGTTTGGTGCTAGGGGCTACCAGCCATGCCCCGTGTCCCCAGAGCAGACCCTGCCCCACTGAACACCCGGGAGAGCCCCCGGCTACCAACCTGGGGCAGGGACAGGGTTGGAGGGGTGGGCACGGGGCTGAACCACCCCAGGTGGGACACGCTCCTTACCCAGTGCCGGCACCGCAGCAGGATTTCCTGGAAGACCCTGGCGGCTGTCTGAAGGGTGGGGAGTGGCAGGAGGGACCCCGACCCGGCGGGCAGCACTGAGGGGGCCAGCAGCAGCTCAGCCAGACCCCCCAGGAGCAGCCCGATCTCCTGTGGAGAAGCAGAAGGTCATGGGGACAGAATCAGAGAACTGCCTGGGTTGGAAAGGACCTTTCATGGAATTGTGGAATTGTCAGAGTTGGAAGGGACCTCTAGAGATCATCTAGATCATCCAGTCCAGCCATCAACCCAACACTGACAAAACCACCCCCGACCCATGTCTCTCAGCACCACATCTGCCCAGCTTTTGAATCCCTCCAGGGATGGTGCCTCAACCCCTTCCCTGGGCAGCCCGTTCCAAGGCTTCACAACCCTTTCCATGGAAAAATTGTTCCTGATCTCCAATCTGAACCTCCCCTGGGGCAACTCAAGGCCGTTTCCTCTTGTCCCATCGCCTGTTCCTTGGGAGAAGAGACCGACCCCCCTGGCTACCCCCTCCTTTCAGGGAGTTGTAGAGAGAGAGAAAGTCTCCCAGGTTTCCTATGGCAGAGACAGCCTTTTTCCAGGTTGCCACTGGAGACGAGGAGAAGGCAGGATGGGTGGCTACCAGAAAGGAGCCAGGATGGGCTACAAGCTGGAGAGCCTGGCTCTGCCACAGCTGGGGGCTGTCAGCACTGGGACCCAGCTGGGCTATATAAGGGCAGGCAGAGAGGGGATTGTTCTTGGTGGTGGGGGGTGAGGAAGGTCTGCAGCAGCTCTGAGGAAAGGGCAGAGATTCCCCAGGGAAGGGGAATGCCCCAAGAGGAGCTGAAGAGAGCTGGGTGGTGGGTGCTGTGCTGGGGTGCCGTGGGAAGGGGGTGCCTACTTTCACTGACACCCAGCAGCAGGTCAGGATCAGGCTGTGCTCCTCCGACAGCAGGACTGAGTCTTCCTCCTCCTCTTCTTCCTCCTGCCCCCGGCCTTTCCCCAGCATGATGAGGGAGCCGATGGCGTTCCCCATGTCTGCAAATGAGGGGGCTGCAGCTGCGAAAGGGAGAAGCCAAGTTTGAGTGGGGTAGAGGGAGGGGGATGTTCTTGGGGGGCCAGGGAGGACCCTCTGAACAGGGGGTCTGCAGTGGCTCCTGTCCTACAACCTGTCCCAAAGCAAGTCCCTGCCCTGCAGGTTTGGAGGGTTGCTGTGATGGAGGTGGTGTTGATGGTGATGGTGTGATGGTGCTGTGATGGAGGTGGTGGTGATGGTGTGATGGTGCTGTGATGGAGGTGGTGGTGATGGTGGTGATGGTGTGATGGTGCTGTGATGGATGTGGTGGTGCTTCCCGGGATTGCGGGGACGTGCTCACCTTGCTCATCAGTACCAGGACCTCGCTGGCTCTGCAGAGCGCCCAGGAGGAAGGAGGTGATGTCCTTCGTGGTGGTCACCAGGTGAGTGAGGAGCTCCTGCCAGCTCTGTGCCAACTCCTCTTCCCGCATGGAGGCGGCCACCTCCGGCACCTGGAGCAGGCACCTCCGCAGGGCTGCGATGGCTCCTGGACAAACACCACCCCTGGTCACAGCCCTGGCTGGTGTCACCCCATCCCTCCTCCCCAAGCCCCCAGCTCAAACAGCTCACGGGCAGGGGGTACAAGCAGGACCCCTGGTGATGGGCACACTGGGCAGGTGGAGCAGCGATATGGGGAAACTGAGGCAAGATGTGGCATCAGCACTGAGTTGTGGCCCCATTCCTGCCTGCACGATTCCTGCCTGCTCCCAGACCTGCTGTGGGAGCTGTTTGCTGCCCATCCCAGCTGGGGACACACCATGCATCGGCGCGGTGGCTGCTGCCCGCAGCAGGTCCTGGCACGCTGCCGTGTACTGGGTTTGCAGCACATGGAGAAGGTGCTGGGCAAAGCACAGCCCTCGGTTGGGCAACATTGGGGCTGCTTCGGCCACCAGGGCCAGGCTCTTCATGGTGCTGCTGTCTGACCTGGGGGAAAAGGTAAAGGTTGGGAGTTTTCTGCCCATGCTGTGCTGCACCGTCCCTTCTGGATTGGGATCTACCACGGATTGGGGTCCTGTACTCCAATCCTACCCAGCTCCCCACTCCAAGGTAATTTTAAATCCAAGCCCTCGCTGCTCTGAGATGTAAATGCAGGCTTGGGCGATACCTGGGGGCTGCCAACACGCTCCTGGGGGCTGCCCTGGGGAAGGGGAGGCTGAGGGGTTCATACTTCTGCAGGATGGTCTTCATCAGCACGGCTCCGGCTTCAGCCTCCTGCACTCGAGGGCTGCCCAGGGCCTCCTGGGCCAGCTGGAAGAGAGCCACGGTGATGGGCTCAGGGAAGGTGGGGGGAAAGTATCGGACAAGAAGCTCCGAGGCCAAGTCTCTGATCTGCCAAGACAGGAGACAAGATGGGAAAGAGAAGCAGCTGGGGCAGGGTAGGAGGCAAAGCCCACCGCCCTTCCCCTCTGAGCCTGCTTGGGGTCAATTGTAGGGCAATTAAGGCTCACCTCATTAGTGTTGTCCTGCAAACAGCTCAGCAGTGCCAACAGATTGTGCTGGGAGAAGAAGTCCCAGCAGCTGCTCTGCCTGGCGTAGCTCAGCAGCGTGGCCATGGTCCCTGCCATGGGGACACAGCGGTGGTACAGGGGAAGGGGAGAGCATCCCCGCAGCCCAGGGGTGACCCTGCCCGTACTCACGTGGGGGCTGACCCTTCTTCCTCTCGGGGCTCCAGGTGTCCGTGCAGGTCTCCAGAACCGCAGCCAGGAGGAGCAGAGCCGTCTTTTTCCTCTGGTAGTTGGAGCCCGGGCGGAGCGAGTTGACGCTGAGCTGCAGCAGCCACTCCACGAAGCCTGTGGGCAGAGAGTGACGCCAGGCTGGGCACCAGCATGCGGATTCCATGGAGTCATGGTGGAGATGCCATGGTGGCCACCTCACCTACTGCCTGGGCAAGCTGCTCGGCTCCTTGGGCCACCTTCCCACGCAGCTGGGCCAGCGAGCTGTCCCGCAGCCGCACCAGCGCCTTCCTCACCGCTGCCTGCAGCAGCTGCCGGAACGAGGAGGAGTCACAGTTGAGGTTGAGGGGCAGGAACTCCTGCAGCAGCCCCATCTCGCTGCCCGAGAGGGGCTGGTTGGTGCTGGGGCTGCAGCAGAGGAGACCCAGGGCTGCCAGCCTAACTCCATCCTCCTGGGCACCCAGGCAGAGGGACAGACGCTCCAGCTCCTCGCCCTGCAGCGGTGGCAGCGTCCCTGCCACACTCTTCTGTGCCTTCAGCAGAGAGACCCAAGCCCGGAGCGATGAGGTGTCCCTACCACCGAACTGGGTGGCCAGCAGAGGTTGGGTGGCCGGGAGCTGCCGCAGGGTCCAGGAGAGGAGGTGGTTGGCAGCGTTGCTCTGCAGGATGGGCAGGGGGGAGCGGAGCGCCTGGGAGAGCAGGGGCAGCCAGGGCAGTGCCCACCGCTCTGCCAGGGCTGTGTCCGTGTCCCCCTGCCCCTCGGCACACTGCTGCCCCACCAGGGACTTGTAGACCTCAGTGGCAGCAGGACACAGGTTGTTGGTGGAGAGGCAGCTCAGGAGGTGCTGTGGAAGGTCCGGGTAAGCTTCCAGCACCTGGGGAAAAGGTAGACAAGGCTCATCTCCCTGCCAGGCTGAAAGGAGGGGACAGATCTGGGTACAGTGTGGTCACCCGAGCTGCTTTTGGCCAGATTTTGGTGGGCATCAACTGGCAAAGCTTCCCTCCCTGCTGGCAGTCCCCAGGGGCGCATCCTTGCAGCCACAGTTCCCTTGGCTGGGAATGCTGCCCACACGGCTGAGCCAGGCAGGAGAAGGTGACAGGCAGGGGACAGAGGCTGTGCCACCCCAGCAGTGACCCCAGCCAGGACTGAGTTCCCCTGTCCCCCCCCCTTCCCTACCTGCTGGCTGCCCAGGTAGGGGATGATGGCACACAGGGGTACGTATCTGGCTTTGATTTGCCATGGCATCGAGATCACTTTCTGCAGCAGCTGTCGGTAGAGGGGTCTCTCCTCATCCTGGAAGTGCTGGTACTCCAGGTGGTAGATCTCCAGGAGCAGCTGGAAGGATCTGTGGATGAACTCGGACACTCCTTCCACCTAGGGGGAGAAGGAGGGCAAGTAGAAGGGCTTAGGCTGGGTTTTCCCTCCCGTCTTGATGTATCAGGAGAGACTCTCTGCTTTCCTGCTGCTGTGGACATTCAGTACTGTCTGGCAGCCAAAGGGTTAGGAGCTGGGGATGTGGGGATGGTGATGAGCCAGCAGATGTGGCCAGGCTGGGACTGCACGGGTGGGGAGGGCGAGGCACTGGGACACAGACCCTCCAGAGGCCACGTGTGATGAGTGCCCCGGCCTCAGCAGCATGGGTGCAGGCAGCTGCAGGCAAGGGGATGGAGCTGGAGAGGGACTCTTTGTCAGGAAGTGGAGCAACAGGACGAGGGGTAATGGTTTTAAATTGGAAGAGGGGAGATTTAGATGAGATATTAGGAAGAAGTTCTTTCCTCTGAGGGTGGTGAGGCACTGGAACAGGTTGCCCAGGGAAGCTGTGGCTGCCCCATCCTTGGAGGGGTTCAAGGCCAGGTTGGAGGGGACTTGGAGCAACGTGCTCTGGTGGGAGTTGTCCCTGCCCAGGGACACCTTGGGTCTGGATGATCTTTAAGGTCCCTTCCAACCCAAACCATTCTATGATTCTATCAAAGATTCTATCAATTCTATCAAGCTCCAGGGTGTGTTACGGGCAGGGGAACAGCAGCCGAGCTGGGTGCAGGAAGGGCTGTTTTTGGCTGCTGTGACACAGACCTTTGGCACCTCATCCTTACCGGGGTCTCGGCGTTGTCCCACACCAGCTGGGTGAGTCTCTGGAGCAGGTGGGTGTCCTGTCCCAGGATGCGGGTCCCCGTCAGGCGCCGGAGGGCGGGCAGGCTGTCCCGCAGGCGCTGCAGCCACAGGGCACAGGCTGCCGAAGCAGAGAGCAGCCCTGCAGCCCCCACCCCCAACTCGAGCCAGGGAAGGGGGCTGGGGGCTTAGGGACCCCGTGTGCCATGAGGGTGGGTTTCCCATCAGGTACACAGGAGCCCAAGAGAGTTAGTGTCCATCCGGCTGGAGCAAAAATGAAGGGGACTAGAGCATCTCTCTTAGAAGGAAAGGCTGAGGGACTTGGGTCTTCTTGGAGAAGGTTGAGGGGGGACCTGATCAACACCTAGAAACACTTAAAGGGTGGGTGTCAGGAGGATGGGGCCAGGCTTTTTTCAGTGGTGCCCAGGGACAGGACAAGAGGGAATGAGCATAAGAAGTTCATCTCGACATGAGGAAGAACTTCTTCCCTGTGAGGGTGGCAGAGCCCTGGCAGAGGCTGCCCAGAGAGATGGTGGAGTCTCCATCTCTGGAGACATTCAAACCCTGCCTGGACATGTTACTGTGGGACTTGCTCTGGGTGGATCTGCTCTGGCAGGGGGTTGGACTAGATGATCCCCAGAGGTCCCTCCCAACCCCATAGCATTCGGTGATAGCTATTTCCAAACCAGCCACCACAATCCAGAAAAACACATTCCCTGGGAGAAGATGAAATGCTGCAGGGGCTCTAGGATCACAGCAAACCTTTCAAACCTCCCTACCACCTTGGAGTTATTGTCTTCTACCTTGGAAGCAGTAGTAGTGGCAATCCTTCTGCTCCTTGGTCAGGGTGCACACCACGGGAAGGACCACGTCCAGCAGCAGACAGGCCTGTGGGAGCCCAGCAGCTCAGGAAAACAGGGCAGTGCTCTCCTTCC
Organism: Thinocorus orbignyianus; assembly: GCA_013400375.1. Lineage (NCBI taxonomy): Eukaryota > Metazoa > Chordata > Aves > Ciconiiformes > Thinocoridae > Thinocorus > Thinocorus orbignyianus. The sequence continues at coordinate 146,550 of VXBW01003224.1, read as the reverse complement.
TGCTTTTATAGCAACTTATTGCTAGCTTTTCTTCCCTGTCTGGAAGCCCTCAGCTCCTGAGGACTTGGCAGATACTGGAGATGGGCAGAGCTTTGCTTGTGCAGGGACCATTTTTGGCACCTCCTGGTTTCTCAGCTCCCCAGGAAAGGGAAACCCCTGGCCAGATGTCTTTGGAAAAGCAGGCTCCTGGCTAAGGCACCATGTTCAGCGGGATGTGTGGAGCTGCTGGAGCAGAGTGGTGCACCCTGGCCACTTCCCCTGGGGACCCACAGTTCCTCTCAGTGGCTGCCAACCCTGCCCACAGGACCCTCCCAACCCCTGGTCGGTGAGTTTGAGGTCTCCTACCGGGTGGGTGAAGCTCTCCAGCTGACAGCTGAGGATGTCTGTCTTGCAGCACGTCAGCAAGCCTCTGGTGAGCACCAGCTTCTCCAGCCCATCTGGTTCCGGCATGGGGGGGACTTCCAGCTCTCCAAACTTCAGCTCCCCTGCCCCTGGTGGGAGACAGGTGGGTGATGTGGCAGAAAGATGGCAAACCCATGCGCTGCTCCAAGACTGTGCTGCCCTGCTCATACTGGAGTGACCCATGGCCAGTGGCAACTGGTGCTCCCAGACCCCAAGAGCAGGACACCATAGTGGAGCCTGGCTTGCACCACTGCTGGGTGGCACTGGCTGGTGTCCCCTGGCACCTAGATATGCCTGTCCCTGGTGTTCCCTTCTCCAGAGGCTGACCCTGGGTTGGGACAGAGCACGTACCTCGGTGGGGCAGCTGGAAGAGGGTCAGGGCAGCGCTGGCCCCACGCTGGGGCTGCGGGGCCGTGTTCACCAACATGCTGAGGGCTGTCCCTGCCAGCAGCCGTGTGTCCTTGTCTGGAGCCTGGATTTGCAGGGGAGGAAAAGGCATCATTCAAAAAACAAGACCCCATTTAACCCCCCCTCCCCGCCCACACGAGGTCCCTGGACATGCCAGAAACTGGAGGTGCCTCCGTGGGCTCTCCACGGGGAGGGAAATGGGGAAAGCACCCGGGAAGGATGGAAGGATGGTGTTGCTCTGCTCCCTGGGACAGGCAGTACCTTCCCCCACGACACCTCCAGCAGCAGCCCCAGTAGGCTCTGCAGGGCTTCGCTCTTCCCCTCTGTGCTCCACACCAGGGGGGCCACATCCTTCGGCAGTGCCTGGAAAAGCTGGAGGCAGGCCTGGGGGAGAGAAGGGACAGGAGCCATGGGATGCCATCAGCATCCCCCACCTCCAAAACAAGCAGCTGTTCCCCAAGGATGGAGTGGCCATTCAAAGCAGCTCTGCGCCGCATCCCTCCTGGACAGTCCTTGCAGAGAATGATCCTTCCTTCCCCTCTCCTTTGAAATGTGGCTCTTACCTTGATGAAATTTGGCTCTTACCTTGACAGCCAGGTAGCCCCAGGTGGCACTGGGTGTGGGCTGGCTCTGCAGCACCCAGTGCAGGGTGGTGGCCAGTCCCTGCAGCAGAGGGACCAGGTTCTGCTGCCAGTGCTGCCGGCCCAGGCTGCTCTCCTCCATGAACATGCACACTGCGGGCAAGGGGGCAGCATCAGCTCCTGTCACCGTGCCCACAACCAGTGATTCTTACCCCAAGAAGTGGGGTAAGAACGGGGTTGGGATGCAGGGGATGCTTTGTCTGGTTTCCAGCCATCCCAGGTGCTGCTGGGACCTCCAGAGATCCCACGGATCCGCCTGATCCCTGCTCTCCCACCCAGTCTGTATGGCCAGGAAGTGTCCCATGGGCTGGGAGAAGCCTCCAAGAGGGGCAGGAGCAGAGACTGACCTGACTGAAGGTCCCCAGGAGACAGCACCTGTGGGGGCAGAAGGACAGTTTGACCTGTGTGACGACACGCTGGGGCTTGGTGTCTCGGACAGGAGGGTCCTGCCTGTGCCAGAAGCTGTCCCAGCGATGAGGTGTGACAGGCAGCCACGTGTCACCGGCTGCAGACAAGGACGAGCCCCCAGCAGGGTGGGAAGCAGAGAAGGAAGGGACCCCTTTTGCAAAGGGGCTCCAGCCAAGCCCCCGTGAAAGCCGGTGCCACCACGCAACTGGGGTGCTCTCACCTCTCCTGGTGGCACCAGGCTGGCCAGCAGAGCGCCCACCTCCTGGGACAGCAGGGCTTCCTTCCCCACTGCCAGCTGGGTCACGATCTGCAGAGAGATGCCCCAGGTCAGCCCGGACCCCCAACAGATCCCAGCTGCAACGGGATTTTAGGGGAGCTTTGCCAGTCAGGATGTGCCACACTGGGGCTGTGTTGGTGGCCAGCAGAGCCGGGTGAGACCATCGCCTGCACTCGTGGTTGACAGAGCTCTGGAGCTGTGGTTGCCTTACAGACCTGTTCCAGTTTCTGGAAGGAGCTGGAGCTGCCGGTTGCCTCCATCTGGAAAGCCAGGATGCAGCGGAGCAGGGTCTGTGCCTCCTCCTCATCCAGTGCCTGCAGATCCTCACTCAGTGCCCGTGCCAGCAGGAGAGCCTCCTCCAGGTGCTTGTCCCTGCATCTCTTGGCAGTGCTCCTGAAACGAGATAGGGATGGCGGTGAGGACACCCGGGGATTGGGGGTGAGCTTAGGGTTGGGGTTCTCCAGTTCAGTGTGGGTTGGGGCTGGGGTTCCCCTGTTCAGTGTGGGTTGGAGTTGGGGTACCCCAGCTCGATTTGGGTTGGGGTAGGGTTGAAGTGCTCCAGCTTGCAGTGCCTCCCTGCTGGCTGCAGCAGTGATGCACGGTCAGGGGAGGGCAAAGGGAGGGAAACACACACAACCCCTCAAAGCACAAAGTCCACAACCCAGCAGGTTCTGGAAAACACAAGCCCTGCGGGGCTGGGAGGGGAGACGGGGGATGAGCGTGGTGGGGTGTAGAGTTGGGAATTTGGAGGGGGAGAACGAGGTTGGGCAGGAGAGCCCAAAAAACTTGCTGCCCCACTGCGGTGGAGTGGGCTTGAAGGGAAGGAGGGCGAGTTGGGGGTGGCTTGGGTGCCACAGCAGGGACCCAGCTGAACCTCCGGCTCCTGACCCACACGTGGGGGGTGTTCAGGGGTCCCACGGTGGGTACCCACGGCTGGGGGATGCTCGGGGGTCCCACAGTGGGTACCCATGGCTGGGTGATGCTGAGATCTGCGGTGGGGGATGCTCGGGGGTCCCACGCTGGGTATAGATGCTCGGGGGGACCCGTGCCGGGAAGATGCCGAGATCCACACTGGGTACCCACGGCTGGGGGATACCGAGACCCAGGCTGGGGGATATTCGGGGGTCCCATACCCACGCCTGGAGGATCCGCGCTGGGGATTGCTCGGGGGTCCCACGCTGGGTACCCACGCCCGGGGGATGCTCGGGGGGGACCCGCACCGGGGGATACGGAGATCCGCGCCGGGGGACGCTCAGGGGCTCCACGGCGGGCTATTCCCGGGCCAAACCCCATCCCAAAGGATGCCTGGTTCCCCTCTCCCCAGACCCCCCCGTCTCTTACCCCGCGAATTGCCGCAGGCAGGCCAGCAGCGGCTGCGCGATGCTCCGCGCCCCGCGGGAGGCGGCGCAGGGCCCCGCTCCCCGCTCGGCTCCCATGGCCGGTGCCGCCGCCGCCACCATAGAGCTCGGCGCGGCTCTCACCGGCTCAGCGGCCCCCCCTAGCGCTGCTCGTCCCCCCCCCGGGGCCGGCCGGGACGGTGGGAGCTCCTGGCGGCGATGGTTGTGCTGAAGGATGGGGGAGAAGGCGAGCGCCGGGTTGGGATGCTCGACTTCGCCCC
>VXBW01003224.1:122257-142755 GCA_013400375.1 Thinocorus orbignyianus | reverse complement strand
ATCCCAGTGAGCCAGCATCCCTACGAGCCACCATCCCTCCTAGCCAGCATCCCCACCAGCCAGCATCCCAGTTAGCCAGCATCCCCGCTAGCCAGCATCCCTGCTAGCCAGCATCTCCATTATCATAATGATCCCTAACAGCCAGTGGAGGAGCTCCACTTCTTCCCACAGGATGGGACAGCCTTCAGAGAGAGAAACAGAGTTATGATAACATCTGATGTTAATTATCATCCAATCCAAATGGTTTTATTCGGGTTCTTTTTGTCACTTGGCACAGGGTTGAACTATTTGAACCAGGTGTGATTTGGGAGCTGGACTAGGTGACCCTTAAAGGTCCCTTCCAAGCCAAACCATTCGATGATTCTATGATTTCTGAGTCTTTATTAACTGTAGTTACAACTCCTGACCAACTCACGCCTCTGAACTTCATCCAGCAGCTTTCAAGACAGTGCTCTGGGCTGGTTTTGGCCTTGAAGGACTGTTTTTCCCCTGGGTTGTGTCTCACAGTGGCACTGGGGTGAGCGATGGGCATCAGCCACCTGGGTAAGTCAGTGGCACCGGCAGGGCACTGGGCTGGGACAGGCCAGCATCTCTGCTGGGTGATGAGGAGGATGCTTGGGGACAGACAAGCTCCAGCTTGGAGTATTTGGCAACATTTGCCAGATTTGTCCATCTCTGACCCATTTCAGAAACCAACTGGATGCCCAAATCCAGTCACGGGTCCAGGTTTGCTGATATCAACCCACGGAAGAGCCCGGGATTTGCCCCAGGTGAAGCAGAGCAACAGGGGAGGATGGTCACATCCCTCAGAGCTGCTCCTCTGCTCCCCAAGCCCCACGGCCACCCCACACTGTTGGGGAGCACTAGAGCTTCCCCAGGGGCAAGTGCCCAGGCAGAGGCAGGGTAAAGGAACGTGCTCCCACCTTTTGGGGTCTCCATTCCCACCCCCTTGTGCTGCCTGCAGAAGGCAGGGGCAGGGGAGAGAGAGGGGGATTTTTTTCTGGTTTCACCATAGGAAGGATTTTTCAAACCCTATAAATTCACTTTTGACAAGTGAACGGCTAAAGCAGATTAACCTTTTTGCTAATCCTCTATAATGGCTTTGGAATCTCCTTAACCAATAAGAAAATGATAAGAGCCTGTTTCTTTTCTCTTTATCTATATCTATATTGTCCTCTCTTGTCTGCATTTTTTTCCCCCTTTCTTGTTTTATTTTCCTTTCCTTTTCTAATATGAAATAGCCCGCCGATCCTATCTCCCAGAGACTCAGTAAACAGAACATCAATAATCCCTTTCCTTTATTCCTCTCCGGTAACAGGGTGCAGAGAAGTGTCCGCCGATTGGGATTTGATTACCAGCAGCTATCAAAAGTCTCTTTGTAAGATCTGGGGGCTAAATCCCATAATTCTTTGATAAAAGAAGTATTACCAGTCCATTTTTCTGAAGTGAAAGGTACGGGAGGAATGAAAGAAAGCAATCAGCGGAGATCCTAATAGGCTAAGTGCACGTGGGGTGGGAAGGCAGGGATGGGCAGGGGAGCCCGGGGAAAGGTGTCCTTTGTTGAGGGCAGGGAATGAGAATTAATCTGCTTCAGGCCTACGGTTATTATAGCCAAGAGCAGAAAGGGTTGGATCCTACACCTTCCCATGGTGTGTCCCTGCTCTCCTGCCCCACAGCCCCTCTGGAGTGGCACGGTGTGGGGAGCAGAACTTGGCCCCCACGTCCTTCTCCTTGGGTACGTGCATCAAAGCTGGGAGCAGGTTGGAGCATCCTCGCTGCCTCTCTGGAGCTGGCACCTTGGCAGGGCAGCAGTGAAGGTGTCCAGATGGGCAGCTACAAAGATTAGATGAGATCTCAGGAAGGAATTCTTTGGTGTGAGGGTGGTGAGGCACTGGAACAGGTTGCCCAGAGAAGCTGTGGCTGCCCCATCCCTGGAGGGGTTCAAGGCCAGGCTGGATGGGGCTTGGAGCAACGTGGTGTGGTGGGAGGTGTGCCTGCCCAGGGCAGGGGGGGTGGAACTGGATGATCTTTAAGGTTCCTTCCAACTCTGACCATTCTATAATTCTATGATTCTATGAAATATGTAAAGATTCAGAGTGTGGGTGTTATTTCTGTTATGCCATCGGAACAGCTGAGGGAGAGGCAGACAAAGGGATGGGAGAAAAGCCAGTGGTTTGGTTTTAAGTGAGATTTTACAGAGGTTTGAGGATCAGAGGTAGAGCAGTTATGGGGCATCTTTTCCCAGCAGCGTGAGGAAGGGCAGGCAGAGAGCAGGACCAAGGAGAAGAGAATGGGGGCTGGGAGGGGGTTCTCCTGGAGTCTGGATCTCACTTTTGCACGATGCTGGAGCAGTATGAAGTTGCAGGATGCCATGAGGCCCTTTGGTGAGCAGTGGTTTCACAGCACTTGCCTCTGTGTCTCCTTGCTGTACCAAGAGTGGGACTGGTGTCTTCTCCCTGCAAAGAAACACAGAGCAGGAGAGCATTCCCAAGCAAGCTCCTGAAGCCTTTTTGCTCACCTTGGCTTAACCCACACTGAGGGCAAGAGAACTGGGGTTTATATTTTCTGAAGCAATCTGAGCTCCGCCACAAGTTCTCCATCTGAAGCCCAGCTACTTGTTTCAGTTATCAATTCAGGATGGAAGATGTCCTCTCCCCTCCCATGGATCTGTCCAGGCCTTGCTGTTTGCCCTCAGGAGGGTTGGTGCCAGGTGTCCCCAGCCGTAGCCTCACCCCAGGCTGGCCAGGAAGGGTTGGGAACTGGAGTGATGAAGCCTTGGGGGAGCCAAGGCTTCATCTGGCTTCATCTGTCCTGGCTGCTCTGGAGTCACCCAACCACCCACTCGTGGTGGCACCAAGACCTGTGTGCCCACCAAGGCAGCAGCCACACTCCTCCCCTTCCCTTCCCCGCACCGAGCAGGGGTACGTGCCGCTAAGCTGTGCCAGGAGCTGCTGAGAGCTGCCACTAATCTAATTTATTAAGGGCTTTCAATGCTTACAAAGAGTGTGTTGGCTCCATGCAAAGCATCTCCATTGTCACCCTGATTAGGGCAGGGGAGGGGGGGGACAGGGCAAGGAGGGAAAATGCAATTTCTCTGCTTTTCAGCAGAAAATAAATCAACTTTCACAGAGAGTTCTGCTGCAGCCAAGGGCTGTGCTATCATTAAAAATGATTTTTTATTAAGCTGGACTCTCTCCTCTCTCATACTGTATGATATGACAGCTCTCTTTTGATGGGAAAGCTTTCATTTGGCCAGAGAAAGGGATAATTTGCTTCTTTTAAGGAGTTAATCCTCTGGTCCATTTCCGGGCTGGGAACAGCTATCCTCCCCCTTCCTTGGATGGGAGGCTGCAGCACAATGGAGATCATAACCACCTCAAATCTACACCCGAGATGGAGAAATCAGATTTCCTTCTCCAGTCATTTTTGTGGGATTAGCTAAATCTTAGATCCACACTAACCCTCCACAAAGCTGCCAAGATTAGTTAGAATTTATTTTATTCACAAGGGGGGTTTACGGTTTTCTTTCCAAAGGGATTATATCTCTCTCTCTATATATATATATATATATTTGGGGTGGCTTCAGTCATAAAGCAGCCAGGTTAGGAGGAGAAAAAGCCTGTGTGGGGGTATAAAATAAAAACTCAGCTGTGAGAATGACAGACTCTTGAGATGCCAAGACAAAGCAGCCATTCTGGGTACCTTCCCATCTTAAAAGCTCCATAAGTCATCTTTTTCCCTACAAGACCCCACTCCAGAGCGAGCACCCACAGAGCAAACCACACTAATCCCGAGTTGCCCATCCCCACAGCCACTGCTGCCAGCAGAGGATGTCTTTGGAGCCCACACTGGACGCTGACACCAGCAGGAGAGGCCTGAAGAAGCCGTGTTCCTTCAGCATCGAGGACATCCTCTCCAGCCCAGCAGAGAAGAGCTCCCAGGTCCTGGTCCCGCTGTGCCTGCGGGGCATCCTGGACTGCGCTCCCAAGGGGCTGTGTGAGCTGGAGACCATCCCCAGCAGCTCCCTGCAGGAGGTGGTGGAGGAGGAGGAGGAGGAAGAGGAGGAAGAGCTGGAAGGGGCAGGTTGCAACTGCTGCTGCTGTTCCCACAGGAGCGCCCATTCCCTGCAGGACTCCCCGCGTTGGCTGGGTGAGTGTTTGGGGGTTTTTCATGGTGTGGGGGTTCCTGGAGGGGCTGGTGGCAGCACCAGGGGGAGGGGAAAGCCTGGGGTGACACCATGAGCTGGCACCAGGGAGGGCCAGCGTCCTCAAGACCTCAAGTGCCAAGAGCAGGCACTTTTCCCTGCAATGTTTGCAGGGTTTTAAAAGGAGTGGGGGCTATTTATTACTCTGTATTCCTGTTTTGTTGTAAAACACTTGAGAGGATGATGCTTCTGGGGGTGGAAATTCTCTGGAGTGTGGGGCCCCACCAGCAGAGCTGTGTCAGTGCTTCCTGTCACCACCGGCCCCGGGGAACCTTCCTTGTCCTTTAAGAGGTTTTGGATACATCTATCAAAAAAACCAAACTAAACCAAACCCAATAAGTAACAAACCCTTAAAAACGCAGCTCAGGAGCATCCTAAAAGTTCCAAAAAAACACCCCTGTGTGAGGACTGAGACTGTCTTGAGAGAGGTGGGTGTTTCATCCCTCACCCCTAACGCTGCCCCTCTACCTCTGCCCCCCCAGACAGCCGGCTCCCCTGGCCCATGAGCCTCTTCCACTCGGCTGTCAGGGTCTGCCAGAGCCCCCGGGGGGACTCCAGCCAGCTGCAGAGCTTCCACCAGATCCAGCGCCGGACGCGCCGGCACCGCACCATATTCACTGAGGAGCAGCTGCAGGCCCTGGAGACACTTTTCCACCAGAACCAGTACCCAGACGTCATCACCCGGGAGCACCTGGCCAGCCGCATCCACCTGAAGGAGGAGAGGGTGGAGGTGAGATCCTGCTGCTCCACAGGCTGTGGTTCACTGCAATCCCAAAAGAACGCTGCCCGTTTCGGGAGCTGCAGACCCAGAGGCTCATTTTACAAAGCATTGGGTATTCAATGAAACATGATCATAGAATCATAGNCATCTTGGTGGCCCTGCGCTGGACCTGTTCCAACAGTTCCATGTCCTTTCTACGTCGAGGACTCCAGAACTGATTTAATTTGGGAAAGAGATGGGAGAATATAAAGTTTATTGGGCTGATTTCTTCTGGTCCCAGAAACTCACACTCTCCCGGGATCACCTCTATAAACACACAGACGTGCTCCCTTCTCCTCATCCCCCGACCCCCACATATATTCCTTATTTATGTGACCTGCCCGAGTTCTCAACTTGCCCTGCTCGTGCCCCTTACATGTAAGGAAGGGAATGATTAAACTCTGTATCCAACTTTTCTATCAGGAAATATACTACAGTACCCTAAAGCCTATAGACTGCACAGTCCAGGGGTGTAACTGCCTGTGCCCCTGCATGTAACACGTGAAATTCAAAGCTTCTTTTCTCACTTTGCTCTTTCCTAGGTTTGGTTTAAGAACCGTCGGGCCAAGTGGCGGCATCAGAAGAGGGCATCTGCCTCTGGGCTGGTCCTGCAAGGCACCAAGAAGCCCCCCGAGGAGAGCTGTTAGAGGGTGCAGGCTGTACCTCAGCAGATGGAACACCGAGAGCACCCCTTTCCTGGAGCCGAAGGGCTCTGTAGGGGGGTAACCTGAGAGAGACTCAGAGGGGAATCTCTGTGATTCCCAGAGGAGGCGGAGAGATAAAAGCAGACATGGCACTTCCATGCCCCAGTTTCTCTCCCAAACCTTGCTTACATGGCAAATAGCTCACCGGGCAGGTGCTCACCCTCAGATGCTTCAGCAGAAACCGCTGCCCAGAGCCCAGGCAGGGGACTGAGCGGTGCCGGTGTGAATAAATGTGTGTGCTTCAGAAGGGGAGGCTCCCCTCCTTGTCTGTGCTCTGTGCAGGTAGTGTTTGTGCTTGTTTTACTACTGTAGGTTTGCAAAATACCCTGCCAATGCATGTGTCCCATTTGCAGCACCCTGATGGCACCTGGAGTTGCTTTTGGGGCTGGGCTTTCCGAAGGAGCTGCTTATTCCATAACAAAGACACAGGGATTTCTCCAGCAGCCTGTGGCGAGGGGCTGCCATGGCTGGGGTCACCTCCGCCTCCACCTGCCCCAGTTCCCTGGTGGGGCTGTGTCCGTGTCCCCAGCAGGGCCAAAGGGGTACCACGTCCTGTAAAGCCGTGAGATAAATAAAACTGTCCCATCACTCCTGAACACGCTGTGGGGAGCTGGTGGAATAGGGGGACCAGGCCGGGCCACCAGTGGGGCCTGCTCCCCACAGGGCCCCCACGGCCCCAGGGAGGCCTCCACTACCCCACGGCCCCGGGGAGGCTTTAAAAACCCTCTGGCACCCGGTTGTGCTCCCGGGGGTGCCTCTGAGAAGCCCTGTGGGCGGCCACGGGGGTTCTCCGTGGGGAGAGGCCTAAGGCGCGGCCTGTGGCTTGCACCGCCAGGGCCCGGCAGCGGCCCCCAGGGCCTGGGGGCAGGTATCCCGGCCTCAGGGCCTGGCTGTGGCCCCCGTGGCTGTCCCGGGGCCTGGGGACAGGTTTCCCGGTCCGGCAGGGCCCATCCCGGCAGGCGGCCGCTCTCCCCGGGCCTAGGCCGCGCCGTTGAACGGGACCAGGTCCTCCGGGTCGGCAGGGGGCGCCGCCGCTCTGTGGCGCGGAGCTGTGACGTCACGTCGCCTCGCGTTGCGTCACGTTGGCGACGGCGGCTGAGGAGGCTCAGGGCGGGCGCCGCCCGGCCGGGACCCGGCGACATGGAGGCGGCAGCGGCGGCAGCGGCGGGTCTAACCTCTACCTCCGGCGCCGTGGTGCCCGCTGCCGCGGCAGTCACCGCCGTGGCGACGAGAAAAGTGGTCGCCCCACCCGCCCCGAAGCGCTCGAAGAAGATCCTGGATGAGGAGGCCTACATCGAGGTAGGCCGCCCGGCCTAGGCCTGCGTCCAGGCCCGAGAGGCCCCGCTCTCCTGGCAACCGGGCTGAGCGGCTCCCGGTTCGGCTCCGTCTGCGGCCTCAGCCCGCTGGTACCGGGCCTGGGGACGAGGCAGCTCTGGGGCCGTTCCTTGGGTTCTCTCCCCTTCTAATCTCTCCCTTTGCTCTGCACTCCTGAGGCCCCACCTGGAGCCCTGTGTCCAGCTCAGAAGTCCTCAGCAGAGAAAGGACATAGAACTGTTGGAACAGGTCCAGCGCAGGGCCACCAAGATGATTAGAGGGATGGAGAAACTCTCCTATGAGGACAGGCTGAGAGAGCTGAGGCTGTTTAGCCTGGAGAAGGTTCTAGAGAGACCTTGGAGCCCCTTCCAGGATCTGAAGGGAGCTCCAGGAGAGCTGGGGAGGGATTCTTGGTCAGGAAGTGGAGTGACAGGACAAGAGGGAATGGCTTTAAATTGGAAGAGGGGAGATTTCGATGAGATCTTAGGAAGAAATTCTTTGGTGTGAGGGTGGTGAGGCGCTGGAACAGGTTGCCCAGGGAAGTTGTTGATGCCCCATCCGTGGAGGGGTTCAAGGCCAGGCTGGATGGGGCTTGGAGCAAGCTGATGCAGTGGGAGGTGTCCCTGCCCAGGACAGGGGGGTTGGAAGGGACCTTAAAGTTCATCAGGTTGCAACTCTAACCATTCTGTGATTCTGCTGTCAGCGTGGCCCAGCCTCTCTGTGAGGTGCCTGTCCTCCCCGTGGGCTGCCCCTGGCTGAGGCAGCACCCCGAGGTGTCCCAGCACGACCTTGCAGTTGTCTCTCTGTTTGTAGGGCTTAGAGAAGATCATTCAGCGAGATTTCTTTCCTGACGTGGAGAAGCTGCGGGCGCAGAAGGAGTATCTGGAGGCTGAAGAAAATGGTGACTTGGAGAAAATGAGACAGATCGCTATCAAGTTTGGCTCCTCCTTGGGCAAAACATCGAGGGACACACCTGCACCCTGTAAAAACTGCCTCACTGGGGCGTAAAGCTTTTATTTTTAATATTACTGCTCTGGTTTATCTAACTTTGTGCAGGCAGTGCTTATCTTAAGGAATGGAGGTTGACATTGCATGGGAATTAGTGTGCCAGATTGGGCCATAGCCAGTATCTGATGCCTGATGCTGATTTTTTTCTTTGATGGCATCTAATAATTCCTTCTTGAGGAAATGGTTTTGGAAGAAGCAGCTGTTGAATAATCATTTCTCCTGGGCATCTGTCACCACTTCCTGCACCCTAGGGAATGTTACTTGCTCCAGTGTGCAGTATTGTACTATCAGTTTCTCTAAGCTATGTTTTTAATCCTTATCATAGTTTTAGGAGTTCTTGTTGCAGCTACAGACATGTAAGATTTTAATGTATGTGGGACAGAAGGTGTTGTGTTGGAAGCTCCTGATTATCAAAGGTTCATCCAGCAGGATTCTGTCTGGGATTGTTGTGCTGCCTGTTTGCTTCGTTGGGCAGAAGCTGAGATTTGGGGGCAGATACACTGGGCTGTGGCTTTACTGTAAGAGTAAAATCTTGTTCAGTGGTTGAGACAGAATTCTGGTGGGTTTTTGTAATTTTTAAATGAAATTATTCTCTTGATAAGTGTTCTTTGACTTCATTGACACATGACCCTTTCTGTGGCGGAAGATGTCACAGCCGGTGTCCTGTGCTCCAGTAACCACGTGAACCTTTTCTTTCCTGTGCCAGATGTTACTCCAGCCACGTTTGAAACCCCAGAAGTGCATCCAGGTGCCCTGGGGAATAAATCCAAAGCCGGTGCCAAAGCTGCAGAGGAAGGTAGGACAGCAATGCTTCTCCAGCTGAATTTTTAGCAGCAGGAAAATACTTTTGTGAGCTGTTTCCTGTAAGGGTTTTGGCTGTTTCGCAGACAGGCTGAGAGAGCTGGGACTGTTCAGCCTGGAGGAGAGAAGGCTCCGGGGAGACCTGAGAGCAGCCTTCCAGGATCTGAAGGGAGCTCCAGGAGAGCTGAGGAGGGACTCTTGGTCAGGAAGTCTAGTGACAGGACGAGGGGGAATGGTTTTAAATTAGAAGAGGGGAGATTTAGATGAGATATTAGGAAGAAGTTCTTTGCTGTGAGGGTGGTGAGGCACTGGAACAGGTTGCCCAGGGAGGTTGTTGATGCCCCATCCCTGGAAGTGTTTAAGGCCAGGCTGGATGGGGCTTGGAGCAACCTGCTCTAGGGAGAGGTGTCCCTGCCCAAGGCAGGGGGGTTGGAACTTGATGATCTCTAAGGTCCCTTCCAACTCTGACCATTCTATGATATTTAAGCAGTTTCCTTTAACCTTTTATTAAGTGAACAGTATCGTGCTGAAGTTGAACTTGATGTAATGTTTTAACTCGTTTGTGAATTCTCAATTATGGCTCTCTGTGACTGTGTAAATTGACTGAGTTGGTCTCTTTGAAAGCAGGAAATATTTTTCTGTGTCACCTGTAATTAATTCTGTAAATAAACAAAGATTATGGGGGCAGAGCTACTCATCTGGTATTTTAAGTGTCTGCTAGCAGTTGGCCATCTGTGCATTTTTCCTTTAACACAAATAACTATAAATGCCATAAAAGGTTTTATGAGAATGGGTTATAAGTCTTCCAAAATAGAACTTATTAGGGTACAACTCTGCATGTATATGTCTTTTTTTCACCAGGCTTCCTGTCAGTTGTTAGTGGGTCCACAGAAGGCTCCCTGTCAGAGGGGATTAAGAGTTACATACAGTGCTTTTGTAGGACAGGAGGTGTTAAACTTTCTCAGGCTTCTTCCCTCCCCTTTTTAGGAGAAGGAGAAAAAGATGATAAAGATGCCCTTCCCAGCCTGGACAGCTTCTTGGCAAAACACACGAGTGAAGATAATGCTTCGTTTGAGCAGATCATGGAAGTGGCCAAAGAGAAGGAGAAGGTGAAGCACGCGTGGCTGTACAGTGCAGAGGAGGAGTACATGCAGGTAGGGAGGTGGCTCAACTCTGCCTCTGCTCTCCCAGAGTGACACAGGGAGGAAAATACCATTTTACTGTGTTTCTATCTTGTTTGATTAAATAGGATATAAGCTTATTTTCTGGTTTTGAATCCTGCTATAAATACAGGTGGGGATTTGTTGGCTCTGGGCATGGCACTACTGCTAATTCACCAGTTTAATGCAGATTGTGTAGCAGATAACTTCACTGTGCTTCACTTGACTTCTCAGTGACAATAAACAGAGGGATGATACCTGTTAAAGACAACACCAGTTGATGAAAACTCTTTGAGTATTGAAGAAGTCTTTGTTCTTACTGCTTGCCTCACCTAATACAGTTTGCATGAGACCAGGATGGCACAAGTGTTCTCTCAAGGTTACATGCCCAAGCCTTCTAGACTGCCTTTATATTAAATATAACCATCATATGTTATATCCTTCCCTTGTTTGACACTGAATACTTCATTTGAATTTCAGCTAGTAGAGAAAAGCTAGAAAAAGTTTGAACCATCACAAGTGTCGTCACAAGATGTAATAGAAAAATATATAAATTTTAAACATATTTTTTCTGAGAAGTTAATTCTTTAGTTCTTGTTTGATTTTTATATCCAAACTGCATGTGCAGTTGTTGTTTGCAAGCTCCCCTGGGAACAGGATGGTTTCTCAAGTACCACTTGCCAGAGAGAGAGAGTTCTTGTGCCATGCCAGTTGCAAAGTGTGCCTGGGCAGACAGCTGATGTTATGATTGAGCTTTCCAAGTTGTGTGTGCGTGATGAAGAGATTGCAGGAACCTCTTTCAGACCTGTTTTTGTTGATGTTTTTTTCCCTTTTTATTTAATGGGGGATTTTTTTCTTTTTTTTCCATTGCCCTTCCAGCGACGAAATGAGAACCTGGCACTTCCTTCAGCAGAGCAACAAGCTCTGGAGAATGTGAAAGCTGGACTGGAGACATGGGAATACACGGCTCGGAACACCCTCATGTATTATCCAACAGGTGAGGGGGGCAGGTTTCCGCAGGAGGGGTGTTTGTTCTAGGGGGGTTGANCATTCTGTGATTCTATGACTCCAAAGAACACTTACAGCACTTCTATAGATGACTGAGCAGCTCCTGCTGGTAACACTGCACTGTTTGGTTGGTGAAGCTCACACATAAAAGTTGTTGAGAAGTTCTGCGTTTTTCTTCTTTGCTTTATTTGGACCTTGCTCCTTTGTCTTTGATTGCAAAGTTTGATCTTGTTCTATTTGTCATTGAGAAGAACATTGTCTGTACTACAGAAGCACTTGTTTTCAGGAGCCAAAGCTCCTTCCAGTTTGGTCTGTCTTATTTATGAGCACTCTCTTGTCATCTTCATTCATTCTTTGCTTCTGCTCAAAGAGTGCTCCTTGGGCTTCTTAGTTCCTTGGTTGCTGCAGAAAACTGCATCATTTGGTAAACACAGTTTTGTTTTTGGCTGGAAATTACAGTTGGTAGTTTCTGCAAAACAGTGGGGTAAAGAAAAGAAGGTCTTAGTGACTGGTTTGTAAAAACAAATTAAAATCTGATCTTAATTTATACAACAGGTGTTGCAAAGCATTATCTTGTGCAAATACTGTTTTAAGTTGCTAGAGATACAGGCTGCAATTGCTGATGGATTCTGTGTTGTGTAGAAACATGTGGCAAGTGTCATGTTGGTTGGGAACTTTCGAGCCCACTCCTGAGCTCTTCCTTAAAAGCTTTCTTGCTTCTCAAGGTGTCCCTGACGAGGATGATGTGTTCAAGAAGCCCAGGGAAGTTGTCCATCGAAACACCCGTTTTGTGAAGGACCCTTTTAGCCAAGCTGTGAGCAAGTCACAGCTGCAGCAAGCTGCAGCCCTCAATGCTCAGGTTGGGTCATTTTACCTCTTTTGACTAAAATCTTGTTAGACTCTGCTCTCTGGTGGTGTTTATCAGCCAGAAGAACTGTGTGTGTACTAGATCACACCTTTTTCTATGTTTCTATGACATTGTCTTTTTTATTTCAGTACAAACAAGGCAAAGTGGGGCCAGATGGGAAAGAACTGATCCCTCAAGAGTCTCCAAAAGTGAATGGATATGGATTTGTGTCTACCCCCTCTCCTGCCCCCGGTAAGAGGGTTTTCTTATTTTTTCTGATGTAAGAGAACTGCTACTCCACTTCTTTTGACACTATTTGTTCAACACTGATGTGTCATTAGTTTAGAGAAAGAAGTCAGTCTTCTATCTGTACGTGTCTCATGAGCAGTTGACTTTCTGGTGTAGTGCATATACTTTTTTCCAAGCAAGAAGGGTTTATGCGTGTTGAGTAGTTTGCTGAGTGATGGCACAACCTTACTCATAGGAATGTGGCAAATCTCACTTCTTTTTCAGTGTATGCTGCTGTTTTCTTGTAGATTTACTGCTTTCTAAGTTCTTCCTTTGTCTGAAGGTCCCTTCCAACTCTATGATTTTATGACTATGCTCCTGTACTACAGATTCCTTTTATTCAGATGCATCAGCCACAGGATACTTTCAGTTAGAGCAAACTGATTATTTTTTTCTTCCAGTTGAAACGTATTACCTGAATTTCTAGCTGTTCTTCACCAACCATCCTGTTTCCCTCTCTTTTGTTATTATGCTGAAAGCTGAACATCCCGAGGCTTTTCCTCCAGAAAGCCTGTAGGTGGCATTTGGAGCGCACCTCCTTTCTCCAGCCTAAATGGCTTTTCCAAAGCCTGGAGAGCAGGATTTTCTGGCCAGTGACTTATTTGGGCTCTTAGAGTCTAGTCTGCAGTTGTAGCCGTTAGAGAAGCTGCAGTCACTGTTTGGTACAGGCTGCCCTCAAGGTGAATTGAGGGTATGTTTGGCTGTTCCACGTATCTTGAGTCCTCTGCCTGTTCCCCTGCTTTTTGTTCCCTGTCTTGAAGGAGTTTTCATACCATGGCAAAGGGGAAGACTAGTACTGTAGAGGGAAAAGCAAAAGTGTCTCTAAGTAAAAGGTCCCCAAATGGAAGAATAAACACATGGAAAGGACAGTGCTGGGGTGTTGTAACCTAGAGGGTGACACAGCAACAGGCAATCCTGTGGGTTTAAAGTCATGCCCTTTTAATGGGAACCACGCTTGAGCACTGACTGTGAGTTCCTCTGCAGGGGAAGAGCTCCTTTGTGCTGGTGAATTTGCTGTGTTTGTTCATTTGCTTCTCTGGGTTTTTTTGTGGTGATCAGTTAGTCAAATACCTTGCATGAGCCTGACTTCTAAAATTTGGTTTTAGGTGTGAATGAGTCTCCTTTTATGACATGGGGTGAAATTGAAAGCACCCCGTTGCGTCTAGAAGGGTCAGAAACGCCGTATGTGGACAGAACACCTGGACCAGCCTTCAAGGTATTTCATCTCTGGAGTCAGCATGCTATTGGGGGTGGGGTGGAGAAGGACTAAGAAGGGAAAAGCAAGTGAGTAACTAAGAGATGAGCATTGTTGTGGGGGTGTGACACATCTCTGGGCTGTGTTCCTGGTCTTTGAGACTAATCATCTAGGTTCTGCTTGGAGAGTGGAGATGGACGTGATACCTGAGGTGGAACACACACTGTTGGTGGGAGAGTGAGACTCAGTATTTGATGATGGGCCCAGACAGAGGGTTTTAGAGGAAGCCAAAGAGATGCCTGATTTCTCTGATTTTAATCCATGAATGGTTAGAAATTGTAGGATTTCCCTCTGCTTTGATCTTCTGGCTGTCACAGCCTGAGGCAGGTGTATCGCTTGAGAGTAGGAAAGGCTTTGCTAATAACCCTGCATCCCATCTCTCTCCTGCTGGTGGCATTGAATGTGAGATGTCTGAGACTCCTGGTTTAAGGAAGGTGTAATTTGCTCTGTGTGCCTCTGTTTTGTCAAACTCTGAAGCCCTTGACTGGTTCTCCTGCTCTTTAGCAATGTCTGTGTTTGCCTGCGAGCTGGCTGGCTGGGGGCCAGGCTGGGCAGGACACAGGTGACATTGTTTGTCTGGAAGAGGCAGCAGGAGGAAATGCCAGAGATAATGGCTGCTTCCTTCACTGAACTGGTTTTACCATTTTTGTTTCTTGCTAAGGCAACTTGGAGATGTCTCTGTGTCCTCTCTGTTTTTTATACAGCAGCAGAGAGGTGTGGGCTGACCCCAGTTCTCCCCAGTTTAGATTCCCCGTGGGCTGGAATCCAACTGTGGAGGTGCTTTGACTCGTTTATGCTGCCTTGGTAGAGTGAACTGTGTGATGTGTTTCCAGATCCTGGAACCTGGGCGCCGTGAGAGGTTAGGGCTCAAGATGGCAAATGAAGCAGCAGCCAAAAACAGAGCAAAGAAGCAGGAGGCCCTACGGAAAGTGACGGAAAACTTGGCCAGGTGAGACCCCCGTCCTGGCAGGAGAACCTGGGGTGGGTATTTCCTGGTGGGATTTCAATCAGTGTATGCAGGAAGGGAGGAATGATTAGAGTGCTGGAAGCAGGAGGAGGTACAGTCAGACTCAAAGTTTGTGGAAACTGGTGGCTGTCCCTGATAGTCTCTCCTGTCAGCCTTGCTGTTCTGCCCAGCAGTGCTTCTGGAGTTGGTGTCTTGCCTCATTGCAATGAGGAGACATGATAAGGTTTGCTCAGCTGGGTCATGGGAAGGACAGAACAGGCTTGAAGGAAAAGGCAGGCAGTGCCACTCGGGCTTGGGAGGGATGTCCCAGGTTTCCGTGTCACCTCTCTCTAGAGTAAAAAGCTGCATTTACCTGCAGGCAGTGACTTGTGTGGCTGGATGGGTCTGGTCTGCAGGGGACATGGACACCGAGGTCACCCACAGAAGCATTGCTGCTCTTCCTGAGATTTTTAGAATCATAGAATGGTCAGAGTTGGAAGGGACCTTAAAGATCATCAAGTTCCAACCCCCCTGCCCTGGGCAGGGACACCTCTCCCTAGAGCAGGTTGCTCCAAGCCCCATCCAGCCTGGCCNTTTGCTGCAGCCCAGGCTGGGGTTGGTTTCTGGGCTGCCAGCGTGCACTGCCGGCTCACGTTGAGCTTCTCATCCATGAGCACTCCCAAGTCCTTCTCCTCCTTTTTACTGTAAAATCTCTTAAAACTGTTTATTCTCTTCCAGCCTCACTCCAAAAGGCCTAAGCCCAGCCATGTCCCCAGCTTTGCAAAGGCTGGTAAACAGGACTGCGAGTAAGTACACCGACAAAGCCCTGCGAGCCAGCTACACTCCTTCCCCGGCCCACACGGGAACTCCTGCTTACAAGACCCTGGCCAACGGGCCTCATACACCCACGAGCACCCCACAATCTAGGACAGTGTCTCAGACTCCAGTATCCCAGGATACTACATCCATCACGGACAATTTACTGCAGCTTCCCAAAAGAAGGAAGGCATCTGATTTCTTCTGAGTATTCCAGGCAGCAGCAAGGTGATAGCAAAGGGGCTGTGCCCCTGCCTGTTGTGAGCCACCCCCTGGGAAGGGGTGACTAGATCCAGCTGCCAGAATGAAGCCAGCAGTTTCAAGACCTGGGACCAGCATTACTCTAGACTATGCAGTGAAAATAGCCTCTGCTGTGCTTTTGGGAAGCAGAGTATCTCCTGCTGGGGTGTAACTTCCTTTTGAACTTTGTGGGAATCGCAGGGCTGCTGCAGCAAGAAGATCCTTCTTGCAGTGGCAGAGAAGATTCTGGACGTTTGAAAAACAGTGATAATTTTTTAAAGATTTGTTTCTAAGGTGGCCATGTGTTTAAATATGTTTCTGTACATATATGTCTATTTATAAAACACAGTAAGCTTTCCTAAAACCTTGAACTGGACTTTCTTCCAGTTTGTCCAACTCCTTTGCTTTTGTGCTTTGCAGAAGAGGGTTTACAACCACGTGTATACTGAGCCATGACCCGGAACTTTACAGGGCTTCTCTTTAATTTTAAGTGGAGTTTAAACTGATGCTCTTGAACGTACAGTGGGCCTGTCAGGAGAGTTGGTACCTCCTGAAAACACTATGCATACACTCAAACATCAATTCACTCTCCTAATAACCTGCCCTCTTACTTACTGGGTCTAGAATGCAGCTGCTGCAGGTGTGAAGTCTGCAGCTGGTGCAGTCAGGAACTTGAGAAATGGGAGTGAAAGAGCTGTTAAGTAGCAGCAGCACAGGAAGAAGCTTCCTGATGTGTTTTGACAGTAACATCTTGACCCTGCAAACCATATCAGAGACAGGTCTTGTGAGAGTAGCAGTGCTAAGCTGTTCCTTCACCTCAGCAGATGTTCCATGCCTTCCGTTGCTGTACTTCCTAAAGCACAAGATGAGGACTATTCCTGAAAGGGTCCGGAGAAGCTGAAAGCCACCAGTTCACCCTCCTTGTGAGGTTCCCTTCTATTTCTCTTCTCCTTCCCTTTCTGCAGATTGGGTTTGCAGCTTGTGCTCGGGCTTTATTTCCTGTGGTTTTTGGGAAGGCTCACCCTCTTCTGTAGCTGGTAGAGGGGAAGGGACCGTGGGGCTTGGAATCTGCAACCAGGAGTGTTCCAAAACATCATCTATGCGCATCCTCTGGGACACACTGGGCTGGAGCAAGCGGTAAATGAGGTCCTTGCACTCTGCTGTCAGAGGTTTTGAGTTAGGGAAGGGAATCCTGTGTTGTTTCTGAACAGAGATCATGTTCCTGACGTTGGAATCATCGAATGGCATTAAAGCATAGACCATTGTGTACAAGATGACGCCCAGGCTCCATATGTCAGAAATCCTGGGGTCACAAGGGATGCCCTGCAGCACTTCGGGAGCAGCGTACGCAGCAGACCCACAGAAGGTTCTGCTGAGAATAGTTTTGCCGTTTTCATCCCGAGTCAAGGGTTTGGAAAAGCCAAAGTCCGACAGCTTGACATTGAGGTCTTCATCGAGAAGGATGTTCTCACATTTGAGGTCCCTGTGAGCAAAGTCCAGGTCATGGCAGTGCTTGATGGCAGAAGCCAACTGTTGGAACTTGGTGCGGGCGATGTCCTCTTTCATGGCTCCTGTGATCTTGATGTAGTCCAGGAGGTCTCCCTTTTCCCCCAGCTCCATCACGATGTACACTTTCCCAGCTGATGTCTCGAAGATCTCATAGGTTTTGATGATGGAGGGGTGATGCAAACGCTTCAAAGCCTCTATTTCCCGTGGGAGGAATTTTTCCAGGAAGTCTTGAGGAGTTTTCCTCTTGTCGATGATCTTGATGGCCACGTTGCGTTTGAGCTGGTCACAGTAGGCGGATTTGACTTTGCCATAGGAGCCCTCTCCCAGTGTCCTGCACAGGCTGTAGCCTTTCTTCCCCAGCACCACGGCATCATCCATGGTGGGAGAGCTGGGGGCAGCCGCCTGGGTGGGTGCTGGTGTTCATCATGCGTGGTGGTGGCAGGTGACGTGCCCACGCAGCATGGTGGTTGCCCTGGCACTGGTGGGGTGGGCAGGTGGCACCTCAGCAGTGACCTCCGTGTGATGTCACAGCCAGCCACCCCTGTGTGGGACAATGATCAGGACTGAAAGGTCCTGGGTGATGTCACCCAGGGCAAAATTTAAGTGGTGGAGAGACATGGGTTGTGCTCTGCTGTCTCCATAAAATGATCTTTAATTTTGCTAAAGGGTGGAAGTAGCTGAAATGTTTGGATTTTTTTCTTTCCCTAAAATATAGCTGAGTCTTTATTCAAGTGTCAGCCAGGTGAAATCTCATCTTGTTGCTTCACTGTGGCCTTGCTCCTCTTCACCAGCTTCCCTCAGAAGGGGGGAGATGCTCCTTTGCCCATCTGTGGTCAAGAACTAGTTTGGCTTCAGGGGAATTTTTTTGTTGTCTTCATGGGCTTGTTAGGAGAAAGAGATGGCTTCTCTGAAATTTCCTTGTTCATCCAGCTCCTCTGCTTTGTAGCTTGGTAACTGGCTTCTTCTGTGGGCTTTGCAGCTGGTGGTGTGGGCCTGGGGTGGGTGAAGAACATCCTGGATCAAGGTGGGGCATAGTGACTGGGCTGAGAACGGCCTCCCCCCCCGTAGCATCCCATGGGATGAGCAGAGCTGGGTGAGTCTGACGCCTGTGCCTTCATGCTGGAGGATGTTGTCACGCTCCAGGTCCCCACGGACACTCGGATCACGACAGTACCTGGCAGCGCGGGAGAGTTGGCAAAATGGGGTTTGACCTAAATCTTCAGGCAGTGCCACCCCCACCCCAGCTGCTGGTGACGCACCCCAGCGGGTCCCCAAGCACACGTCCCCTGCCACGTAGCTTGGGGACCTGGCAGGGCTCAGGGCTCCGGGTTTGCTGCTATCCCAGATCCGGGATGAACCGCTCCAGGGGCTGTGTGGGTACCGCTTTCTGTTGCCACATTGAATTTCATATAAAGCTTTGGAGAAAACACCTCCCTGGCTGTGTTGACCAACAGTTGCTCCCGTGGGACTTGGGAAAACCCTCAGGAGACCCCATCTTCCTGCCTGCAGGTCGGTGGCCAGAGCCTGGGCAGAGGCTTGGGGGAAGCAGAACTATCTGTTCGTGGAACTATGGAATCAGGGACTTGTGAGGGTTGGAAGGGACCTCTAGAGATCATCCTGTCCAACTCCTCTGCTAAAGCAGGGTTGCCCAGATCACATCCCTCAGGGCTGCATCCAGATGGGGATGAAGGTCTCCAGAGAAGGGGACTCCACATCCTCTCTGGGCAACCTCTGCCAGGGCTCTGCACCCTGAACAAGTTTTTCCTCATTTGGATGGAACTTCCCATGTTCCAGCTTGTGCCTGTTGCCCCTCATCTATCAGGAATATCCCTGAGGGAAGTTTGCTGCTGGATATAGAGAGAAATTGGTTTGAACAGGGAAACAGGGAGTGAGTAAGATTGAGTTAAAACGCTCCTTCTTGGAATGTCAATGTTTTGTTTGAAAACGTCAAATTGTAGCGTGAAAGTGAGAAAGACTTTGTTGTAAAATTAAAAAAAACCCAAAGATAAACTTCCCAGGCGGCTTCCTGGGGTTTTACTGAAAAGCTGGGACTCTGCAGAAGAAGGTGCCGGTTCCCTGCCATCCAGCAGCCACTGTGGGTCAGTGGCCACACTCACCGTGTCCCAGTGCTGTCCCAGCAGCTCTGCTTTGCTTCCCAGTGTCAGAGGAAGCCCCAGCTCAAGTGTGGAAGCAGGGGATGAAGGCAAAATTGTCCCAGCACCAGGAGGGCTGTAGCACTGGGGCTGGGCTCCGGGCAGGGAGGGACAGCCACCACCCTGCCCAGCCTGACGTGCAGCAACACTCAGGGTCAAATTCCTAATGATGCTTGTCACTTGCAGGGCCATTAATAACCATCCAAGGTACACAATTAGTCCTCTTCATTCTCTTCCTCTCTGGCTGGGCCTGGGAACCATGGACATGGTGTTTCCAGGAGGTTCCCGGGCCAGGCTAACGATGGTCAACCTTGGAGAACCCTGGCACTTTGTACCTGCACTGTGGGGATGGGAAAGGCCATCGTGGTGGGGATGGAAAGGACATCCTAGGGGACAGAGGAGGCTCTTTGGGGCTCTTATGGAGGGGATGGGGAAAGGCCACCCCAGCTGGGGGTAGGGAAAGGCTATCGCACGGTGACAGGAGAACCAGTGGATGCCAGCAAGGGTGGTTGTTGGTGGTTGGCAACTGCCAGCCTTGGTGACAGAGGGGACGAGTGGAGGCCACCAGGGGTTGTTGGTGGTGGCTGACAATGGCCATCCTGGGAGGAGCAATGGGAGCTGTCCTGGTGGAGACAAAGGGGAGCAGTGGAGACCATTCCAGGGGGATGGAGGTGGCTGGCAAAGGCCTCCCCAGGAGGGCAGGACGGACCGGGCAAGGCCACCCTGGGGGCTGGAGGTCATAGAATCGTAGAATGGTTTGGGTTGGAAGGGACCTTCAAGAACATTGAGTTCCAACCCCCCTGCCCTGGGCAGGGATACCTCCCACCACACCAGGTTGCTCCAAGCCCCATCCAGCCTGGCCTTAAACACTTCCATGGATGGGGCAGCCACAGCTTCTCTGGGCAACCTGGGCCAGGGTCCCTCCACCTTGGAAGAGGAGGCTCCAGGGAGACCTTAGAGAAATCCTTAGGTCTCCAGGGAGACCTTTTGGGGCTTTTCGGGACTGGAAGTGGCTCTAAGGTCTCCCTGGAGCCTTCTCTTCTTCAGGCTGAACAGCCGCTGCTCTCACCTCTCAGCTTGTCTCCATAGTTGAGGTTCTCCATCCTCTGAGCATCTTGGTGGCCTCCACTGGACCCGTTCCACCAGTTCTACATCCTTTCTCTGCTGAGGACTTCAGAGCTGGACACAGGACTCCAGGTGAGGTCCCACCACAGCAGAATAAAGGGGCAGAACCCCCTTCTCGTCCCTGCACGCCAGGATTCTCAGGATTCGGCCCAGGATGCGGGTCCATCCCGGGATGCGAGGCCCCTGCCCCCCAACTCCCCTCACGAGTGGGCGTGGCGTGTGCAGGCGCGGGCGCTTGGCTCCGCCCCCTCCTCGCCGCTGATTGGGTGGAGAGCGGGGTGGGCGTGGCTGCTCGGGGAGGGGAGGGGGCGAGGCGCTGAGGGGAGGTGCGGCCGCCATCTTGTGCGCGGCGGAGGCAGG
>VXBW01003224.1:71352-122159 GCA_013400375.1 Thinocorus orbignyianus | reverse complement strand
GGTGGTGGCGGCGGCGGCGGCCCCTCCTCCCGCCGCTCCCCGCGGGTTTGTGGCGCTGCGCCGGGGGAGGATGAACGGAGGATAAATGGTGCCCAAGGCGGACAGCGGCACCTTCCTCCTCCTCTTTCTCCTGGTGCTGAGCATCACCGAGCCGCTGCGGCCAGGTAGGGGTGCGGGGGGGAGGGGGCGGCGGGCAGGGGGTGCCGGTTCTCCTTCCTCAGCCTGCGGGCCCGCGGCCGTGCGGGGCCCCGGGGGTCCCCCCTGTGCGGGTCCGGTTGGATCAGCTTCGGGAGCGGTGTCCCCGAAGGTACCGGCCCCCCTGGGGACACCGGTGGCAGTGGGGGTCGGAGGGAGCCCGGCGGTGGGGGCGCCGTGGCCCAGAGCCGGTCCCGGGCTCGGTTTGGCCTCGGCCGGCGGCGTCTTTGCTGATTAAAAATGCTTTTAAAAAGAGATCCCACCCTGCTGAGCCCTGGGGTGAAGGGTCTGTGCCTTCTGGTGGCTTGGCTGGGTCTCGGGAGGGTGAAAAAATTCATTTTAAAGTGCGAATTTTGGGTTAGAAAAGTACAGAACCCTGCGGGTAATTAGCACTGGAAATGTGGCGGCGTGATGAAGTTTTCAGGTGCTTCGTACTTACTCGCTTTTATGTTGAGGGCCTTGGGAGCCAACAAAAAGAGACAAACCCTTGGCTTTCCAAGCGCTGCAGGATGATCCCTAAAAGAAGAAACACAGCCCTGTTGCACCTCTGTTCGTGTGTCATCATCTTAGTGCTGTCTTGCTTCGTTTAGGTTGTTAATTTAGGGATGGATTTCGTGTGGTAGCTGCCAGGCTTTTAGAAGGTGAAGAGGATTGACTTTGGAGAAGTGTTTGGTGTTTTGCTGCTTGAAAACGTGGTACGTGTCCTGGTTAGGGGTGCTTTTTGTGGAGCTTGGCAGAATCCTCACAGACCTTGGGCTTCTCCTGCCAAAGGGCATCGATGGCCAAAGCCTGGGGCCACCTGGTTTGGGACCTGTGGTCCCCCATGGGGCTGCTCCTCTGCTAACAGGAGAGTCAGAACAAGGGGTGTGCTTTGAAACCTCCTTGGTCTTTCTTGCCCAAATAACTTTTTTACAACCCAGACTAATAAAACGTCCCAGCATTAACGAGCTGGGTTGAAGGCAGTTCCCAGCACAGCCCAAGCACAATTGGGTCAGTGTAGGCAGCCTTAGTGAAATAGT
Source organism: Thinocorus orbignyianus (assembly GCA_013400375.1). Taxonomy (NCBI): domain Eukaryota; kingdom Metazoa; phylum Chordata; class Aves; order Ciconiiformes; family Thinocoridae; genus Thinocorus; species Thinocorus orbignyianus. The sequence goes on along the minus strand of VXBW01003224.1, from coordinate 120,945 downwards.
TAACGTAGATGTTGAAACCACTTGGTGTCTGTGTGTGTCTTGTTTTGTTTTACCTTGGTTTTTGGCAGTGTGGTGTGTATGGAAGGCTTGGGATATGCTCTTGAACAGCCAAAAAAGAAGCTTTTATGAGGGAGAATATACTGTGTAGAACTGATCTCAGGCAGCTTGCTTTGTAGCTGGTGCTACAGACAGCTTAGCTGCTGAGGTTCAGCAGGGATCCGTAGCTGTCTCTGTGCTTTTACAGGTGGGTAGATTTGACCCTGAACTCCTTTGGTGTTGAGCCCTGTAGCCTCTGAGAAATTACAAAATGCTATTTTCCCTGTTGTTGGAACATTGTGGTTTGATATCAAATCTCTGCCAGCGGCTGGTGCTGGATGGGTGAAGGCAAATTTTTCACTGGGGTTTGCTTTATGAAGGGCTAATTATTATTTTTTTCCTACTGGTGCCCTCATGTATCCACTAGAGATTTGTGGTGGTGTAGCCATCCTTCTCATGAACATCCTCCAACTCTCCTCTGCTCCAGGTACACACCCCACCAGCTTTGAGACCTGTAGGGTTAGGATTCCTCCGTGGTGACCCCAGGCGCATTCCTTGAATTTTGCTTGAACCATGTGTATTCCTGGAACTTTAATGTGAAGTAATCCACCTGGCCGTGGTGTTGCAGCTGGAATTCCTTCCTGTCTGAGGGATTTGGAACACGCGTGTGTCCCTGTGGTGGTTGAGCTGTCCATGGTGGTGCCTCTCCTCCTCCTCCCGCTGGAACCCCTCGCTGTGGGGCTTCCTGCCATCTTTTTGCCAGCAGTGTTTGATTTTTAGCCCACTTCATCTGAACGTCTTGAACCTACTGCTCCAACACGTCACCTCCTTAGGAAGTTGAACAGTGTGTAGGGTTGTTTCTGAAACAAAAGGTGCAAATAGGGAAAATCTGGTTCATGCAAGTACAGAACCAACTGTATCGCTCCGGTCAGTGGTGAAGAAGCCTCCCTTGGCTTTTGGGGGGGATTTCCTTAGGAAGAGAAGAGCATTTAAAGCATGGTTTTAAATTGGAAGAGGGGAGATTTAGATGAGATCTTAGGAAGAAGTTCTTTGCTGTGAGGGTGGTGAGGCACTGGAACAGGTTGCCCAGGGAAGTTGTTGATGCCCCATCCCTGGAAGTGTTTAAGGTCAGGCTGGATGGGGCTTGGAGCAACCTGGTCTGGTGGGAGGTGTCCCTGCCCATGGCAGGGGGGTTGGAACTGGATGATCTTTAAGGTCCCTTCCAACTCGAACCATTCTATGATTCTGGCTTCAAATTTATTTTCCTAGCAGTGTTTGTTTTTCTTCTTGCTTCTTCAAACCTGTGTGTTCTAGCAACAGTCTCGTTGAGCTAGAAGGGATGCCTGCAGCTTGCTTAGCTTAAATCTGCACTTGGAGCTATGGAGTGAGTGCTGCAGGGTGCTGGGAGGTTTTGTGTGCTCCGAGATGAATGTGTAGTTCCTTCACGATTCAGTCCCGGCGAATCAGGCCCCTCTTTGTGCTTCCATGTTAATTTGTCGCTAGCTTTGTATCCATGTTCTTGCTGTGCTCTTCAAATAAATAAAACCTCTTTTAAGCCTCCTCAACAACTGTAGTATCTTTTCAGGGCAATCTGAAAGGCAATGGTTTTACACGGACCTACTTTTTCCGCATTTAGGGCGAGATGGGTTTTAGTAAATTAGGAGAAAAATTAAATGAAATTTACTTTCCTCCCCCTCCTGATTTTTCTCTCTGGGTTACACGAGTCTGTTTCACGCTGCTGCCATCACATACAGCACCAGCTACGTCCAACATACTGTGACATCAGCCCTGGCTGTGGAGTTGGGTTCCTGAAGGTCCCATGGGCAGGTAAATTTTTCTGACCCTGTGGACTTTTAATGGTCATTTTGTGCCTTTGAGAATCTCTGCTTGGATTTTTTTTGTTTGTTCCAGTGTTCCCTCCTTTGCCTCTTTAACTGTATTGGCCTTAAGCTGCTTGTTTTGACTACCTGCCCACTTGATAATGTGTTGTGGAAAGAGTTTTTTTTATTTTTGAAGTAGGGTATTCCTTGAGTTGGGGTACTCAGGATGTGTTTGGAAGCTGCTGATGTGAATTGAAGCCGAACTTCCTGGGCTCCTTCAACTACACGGGTGTACAGTGAAGGACTAACTTAATATTTCCTTTAAGCTCTTACTGAATTGATTATATCTGCTGTTCAGACACTTGTTTTGGGGGATATTTACCACAGTAGGGTTTGGCTTAATAATATCTTTTCCGGGACAACTCAAAACATCTGCTTCAGGTTATCTGGCTGCCTGGCTGAGAGCTGTTCTTTTTATGAGAAGAAATATTTCAGTGGTCTGTTAACTAAGTGACACTAAACTCTTCTGGTGCTGGCTTGGATTTAGAGCAAGTTTCTGAACACTCTTGCTTTTCTGTCGGTTTTCTAAAGGGCATCAGAGGTGGAAATTGTTATGAATTCAATCTTGCAGCACGATTTGAGAATATGTAAGAAGTTCCTGTTTCTGTTAACATCCCATTACACAGTCGAAAAGCAAAGGTTTCGGTATCTTTATGTAATGTCAGGAACTTAAACACTCTGAACCATCAGGACAACATGTTTCAGAACAGTGTTTAGAGGATTAATTAAGATCATCATCGCTGAGGACAATAACGTGTTTCCATATTTCTCTTAACAAGACACTGCTGCTTGCTAATGGAAAACACTTAAACATGGTCAGGCTTTCTATTGGATTTTGTAATCGTGGTTTAGTACAGAGCCTTGTGAATGTAGGTCATTGGGCTTTCTTATTAGAGCATTTGCCAGGCAGCTAAAAGCCAATTGAGTTCTTGTTCTTGCAGCTTTTTTTTTTTTCTCCACTTCAAAGGGAGCTAGAGGAAGTAATTTCATTATCCAAGGTCTGTTTTTAAAAATTTTGCACGACTTACCTAATGGGCAGTGCTTAGACTTGCTGGTGCAAGGGGTCTAATTAAAAAGCCCTGCAACTTCAGCTTAAAGTTTTAATTTTTCCTATGCCTTGGTGCTTGCTTGTTGTACCCAGTTGACCGCTGTGCTCCAGCTTACCGTGGGGTGTTTGTATCCTCACACAGGTGGATCTAAACTACCAACTCTTCCTTGTCACTTGGGAAAAGCAAGGTAGAGCTCCTTGGAGTAGAATCCTAAAGAAACCCACAGTGGACAAGGTTTCAAGGTGACCCACTCGCCTGCTGTGACTGAACATGCCTCGATTTGGCTTATTGAGTTATATCGGTTAATTCAATGGGGGATCCAATTATATCAGTCATAAAATGTGACCTGGGCCCTGTGTTCCTCTGCTCTAAAGGGAGTTCCATGGGAAGAAAATAGGAACCCTTATCCTGCTTTTTGTCTGCTGTTTCTTCCTTAGGCAAGAGCTGCAGTGAGTATTTACTCCGTTTATTCGATTCCACGTCGTTGCTAACGACAGTCCCTGCCTTTGTGTTCAGCTGAATTCCCAAGGTGTGAGGGGCAGAAGGGGTTTTATCACACCTTTTGCTGAAAATAGTGCTGGCCTGTCCTCCGGTCTCGTGTTCCCCCTCCATCCCTTACCTCTTCATCTACTGGGTTTAGTTTTTTCATCTTATTTTCCTTCCTGCTGTTATATTTTACCATGCTCTCTCCCTGTGCTCTGCTCTCTGCTGCCGTTACAAGCTGCAAAGCAGAGCTGATGGATTTGAAAAGGCTTTCTTACGGCTGCTGACAGCGTAGCAGGGAGACAAGGCAGGAGGTATCAGACCTTATTAGCAGGTCTGATACTTTAAGACTGATAATTCCTGATGTTAATTATAAGGCAAATTTTTGGAGTGGGTTTGCTACTAGCCGTGGCTACGAAGTGGAGGAGAAGGAAGGAGTCAGTGGGCAGAGGGCTGTTTGCAGGCACTGCTCTGCTTCTGGGAAGTAATAAAACATAAGGGGAACATGGGGGTTTGCAAACACACGACTTCTGTGTCTCCCTGGTGGGTTTGGGAGCAGAGGAATGACCAGGAGTGATGGAGAAGAGAGCAGTGCTGCAGCCCCTCTCCAAAGCAGGAGGAGGAGGTTGGGGAAGGCCTGCTGCTTCCTCAACTGTCAGCAGGAAAGGCACGGCTAGCTGGGAGAGAGGAGGACTTTAGATACTAAGTATGAAAGACGTAAAATCCCCCAGTGGACATCAGAAAACCAGCTGAGACTTCAATGAGTTACTCCATCCCCTGGAATTAGCTGGTTTTGATGTTGAATTGCAATGCAGGAGCAGTAGCTACCTCTAGAATCTCTCTTTGAGTCACGCCTGGGTTTTTGGGTTTTCACATGGTGATTTCTTGCAACTTTTATAAGGCCTTGTTTCGTCCTGTGGGATGCAGAGTGAGTAGCACAAGTTCTGTTGCTCTCACATGTGTTGTGCCATGCAGAGCCAGTGTCTGGGAACAGCTGGGTAGAACCTGGGAACAGCTCAGTGGCATCATCGCTCCTACCCTTCAGGGGTTAACATATTTTAGAATGAAATAAGTGTGTGCAGGGGTTCTTGCACTCATAGCCCCACCAAGGAAGTCCTTAAGATGGAAAAGAAAGAGATCACAGCTAATGGGAGGCTTGATGAGACTCTGAGGTCGTTGCCTGTGAGATCTCAAGGGACAACTGTGATGGGGAAAAAAGCACAATAATCTTTGGTTCTGTGTAGACTGATTGAAAGTTATGGCTAGGAGGTGTCCTAGGAGATTAGGTTGTCCATCTTTCTGTCCCAAAGCCCAGTCAGGTAAAGCCAAGCAATTCCTGAAGGATATTCTTAATAATTCCCTGTGACAGAGACTCCAAACACCAGATCCTTTTGGGAAGTCTAGTTGTTAGTCTGTTGCTGGTTCTGCAGGTGCAGCTGATTCTTCCTGTCTCAGTACAGCGCTGTGCAGGTGTTTCTCATGCTGCTGTTACACAGAACAGCTTGCTGTGACACCCAGACTGTCCAGGTGTCAGAACCCTGCAGTTTTTCCGCAGTAGATTCCTGGCAATTCCCGTTCCTTCCTGGCATTCTGCTCTCTGCAGGGGTTTAGGTACCATCCCCATTCCTTGCACCCCAGCTCACACCTTCCTGTTTCACTTCCAGCGATGGGGTTTGTAGAGACCCTGCTGAGGGGAGGAGAAATCACAGCTCGTTTGGAGAAGCAGTTGATTAGCTGTAGCAGAACTCTAACAAATGAGTTACTTAAAAACGTGAGTTTGGGATTCATTTTTAATCCATGTTCCCCAAACTGCAGTCCTCTGGCATCTTGAGGTTTCCTGTGAAACTTTTAATTTTGTCTGTGTATTAAAGGGTCAGCCTGCTCGTTCTGGGTGTGATGAACAGCATTTTAATGGGGTTTGCTGCATGGAACTCCTCAGGAAGTTGTTATCCATGTTTGATGCCTACCATTTAGATTATTTAGGAATACAATGTTAAGTTTAATGGCAGTTGATAGTTGCCTCATTAACAAAATAACATTCAACTTCCTAATTAATTAAAATTAGTTGATCTAACCAGTATATTTAGCTTCCAGTTTGTTTGTTGATTAACACATGACAATGGTTGGCTCCTTTGGTTGGCAGAAATGTGGAATTAGCTTTTGGTGGCTGCTCTTGGGACATTCCCTGCTCTTTTGTTCTCAAATTTACTGATTATCCTTTGTTATATTTTCATTCTTGTGACTTTTTTTCCTGTGTGGTCTTCTCTGTCATATCCTCTGTGTTTCCTCATATCTTTCCCACTCTGAGACAAGTTTCTTGGGGTACCCAGTGAAATTATTTGGGAACCAAAGCTGGTAGAAAAATGGGATTGTGCCGTTTCTGGCAGAGCAGTGCTGGGTGTTCCGGCTGGCTGCTGCCGCCTTTTCTCAAGGGGTTTTCAGGTGTCGCTTTGAAACACTGAATCCTCCATCAGTTTGTGTTTTGACACTTAAATCTGCATTGCAAAGTGGGCAATGCCACGACAGCTGGGGTTTGAAGTGGGATGTGGATGGAGAGAGATGAGTTCCTGCCTGGACCAGGGCTCTCCCAGCCCAGCTCTGCCCTTGGATCTCGGTGGGAGGATGGATGGGGTGATGCAGCATCCCTGTCACAAGGGTGAGAAGAATTTCAGCTATAACTGAGTAAGTGTTGTCCTTCAGTACCTCTGTGTTTAGTCTCTGCTAATATTTGTTTAGCTATTTAAATAAAAGGTTTCTTCTTACTTAAAAGTAACATACACCTTAAAAGAAAACAAATAATCCGGCTTTTAATCCGGCCTGATCTGAGTTTGTGCCCAAGCTGCATTTTGCCTCCTGTATGATAAACTTCCAAAATATGTTACAGCTCCTTTTAACCTGGGGATGGTCAAAACAGCGTTTGTGTTTGCTCTCTGTTGAATCTGTGAAGTTGTTATGCTTAAATTACCCTTTGCTACTTTAAATACAGTAACATAAATGAACTCTGTTAGTGAGACCTTGGAAGAACCTTTATGAAAACGTGGGGGTCTTGCAGGAGTGAGGTCCAAGTGCAAAGATTTAATCAGAAGCATCATCTTCCCTCACTTCTGGTAGGAGACAGATTAGAGAGAAATGGTCCAAGGGCACTGGAGTATGTGAGAGCTCATCTGTGTCTCTGAGCAGTAGTGGAGTTGGATGTAAATTTTCAATGGATGTGACAGCTCAAGAATGGCCAAGATCATGTTTCGTGGTGTAGTACTCGACTCCTGGGTGTGACAGAAGCTGGCTGAAGAGCACGAGCAGTCCTTGAACTGCTAGAAGGTGTGCAGAATGAGAAAACTACTCTTAAAGGGTTAAGGTTGCCCTCTACTCAGCACTGGTGAGGCCTCCTTTCAAGTGCTGTGTCCAGTTTTGAGCCCCTTACCACAAAAAAGACATTGAGGGGCTGGAGCAGGTCCAGAGAAGGTCAACGAAGCTGGTGAGGGTTCTGGAGGAGCTGAGGGGTGACCTGCTCTCTACAGCTCCCTGAGAGGAAGGTGTAGGCAGCGGGGGTCGATCTCTTCTCCCAAGTCACAGGCGATGGGACAAGAGGAAATGGCCTCAGGTTGCTCCAGGGGAGGCTCAGATTGGAGATCAGGAAAAATGTTTACACAGAAAGGGTTCTTAAGCCTTGGAATGGGCTGCTCAGGAAAGGGGTTGAGGCAACATCCCTGGAGGGATTCAAAAGTTGAGGAAACGTGGTGCTGAGGGACATGAGTATGGGGTAGTTTTTATCAGAGTTAGGTTGATGGTTGGGCTAGATGATCTGAAAAGTCCCTTCTAACCCAGACAATTCTGTGACTCTAAGTGGCTTTGTGTAGATGGATTGGATTTCTATTTGCTCCCTTCTGATCAAACTGTTAAACTTAGAGCTTTGCTACGTGATTTTTCTGCTCAGATATTGGTTTTTCTGTGGAAGAGGAAAGCATAGTGTGTGGTTCAGCACAGACAGAGGTGGCAGTGAGTGACATTGGCCGCGTTCCTGCTATGTTGGGTTCCAGGTGAGTGGTGGAGCAGCACCAGCTGCTGCTCCAGCTACTGTGCAGAGGATAAAATGGGGCTTCCATATCCGAAGTCAGAATATTTCTGGATATTGAATTTCTGCCTTTCTTTAAGTGTTGTGGGTGCTTGCTCATCCACTCTTGTACGAGATGTGAAGGAAATTAAAGGAACAGGAGGGAAAGCTTTTTTCTTCTTGTGACCTGCATTTGAATTGTGCTTGTGTGCAGGTCTCCTGTCCCCCTGAATCTATAGAGTTCCTGGCAGGGCCTCGTGCAAGACTTGGTTACCCCAGCTCACCACTTCCCTGCCAGCTGGGTAGCCACCTTGCTGTGGTGACAGCACAGCATCCAGAGGTGCAGATGTCACAGTGTGACCCACACGGGGCTTTCCTACCCTCTGAAGTTTGACACCATCATCATTTCCTTCTCTTGTGCCACCTTTCCAAAACTCAGTTGCACACTGTGTTATTTTTCTGGTCTTGGCTTCTTTCTCAAGCTTGCTTAGCATGGGTTAGTGAGTGTAATGGTGAGGTGTGATGGGTGCATTCACTGATTCACTTACCACTTGGGCTTTCTTAGGGGAAAGGGTCAGAAATTTGGGTTAGGTCACTTGTCAGTGTTGTGCCAAAGCACTTCAGTCCCACGGAAGGCTGTACAGCACACCTGAAGCCTTGAACAAGGCTGACCGTGCACAGGAACTGTAGGCTGTCATTTTGAGCCATGTTTAAAGGTTCCTGAGTACCCATGGCTTTGGTTTTGTTTATGCCAGTGCTGTATTTTGCTTTTCCCTTCTGCCTAGCTGCTTACAATTGTAATAGAATAATTTCTTAGGAAGGAAAAAATGTGCAGGGCTGTTCCTTAGCTCGTACCTCACTGCTGTGAAAATGGGCTGGTTTGCAGCCTGCATTGTCTAATTAGCAGGATTCTGTCGGCTTAGTTCAAGTAGCAAGTTTTGTTTTCTGTTTGTTTTTAGTGGTACTGGGGAAGGGGGAAACACACTTTATTTTTTATTTTCCTGTTTAAGTCTTAGGGATAAGTGTCCACATTCATAAAGCACAAAGTCTGTATTTTCTAGGTCTAAGGAAATCATAGCCAGGATTCCCATTCAAGAAGCCCTGATGTTGTTGCTTTGGCTGAATGCTGGGTCTCTCACAAGGCCTGAGCTTTATTTATTATTTTTTTTATCCTTGCTGGCATTGAGTGTGCCCTCCAGACAAAGAGCAGACAATGAGTTGCAGTGAATGACGCTTGTGAGCGGGGAGAAACTGGGTCACTTCCAGGCTCGTGCCGAGCGGAGGTATAACCTCGAGGAGAGGGGCAGGGGGGTGCCAGCATTCCTCACCGACCAGGAGCATCCTCCTCTGGCACAATTTACTGTGACAGAACCCCGAGTGACACAGAGTGTTCATTAGAGTTACTCATTAAGGATTTACAGTTTTCAGCTGGAGCGCTGTCACAGTTTTAATTGCTTCATGCAAACCCTCGTGCAGAAAATGCCGATGCCTCTAACGTGTCTTGTTTATGATGAGTTCCTACCCAACGGGACTATAACTCCAGAATCTCTAATTTTTTAGGAGCAGGAATTAATTTTGAGAATAGCTGTGGGTTGTGTTTGATGTCCTGGGCTCGGTGCCGTTGTGCTCTCATCCCCTCCTGCACACACAGGGCCGCGACGGACGTGTTTCATGGTGATTTGTGAGCTTGACAAATAGTTGTCTTCTCTGAAAATAAGGTGTTGTTGGCATAATCTGGTTTTCTCCTGTTGTGGCTTGGTTATAAAGCACTGTCTGTGCTTGCTTTGCTACACTAAATGCAGCTTTTTGGCCACCAAGAGCCAGGGCAGGAGCTGGGCAGGACAGTCCCGCTCTTCACAAGCTGGCAGATCTTCAGGAGTTTTGTGTCAGATACGGTTCCTTCTCCATTGGACTTTACCCCTGGACTTAAGACAAGTCCAAGTTATGAAAAATGCTTTTCAAGTACAGAGGATTAGCTTAAGGATGGATTTTTTCACATATCTGCTGAGTTTGAAATGAAGAATAAAACATAGTGGTATTGTTGTACTGGGAATATTCATAGAATCATAGAATGGTCACAGTTAGAAGGGACCTTAAAGATCAAGTTCCAACCCCCCTGCCCTGGGCAGGGACACCTCTCCCTAGAGCAGGTTGCTCTAAGCCCCATCCAGCCTGGCCTTAAACACTTCCAGGGATGTGTTTAAGAACATTATTTTAAGACATTATATTAACATCATATTAAGAACATTTAAGAGTGCGTGTTACTTCAGTAAATACCAGTCTAGAGAAATCCTGGCTGTGTTGTGCTTCCTCTTGAGCATAAATACTAGATAAAGAGCTGGATGTGGTGGTGTGAGGATGATGATGATGGGTGTGGTGTTCCTTTAGTTGTTGTTTTGTTTCTGGTACCTGTTTGCAGGCTCCGGTGTGGTGGAAAATCTCAGGGGGCGAAGGATTTAGGGGATCAGCTTCTTGGTGGATCTAGTCATGCTTGTGCACTTGAGCATCGGTCAGGTTATGCAGAAACAAGGATTAAAGAAAAAAGCAAGTTTTGATTTTAGTAAATTTATTCTTAAATGTGTTAAAATATAAAACAGTAGTGCAGCATGTAGGTACAGGTCTTAAGTATGTAGGTTTTGTATTATAAAATCTAAGAAAGACCTGTTGGACAAGTTAAAATCTGAATAAGAGGAATTACAGGCCTAAGCACTTGTAGTTAGAGTTTTTGTTAATGCTTAATCAGGTTTTGATAGCTGTAATTGCCTCTTGAAATCTGAGCAGAATATTCTGTTGCAGGTTGGTTCGTCTGGTTTGAGACAATGAGAGACTTACACCAAGAAAGCAGGAAGTGTTTCTGTGTTTTGTTTTCCTCCGGTCTGTAAATAAAACATTAAGATCTACCAGATCCAACCTTGAGAAATGTGACCAAAATAAGCCAAGTGCAGGTGAGGTGCACACAAAACTGCCTTTGTTCCTTAAAAAATTACGTACACAACCAAACCCGGTACTTGGAGCTTGTCTTTTCCAGTACCTGCATTTCAGAGTAATAGCTTATCATTGAAATAACATCAAATGCTGGGTTTGTGCATTAATCAAATCCCAGTTTCCATACAAATGAAGCTCAGCAGACAAGAGCAAATAATTAGCGTAGAGGTGACAAGTGGTGCTTCTTTGTGTTAAAAGCTGAAATAGATTCAGTTCTAAACTGGCTGTGTAAATGCTGAAATCTATGCATATCCATAGTCTTAGCTACCAAAAGAATATCTTAACGTATCAGACTTTACCCAAATCTCTATTAAAGAGGGTTCAAGTCATTGCAACTAGAAGAACCCAAACTTTAATAGTCAGTGATTTCAGTCACTGAGTTTAATCTCTGTATCAAAGCGCTCTCATGAATCAAAACTTAGATTTTTTGGAGGCTCCAGTTCATGGCTCTGGCTTCTCATCTCTACCTTTTATGTTGTGAATTGCCAAGACACCAGGGGTTTTGTACCTCTAGTGGTTTATGGATCTGAGTTAGGAACACATGGCTTATGAATAAGGGGAATCTTCTGTCTGTCAGGGCCACATTTCTGCTTTAGGGGAGATTTGGCTTTCTGGGGTTCCCTTTTTCACGGGTTCCTGTACTGGTGAAGTTCAGTGCCTTGCAAATATGAGGTTGAAATTTAGATTTTTGAGAACTTTGATGTGTTGACCTAATACTTTGCAGGAGATGTTGCTCTGAGACACAGCCTCTGGCATTTTTGTTGGATGTACCATTTCTTTGGGCTGAATTCCTTTTGTATCTCTGTCTTGAACTGAAGGAGGATAAATAATCCTGGGAAGACGGTATCCAAGCATTCTCATTTACCCACCAGCTTATCTTGGCAGAAGGGTTTTCGTGAGTAAATAGTGCTTGTAGACCAGAAGGGTGCTTTTTCTTGAGGTCCATGGGCAGTTGGCTTCTGTCCCTTGGCACAAATTTTTACTGCTTGCTGGTTTTTGAGCATTCCTGAGAGCTCTTTCCATCCCAGTTGCTTCTCTTACCAGCATGGTGGTGTGATGTGGTACAGCTTTTGGGGTCAGACCTGTCACTGGGGTCAGTAATTGAGACCCTTCTGAAGATGTGGAGGTCCCCACAGGGCAGCTTTTGATGGCCCAGGGCTGAAACTGGCTGTCCTGCCTCTGAGGAGATGTGTGTAATCCCAACTTATTAGAAAACATCTAATATTTAAAGAAGTAAATTAAACACATTAGCAGATGCTCTCGTTTGCTTGGCAGGCAGCTATTACGAGGCCCCAGTTCCTCATGGATTGTCACTAGATCTGTACAACTGGATTTCTGCAGAATTAGTTGGAGCATGCGATCTTTCTGGTCGCGGGAGGACAAACCCTAGCTGATGGGCCTCAAAGTTAATGTGGACAGACAGGAGCTTCATTTGATCTGAAGCTGCCAACTCATCAAATTCACTCAGAGAACAGACCTAGCAAGGTGAACTTGGATTGAATCAACACTTTGTCTCCTGTACCTATTACAGCCATGATTTGATATTGGAAGCACTAAAATGAGATTTACTGTATTGAGTAGTTGTCTCCGGTAGTGGATGGAGATCCTCCTGCCTTTCTTTCAAATAAAACAGTTGTTTTCAGTAACTAATTATCCCTTTTTTTCCCTTTCCATAAAAAAGAGGAAGATGAATAAGAAATTAGCTCCAGTTTAAATGCAAGCAGGAGGTGTCCTAGTCCAAATACCTTTCTGAAAAGGTTTAAAATGAAACAGAAAATGCAGGTAGCGTAAAGCCTGGGGCTGCTTGTTGCAGGAGGATGTGCTCTGCCTGCCCAGCACTGCCAGGCTCGGGAAGGAAAACATTCCCAAATCCACTGAAAGATTCCATGAGATGATTAATCCTGAAAGGGAGGGATTCTTGGATTGTTTAATAATGTCAAAATGGTGTTTTATGCACCAAGTGAAGCTGGCTATGAGTTAAAGCTGGGTGGATGTGTATTTTATTATTCTGATGGGAAGTCCTTCCTGTGGATAATGCTGAGAATCTGGGAATTAGCATGTGGTGAAGAAAATTTTAAAAGCTGGTTTGAGCCCTGTATTGAGCTGAGTGATGAGTGCTGTGAAATGCCTGGCATTCAGCATGGAACTGGGAAAATCTTTGGAAGAAAAGCTTCCTGTAAAAGCGTAAGCAACCACCTTGACAGCTTAGTTTTCTCCTTTGGGAAACTTTCCATTAGTCAAAAATCTTGTCTGTTTCAGCACTACTTTAGAAAAGTAGTAGCTGGCAGCTAGAGGAGATGAAGACTTCTTGTTTGTGTGACACTTTACATTTCTTTATAATCTTGCCTGTTACTTCTGGTGTTTGATTAATGAAGTGTCCAACTGTTTTGTAAGTTTTCTTTTAAATTTCAAATCACAGGTCCCCGACTAGCTTTGGCCAGACTTCTTTTAGGTGAGTGACTCGTGGGCAGGTTCTATTATTATCTGCTTGTCCCAACAAGCTGATATTGGGGTTTTTAACCTTCACCAGACAGTACGTTTTATCTTGGCTGGTGTATTAAGCTTGTCGAGCTGATTTGTGGTCTGAACCTGACTTGAGTTTTTCTTCTCCTCTAATTTTTCAGTCCTTCATAGAATCATAGAATCAATGGTCAGAGTTGGAAGGGACCTTAAAGATCATCAAGTTCCAAGCCCCCTGCCCTGGGCAGGGACACCTCTCCCTAGAGCAGGTTGCTCCAAGCCCCATCCAACCTGGCCCTAAACACTTCCAAGGATGGGGCATCAACAACTTCCCTGGGCAATCTGAGCACCAGGGGAAGGATGCGGTGGTTGGCGAGATATTGAGGGTTAACCCTCTGAAGTGCCTGGAGATGGTGAAGTGATGCGACTGCGTAACACCTTGCTGCTTGGGGTGTTTGCACGTTCTCACACTGCTTGAACTCTGAGATGTTTTGGAAGTTGGTGTTTTGGAAGTTTATATTATGTATCATGCAAGAAAATGACAATTGCTGCTATTTGCAGCGTATTACGTGCCTCTCTTCTTCCCAGCAAACGCCAGATGAATTTAATTGCTCCAAAATGAGATTTCAGTCTACTAAATCTTGTGCTCTAGCATAGCAAAGTCTGCGTCTGGTCATTAAAGGAAGAAAAAAAAAAGGCTTTTATGTTAGAATTTCATATGTGAATCATAGCAGTGCTGATGGAACTCGTCGCATTGTACGTGAGCGCTGGAGGGGGGTTGCATTTCTGTTTCTCCACTCCTGGGCAGTTGTTGATGCCGGTGGCTGATGTTGTGTCAGTGCCTCTGCTGCAGCAGCTGCTCACTGCTGCTTGAAACTGGGCCATTACATATTTTCTAACAACACTGAAAATACAAAATGTTTCTGCTTCAACAGCTGGTGGAAAATACGTGTTTTTAGCGCTGGGAGGTAATAGTTTAGGATACTTTCTTCCTCATCCTTCCTCGCTCTGAGTTCCCATCAATAGTGACGAATCCAGACAGAAGTGGGATGGGTATTTTTGAAACTCTGCTGGTCTTTTGAAGAACTGGAAATCTTACATGGGTGAAAAAAAACAGTTTTTATTTGACACCATTGTGGAAAGTACAATATCTGGCTGTGAGTTAAGTGATTGCTTGCATTTCGGGAAGGTGGGATGGTTGTGTTGTTGTGTCCATGTGTCCTCATGGATTCTGTTCTGCTCTGCTGCTGGCAGTACGACTTCAGACAGGCTTGAAATGTTTTCATTTTTCTACTATTTTGACTTAAAAGTAGGCTGCTAAAATGAGATGCTTGGCAGGGCTGCGGAGATTGAAGATGCAGAGGAGAGGTGCCATCTCTCCTAAGTTTCTCTGTTACTTGACCGAGTATCTCACGGGTTTGTTACAGGCTTCCTTCTGTGTTTGTGTGTGTTTAACCCCCAGAGGCTGCTGCCCTGGGAGGCTTGACTGGGGACACAGGGTGAGGGGACAGTGATGGGAGGTGGCCCTTGCTCTCAGCTGGAGGTTCCTGGGCTGCCACCCTCTGCTGTGTCTTGTCTGGGTGACAACCCACCAGTGACCCCGTGGTGGGGTCTTAGTGGAAATCTGCATCCCGTCCGTGGCGAGGGGTTCCTGGAAGAGCTGATCTTCAGCATCAGTCCTCGAGGAGGCCGTTGGTGTGTCCAAGGCCACCCTGAGCACAGCAGAGAGGTGGTTAGGTTTTCTCAGATGATTACCTCGTGTTTCTCTCTGCTAAACCACGACAGGCAACACAGGGAAGCAAAACAATTCCGATGGAACTCTTCCTGAAGCTGCACTGGGATTTACAGAGTGATACAGGGTCGGAAGGGACCTCTGGAGATCATCTAGTCCAACCCATTTAGGTAGTTCAGTAGGGGCCCTGGGTTTGGGTGGCTCAGGAGGGGTTATTGGCAGTGTTTGCAGAATACAGAGATTTTAATTTCTCAGTATTTCTTTTTGTGTCACTTTTTTGTCCCCTTCCACAGTAGAACTGCGAAATAATTCCTGTTCCTTGATCTAAAGCAATTAGTGCATCTCGCATCCCATGGTTTCCGTTGGGAACAATCATAGAATCATAGAATGGTCAGAGTTGGAAGGGACCTTAAAGATCATCCAGTTCCAATCCCCCTGCCATGGGCAGGGACACCTCTCCCTAGAGCAGGTTGCTCCAAGCCCCATCCCGCCTGGCCTTAAACACTTCCAGGGATGGGGCATCCACAACTTCCCTGGGCAACCTGTTCCAGTGCCTCACCACCCTCACAGGAAAGAACTTCTTCCCAATATCTCATCTAAATCTCCCCTCTTCCAATTTAAAACCATTCCCCCTCGTCCTGTCCCTAGACTTCCTGACCAAGAGTCCCTCCCCATCTCTCCTGGAGTTCCCTTCAGATCCTGGAAGGCTGCTCTCAGGTCTCCCCGGAGCCTTCTCTTTTGAGCAGAGCTTTAATAGAAATGTTTTGTGCTCTTCCATGTCTCCACATTCTTCGGAGAGGAGTGTCTGTCTCGCAGGAAGTAATGACATTACGGCACGTAACTGGCATTTCTTATTTTAATGCTTGTAATAGTGGGACAGAGTCATCCTTTTATCTGAACCAGTCAGATGTAATTGTGCATAAAATAGTGACACCGTGTCTGACATTCTAGAGAGACAAGAGTATTCCTTACTGGTTTTCCCACGTGGGAGTTGGCTGGTAGTGCTTGCCTGGTGGACGCTGCCTGTGGAGCCAGGGAGCTTTCTTCTGCCATTAAAATCAATCACTAAAAAAAAATTAAGAGTTTAAAGTGTTGAATTTTGAATTGAATTTGCCATAACTGCAGGTGGATGCGATGGGAACCTGGAGCTGGGCTGAGGATGGTCTTTCACGTGTTAGAATGTCTGCTACAGGCTGTGGTGTGAATTCTGTACTTGAAGCTGCAATCGTGGAACTTCCTAAGGAACCTTCTTTGTGTGAAGGCAGTGAGAGGAGCTGTAGGGATTTGCTGAAGAGTTGGTGCTTTTCTCTGACCTTGGAATTGGAATAGTTTTCATTTCAGCTTGAGGCTTATGTTTGTTTGCCTTGGGGGCCATCCCCTCTCCCCTTAATGTAAAGATAGATCTAAAATTTTCTCTCTCACTACACTGAGCAAGTGAAGCTTTACCTTTTATTCCTCCTTTCCCTCTTTGGGGTTAATACAGTAGGTCAGTTTTTGTTCTGAAGAAGGGAGGAGAAATCATCATGACCTAAATGAGTAGATTATTATTTTTATTTATTTATATTTCATGTTTCCCCTGTGTTGGTCTGCTGATAGCTGTTTGGACCAAGTAAAACTCTGGATGGGTGAGAAGACTCTTGTCTCGCTGGAAGTGCGGTTGTTGCCGGCTGTAGTCTGGCAGGTCTGTGGGAATTCTTGGCTGTTCTGTGCCCGGAATGTTTGCTCTGAGTAGGTGGTTGCTAAGAGGATGTGCCTGCTTTTATTTTTCTAAAAGAGCAGATCTGTGTTTTGAAGAGAAACCAGTACCAGATCCGGATTTTAGTCTTAACATGGAATTAGAAGCCTGTTATCAATATCCTGTACCAATTACCAGGTGTATGGGCACAGCTTTTATTGAGAGTGCCTGGTGACTGGTTTTATTGTGCCTGGCCATGTCGACAGAACACTGAAGTGTGACCCCTGTCTCAACTTAGTTCAGATGTGTGTTTCAAGAAGGCAACAACAGCAATTACAGCCCTTTTCTTAGGTTGTAAATGGTGGATGGGAGAACACATACCTGTGTTTTAAGTTTTCTTTTAGAGATTTCGTCCTGCAAAACAAGTTACCTACTTGATTCTTTCAAAATCTGGGATGAGTGTGTTGTATTTCTATTCCTTTTGTTTTAAAAGATGGATGGTGATGGTCTGGTGTGAAAATGAGCCTATGGATGCTCACGGTGACTTGCGGACCTGCTGCTTGTGAACACCCTTAAAATAGTTCACTTTTGTAGACAGATCATTTTTTTCCTCTGCAGAATATTTTGAGGGACACAAAACGAAGCTGAATTCTTTGGTTCTGGCATTTGATAGATGGAATTGGTATAAAAAAAGCTTTGGAAAAAATGGTACTTTTTATAATGCTAATTAGGTGTGACAGTATAATGGTAAGTAGGCAGAACTTTGCAGAAGCAGGAGCTACATGTTTGCAGATGGTGACAGGTTCCTGTGAAGGATGTGTTTGTATGGAGAAACTCCACAAAAAGGCTGAAGCTAGAAAGTGAAAACAGGTTCATGGATATAGTAATTGTTTTACAAATAGTTCTGTGTGATGGCTGTAAATCGGGCTGGACATTTGGGAAAGTCTGGTGGGTCCTGGCGTGCACAGTGATGGAATGGAAACGGGATTCTGGATTTATTGCCTAATCTAGCACTTAACTACCCTAGTGTATTTGTGTTGAACTTTGGTTCTGAGCAAAGCAAATGAGTGGACCTCAGCACCCTGTGAGAAGTAAATGGTGATAACTGCTCATGTGGTGTCTTTATCAGGATGGTTTTACTATGAGTGACTGAGAGAATTATTTCCCAAGCACTGGCAGCCACCCCTCCTGCCTGTTAACCCCACAAATGTGGAAGTGATCTCAAACGAAGCAGTTTCTAACAGGCTGAGTTACCCAGCGATACGTTACGTGCCAGTTGATGAATATACCTTCAGACCTGCAGGAATATATAACATTTTCCTACAAAGCACCACCTTCTTCTCTCCTAGAGCTGCGCTGCACGCCGGGGCAGTTCGCCTGCCGGAGCGGGACCATCCAGTGCATCCCTTCCAACTGGCAGTGCGATGGGTGGCCCACCTGCGAGGACGAGAGTGATGAAGTTGACTGTCCGGGTGAGTAGAGCTGAGATGATCCCTCATCCCAGACCCTGACTCTTCAAGATGGCTTCCTTATTCCCATTCAGAAGTGGAGATTATTTGCTAGAACTGTACCCATTACTATCAAACTTTCATAGAATCACAGAATGGTCAGAGTTGGAAGGGACCTTCAAGATCATCAAGTTCCAACCCCCCTGCCCTGGGCAGGGACACCTCTCCCTAGAGCAGGTTGCTCCAAGCCCCATCCAGCCTGGCCTTAAACACTTCCAGGGATGGGGCATCAACAACTTCCCTGGGCAACCTGTTCCAGTGCCTCACCACCCTCACAGCAAAGAACTTTTTCCTAAGAAGAACAACTTTGAGTTGGCTTCTCTTTGTTTTGTGCAATTAATGCTTCTCTGAATTATCCTTCCATTCCTTACAGTCTAGGTAGGTATCCCTGAAAGGAGGATCAAGTTCATGGTCTAAAAAGCCACTTTAATGACAAAGAAAAAAATCATGTTGCAATTAAAACAAAATGACACATAGGCCTGTGGTTTCAGTTTGGGATTCCTGGTTTGATTTTATGAGTGTATCGCTCCAGCTGTGCCGGGTGACGTTGCTGAACTTGGGCAGAGAGCAGGTTTTATTGCTCCTTCTTCTGATTATGCTGCTTGTGCTCAAGTGGAGAACTTTGTTCTGCCAAACAAGCTGCTGTATTTACTCCTTATGGACTCTTGTGATCGCTTTCAGGAGCCTCTCACCAGCAGTGGTTCCCTGCTAAAGCTACTGGATACTGAGCTGTCGTTTTTATTATGGATATATAATGACAATTTTGAACATTTTCATTTGTTCTTGACCAAGAGGCCAGAGCAATTCTGTTTGTGTGTGTCTTAAAAGTGAAGAGACTTATAATTTTATTTTTTTTCTGCAAAGAAAAATGAAGCAGCAATCTGGACGTATGAACTCACCTGTGGCATAGTTCAAAACTTCTATCTCTGCAGGGTGACTAAATTACATTCAAAAACTGTTGGTAGTTTCTTCTGACACTGCAAATTAGGCTGTGCCATTGACACTCCGTGTAAGGATATTCTGTATGATGTGGATGTCTGTTACTCTTCCTCCTTTTTAGCTAACTTTGGCCAAACGTGGAAGACTAATAAAATTCTGGAGCTTAATGGAAGTAAGAAGCTAGGAAAAGGCAGAGTCATGTTAATATTTGGATTTACTCAAAAAATCACTGAAGGCTTTGCTTGTGGGAGTATTGGAACATCTGCATTAGTAGGAAACATTGGTTTTATCTTCTTTTGTTGCCCAGTGTGTTAGTCAGCAATTTAAGTTGCACAGCAGCTGCAGCAGGATGATGCTGACTGAAGGACTGGGGCTAGAAAGAGTATTTGGTACATGGGCAAGAGGAGGATTTTGTAGAAGTGCCGTATCTCATAGATAGGCTCTGCTTGTGTTTGGGGTGTAGGTCTCACCAGACTGTCTGGCCCGAGATGATGGGAAGAACTTTTGAGTTAAGAAACGAAAGGAGACGCATGGGAGAGACTTGGTTCATCTCCATGTCTGTACGCTGGGAGAGGAGGATAACATACAGAAAGAATACTAGAGGGGGGGAAATAATGGACAGTGTGGAGAAGGAAAGTATTCCACTTGATGAGAGGAGTAATTGGATAAGTAATTGGTGAAAAGGCTGCGCTCAGTAGGACGGCTGGAGCTGGGTGTGGTGTTTAGGAAAGAACTGCTATATTTGCACAGTAATGCGAGGAGCGTAGCCAGCAAACCAGAGGAACAAGAACTACTGGTGTAGGATGTAAAAACTCTATTATACCTGTAACAAAACATTGGTGGGATGGCATCGTGACCTGGAGTGGGTGTTGGAGGGCAGGTGCTATTCCAAACTGTCAAGAATAAGGACAGGTTGGTGCGCGTGTGGATGACGTGCTGGGGGATGCAAAGGAATAGCAGGAATGAGAGTGAATCTGAGGCCAGAAGAAGTTTGGAAGAGCTTGGATTTCTTAATCATGAGGAAAACAATGTGTATGTGACCACCCACAGGAGAGACTGAGTCCTGGGATGCTGATCAGGGAGCTACTGCTGCTATTCTTAGCAGCACGTGGTCTTACTCAGGAGTGATAACTTTCTTATTTGGCCATTGAAATTAATAAGAAATGATGCAGCTTTAAATTTAGAAAATAGCTTTGGATTTAGATGAGCAATCCTGAGATGATTCAGCTAAATTTAAATATTTTTTAATTAAGGTTCTTACTTCAATAAAGGCAGGCTGAACGCTAAAAGAAGTAGTTGGTGAAGCCAACTGGACTTGTGAAACTTGGGAAAATTAAAATATCTGTAAATTAAAAGGTATGAAATCTCCTCTGAAGCATGAAGAGAAAGCTTGTGAGAAAGGGCTCGGAATCTGCTTGGAGAGCTTGGTACTTCTCAGCCTTAGAGCTACTGATGGCACACTCCAGCGTGAGCGACTCGGAAGAGATCAGTGGTGGGGAATTAGGGTTTGGTGGTGGTGGTGAAGGTGTGTTTCAGTGGCTGCTTAGTCATGTTGGTGTTTTCAAAGGTTTAATACAAAGCCTTTGTAAATTATTTGGCACTGTTGGTCAAATTCACCTTTCTTAGGCCTGATTCAATTCATGTTGGTAAGAAAGCCCCTATTAAAAATCATAGAATCATAGAATGGTCAGAGTTGGAAGGGACCTTCAAGATCATCAAGTTCCAACCCCCCTGCCATGGGCAGGGACACCTCTCACTACAGCAGGTTGCTCCAAGCCCCATCCAACCTGGCCTTAACCACTTCCAGGGATGGGGCAGCCTGTTCCAGTGTCTCACCACCCTCACAGTAAAGAACTTCTTCCTAATAAAATCAGAGGTTTGTTAATTGATAAATGTTGTCCCTTTTCAGAATGAGCATTTCAAACGTGGAATTCCTTTCAGTCCCGAGTTTGCAATCTGTAAAGGTGCTGTTCCCCTGCCCTTCCCACCAGGCACGCAGATGAGCGTGGAGTCTGCAGCAGTGATTGCCCTTGGTTCCTCTCTCTGGTAGAATAAGGCTGTTGGCTCTTTGCTCACTGAAAATTGCGGAGGGGGGTTATGTAGAGGTTGTGCCCATGGCTTTCTTCTTCTTAACCGGTGGATGCTCATGAAATTTGTGTACTCTTCCATACCAATGGTAATTGATCCTAAAAATAGTTTATCCCAAAGAGACATGTTCTGTGAAATGGTAGAAACAGGTATTCATATCCTAAAAAATACCTTCCCCACTTGTAAAAGTGGGAATTTATTATTTCTTTTCACTTCCTTTTACATTTCTATACAAGTGATTGAAGTAGTAACGTAACTTCTCCTTTATAAAAGCTCTGTATTTTAAACCTGTGAGACTGAAGGGCTCTGCAGCTTTCCTGTTACTGTTCATGGGATTTCCAGCTTTGCTTCTCCCAGAGTATCACATCAGCTTCTCCAAATGTCCTGCCTTCTTTGCAGGCCTTAGAGTCACAACTCAAGTTCAGCAGCACACCTGGAGCAGGGTTTGGTAGAGCTCGGGCTGTTTCCCTGGGTTTTGTTCTCATGCTGCAGGCTCAGTGTTTCTGTTAAGATGTCTTAAATTCCAGTGCCTTTCATAAACCCCATCCGCTCCAGTTTTTCAGCTTGCAGTTATATTGGTGATTGTTCTGTTTCCTTAATTTATTTGGTTCTTTGAAAACTGGAACTCTTCCCAGGGGTAAGCCATCAGGTTGTGCCATCAGCCGTCCTTGGGCTTCTGCAGCATCTGAATTTGAAAGCCTTCAGCTCGCCCTGCAGTGCACACCCTCACCTCACACCACGTGTTTCCTCTCTAAGGTATTTCTCAGTACTGTTTCCTCAACCTGCTTGATCAGAAACAGGAACACTGGAGAATTTCAGGGAACTGAGTTCTTAGGGTTGTTTTTTTTTTCCCCCTTCCCTGAACCTGAGGCCACACTCAGCACTGTGCAGCCAGCTCTCTGGGCAGTGGTCCCAGGCCAGCGGTAGCCAGTGGTAGTGTGAGCAAGTGGGACCTGGACAGGCTTGAGAGGTGGGCTAATGCAAATGGCATGAAGTTCAACCAAGCCAAGTGCAGAGTCCTACACCTGGGATGTGGCAATCCCAGGCACAAATACAGGTTGGGCAGAGAATGGCTGGAGAGCAGCCCTGAGGAGAAGGACTTGGGAGTGCTCCTGGATGAGAAGCTCCCCAGGAGCCGGCAGTGCGCGCTGGCAGCCCAGAAACCAACCCCANGAAGTGTTTAAGGCCAGGCTGGATGGGGCCTGGAGCAACCTGCTCTAGGGAGAGGTGTCCCTGCCCAGGACAGGGGGGTTGGAACTTGATGATCTTGAAGGTCCCTTCCAACTCTGACCATTCTATGATTCTATGAAGTTCTGTGGCAAACAATGTAATTTTATATGGTTTTATGTTGAGATTGGGAGCTTAATTTTATAGGGAACGAATCTTGCTGGGAAGCTGACTGGAAATGCTGATTTGAGCAATGTCCTCTTATATGCTGTCCTTAAAGACTTGCCCAGGTACTGCGCTGGGGAGAAACCAGCAGGCCTGGAGGTCGCTTGCCCCAGTACAAATGCAGTATTTCATCTTTGAGTCTGCAAAGTCTCCTTCCTGGAGCTGAAGGTATGGCCAGGAACCCATAAAGCAGCAGCTGCAGCACGTTGACAGTGATCAGCAGCAGCTTCGTGGTTTGTTTTGCCACGGATGTCTTTTGGTTGAAGTGACTGTTGACATTTGTGCACGTTTTAGTACGTTTCCTTTTTCAAAGCTAGATAATAATGATGATAAAAACCTCTGATAGTTTCCACACCTTATCTGGGCCCTTGCTGAACTCCTGTATGATGCAGCTTTTTTATCCTGCTTCGTAGCATTTAAATTATAAGCTCTTTACTGCCAGAACTATCACTCTGAATAGTGCTCAGCACAGCAGGATGCTGCTCGGGCTTGGCATCTATTTCCCAGCATAATGCAGCTGATAACCCAGAGCGTGAAGTTGCTTGATCTGAGAAGAATCACTCCTCTCTGGGGACTTCTGAACTGGATTTCCAAATCTTTATGCACAAAACTGGATTTAATCCTGTTCTCCTCTCAAATTACCAGATGGAGTTAAAGCTTTCCAAGCTTTTAGTTGGTAATATGCTGGACAGAAAATTTGAAGCCTAGGGGACAAGGCAGCTTTTTATGTAGATTTTTGAGAATTGGTGTGTTTAAGCAGGAGGAACGCCAGTCTTGGAACGAATATGATGTGACAAGACCTCTTCACTTCACAAGCAGTTGAATTTTGACATAATTCGACATAACACATCCATCCTAGCAGAGGGCTTGACTTGAATGACTTGTCGTCTGTGACACAATAAATCTGGAAACCAGTTCAACTTCCTAAAATCCAGTATTTGCCTTTTATGAGTCCTGACCCTGCAAGGACCTCTCTCTCTCTATTACAGTCAGTGTCTTCTGCCTGCCCTTTTTTTTGGTGCCAGGCAGGCCTCAGTGTGTGCAGCAGATTGTTGTCTCTCTTCTAGCTACTCCAAACACAGTTTTCCATGTGGTGCCCTGTTTTCTCCCCCATGCAGCGCTGTCGGCACACGGACGTTCTGGCCTGTTCCCATCTCAGATGGTGCCAGCTCTCCCCCTTTTGTGTGGCCTCAGCTCACGGTCAGCTTGTTCCACTTGGCTTTTTGCTTCCTTTTACTTGGTCCAAATGATGGAGGCACCGAAGGGGGTGAAAAAGGAGCTTCTGCTCAACTTGTGTGCTGAGCTTCCCCTAATGAGATCCTGTGGATAAATGCCGTGGAGCAATTTCCATGGATGCACATGGAAGAGTATGGACAATCATAGAATCATAGAATGGTCAGAGTTGGAAGGGACCTTAAAGATCATCAAGTTCCAACCCCCCTGCCATGGGCAGGGACACCTCCCACAACACCAGGTTGCTCCAAGCCCCATCCAGCCTAGCCTTAAACACTTCCAGGAATGGGGCATCAACAGCTTCCCTGGGCAACCTGTTCCAGTGCCTCAGCCACCCTCACAATAAAGAACTTCTCCAACCTCTAGGAATAATGAGCAAACTCATATTTCTTTCAGACTTTAACTTGACTGCAGTTGTCCCCTCTTTTTTTTGTCAGTGTCCTCAACAGGAGCAGCAAAACCTGCACCAGTGGCACGAAGCTTTTTCTGTGAGTTAGTGCTTGTTGAGCTAAAAGGTAGTTAGAAATATAAGTGAAATTTCTGCCCCTCCCAATCTCTTAATTTTTGTTCTGAGCTGTTTTGATTCTGTACTGAGAAAGTTCACCTGTATAAAGTGCAATAGGAGGCATCCAGCCCAGCAAACTTCCCTTCTGAAGTGGTAGCTTGGAGTATTAAACAACATAAAATAGTAATGGAATCAGTGGTGCTGGACGATCGTCTTGATTTATCACCCTGTGCTTGGGCTGTAGTTGTGGTAGGGTGAATGAGACAGCAACTGTAAGTTGGAAGGAGATAGGTGAATGCTAATCATGACTTGATCCCCTTGGAAACAGATTGGACGGTGCTCATGTCCACCACACTATAGTATTCAAGGAGAGAAAGAAACTTGCCCCTCAGGAGTTTTTCCTTGATCCTGTTTTCCCCTTCTCCCCACCAACTGACAAATCAGTTGCATTTCTGTTATGATTGTATGAAATCAAAGGAAACAGAACTATCTGTCTTGGCTAGTAAAAATGCCACTGTTAGTGTTTGTTGTTGTAGTAACACACAACAAAATTGTGTGTTAGAAAAATAAAGGTTTTGGAATATAGCTGATCTTCCAAAATTTGATGACTTTCAGCATCTTAAGTGTGCAATAAAAATGATGGCTTTTTCTTTCTGATGCACTCAAACATGGTTAGTTTGTTATCTTAATGCTTAGTCTGTGGCACTATGAATATATTTTTAGAGATAAAAATTGGAAATTCTGTTAGAAAATTCTTCTGCAGAGTTTGAGAAAGTAAAACTGAAACCCAGACCAATGACACCTTTGCCACTGGAGTCTGCAACGGCTTTTCCTGGCAGTGGAGTGACTTAGAGGCTTGTTTCCATCCTCCTTCATTGCCCTGGAAAGACTTGTCATTGTTTGGTCTCAGAGACCAAAAATATAGGTCAAATAGGAGCAATTTGCTATTTGAAGAGCACTGGTTTATTGGGCTTGAAGGAGAAGTTCCAGTGGTGAGTCCTCTCCGGCTGCAGATGCTGAGGAAGGACCAAGTGTCCTGCTCTTGGGTGAGGACCCATTGAAAGTTCTCTGGGGGGGATCTCTGTAGCTGTTTCTCCAAGCACCTGGCATAAATTCCATCAATTTAAGATGTTAGCCCAAGTAACCCTTTCTTAACCTCGCGTGTTAAAGCCCGTGAACTCCTGGTTGATTCCCAGGGGAGGTAGATTGTTAAGTCCTCGTGGGCGTTCTCTTCAGCCGCGGAGGGTCAGCCATATGGTGTTGCATCTGCTCTCACTTCTGAAAGGGAACTAATTCCTTGGGGTTTTGGTTCTTACTGGTTCTTTGGGTTTAGTTGTTACCATTGAATGCCACGGGGAAAATAGAGCTTCCTCTGCTGAGCTCGCTTCCTCTCTGATAAAGCATTTTACACTAGTTAGTGTTATTTTGAAAGTTTTACTCTAATTAAAGGTCTACTTTTTTTAGTGTCTCAGTATTGCTCTGCAAATCACAGTGTAAACACTGCCACTGAACCGTGAGGATTAAGAGCAGTCAAAATCTAAAACCAGAAATAGATTGACCTTTGAAGTAATAAAAAATCATCAGTGTGATCTTCACTGTCAAATTATTCCACTGTTTTGTGTCCTTTGAAATGTACCCTGACTGAACCTCATGGCACTTACTCCTTGCCTGTGATAAATAGCATTTTCCAATGTTGAACAGCAGAATTACTGCTTTATTCCTGGGGGGCCAGTGAGTGTGTCATGCACTGCCCTTCCTTAATGGGTGATCTCTGTAGGCATGTAATTCCTGGGATAACATGATAATTAAATATCCCTTGCTTATCCCATTAACCCAGGGCAAACAGCGTATGTCGGAGCCAGATGGATGCCAAGCTACTCTGTTCTTCCTACACTCCAGATGCTGATTTTTTTGGCTCTTTGGTGCTAATATTTGTTCCCAGGAGTGAACTGGTTGGTGGTGGGTCTCCTGGAGGTCTTTCCCTCCAGGTAATACACCCAGCAGTCTCCAGTCTCCAACTCTGCATTTCAATTCTCCTGAAATTGTTGTGGACCTCTTGTTTCTTAAAGATAACCTGGAAGGAGAAAGTTTTATTGACATAGTTTTGAATGTATTTCAAACAGCTGTAGTTAAACACGTTGAAGAAGACTCTGTAGCCTGTCTTTATTTGAGACCATGCCTGGTTTATTTGGTTTAGCTGGGCTAAAGGGAGTTAATCAGCTTTAAAGGAAAATAAGGTGATCTTTTATGTAGAAATGAATGTCTGCATTGCTCTTGGTGCTGGTTAAACTCTTACTACATTTAATAACATCGTGGTATTAAATAACATACTAGTAGATGTTTCTAATGCTTGAATTTTTGGGTTCTTAGCTTTTCTCTATTTAAGGTTAATCCCTTGTTTCCAGATTAGTCTTTCTTGGTCTCATCTCCGTCTTTCTCAAAGGTCTCTCCCCACCACCTCTCTAGGACCTTGCTGGTTCTGCTGCATCTCCACCTGGACTGTCTGCTCTGTATCTCCCCCTGGTAGGGATGTGGAGCCCGTCAGCCCCTTTTCTGGAATAACACCTTGCACTGGGTTCTTCTGAAGTCGCCAAATCCAGTTGTCACCTGCACCAGTTAAAAGCCCTGATGCTGAGATGAAGGTGTCTATGTTTTTGGGTTTCAGAAGTATTAACATTTCCTTCAGAAGCTTCAGAGTGAATGAAAAAATCTTTTTCTTCTGGCTGAAGATAGGTTTCCTCTCCTGGTTTGAATTTTTGTCCTCGATCTCAGAGAATGTGTTGGGAAATGTATTGGAGGAGCCCTCTGAAACGCTTGAACACGCAGCTGCGAAACGAAGCAGCTGGAGAGTGGGCAGTTCTGGGAAGGGCAACTGATAAAATGCACTGGGGCTGGGGCATTTGCTGCAGCAACTGGAATGTGTACAACTGCAGGCTCTTGAGAATCCGCCAAAATATTTCCCTGACTCTGCAGGACTCGTGTAATGGCTTGTTCTTTCCAGTTGTAAGGTGTTTTGGTTACGTGCTGTGTAAAATGACCAAGCTCTTACTGCAGGCATTTACCATCGTTTCCCTGACTGTGCCACTTATCACATATGTCTTGAATTGAAACCCAGAGAAAGCTTCATAAAATGCAGTCTGCCTTTGCTTGCATCTTTGCCTACTTCTGACTGTTCCTTCTGGTCCCCAGGCTTGACAGGGGACCAGCGAACTTACCATGGGAAGGAGAATGTGGACTCCAGGCACAGCCGGGGGAGAGGAGGGGAGACAACCCGCTTCCACACCGTCAACGTGGCACAGCCTGTTCGGTTTAGCAGTAAGTTGCAGACTGGGGAATCTGGGCCATCTTTCTGCTAATTAATTTAGCAATCTGGGCTCCTTTACTTTTTTTTTTAAGGAGAAAGTAAGTTTGTATGTCATTGATGATAAAGATCGCTGTGTCTGAAGGGAGTGAAGAGGCTCGAGAGCAGGAGCTCTGTGAACGCATGTGACAAACGTAAAGCAGTTTGTGACTTTAAAGTTCCTTTCTTAGGGGTTGTGTGAAATCAATCCTGCAAATGCAGGTGGTAAAATCATATTTTGTGTCTGTTTTAGGTTTCCCCTGCCTGTCTCTGGTTCTGTTAGTTACCCATCACCTCTAAGGATGCCAGGCAAAAGCCCGAGGGCCTGTTTCATCTAGAAATGCCTCAAGGCATTGAGTTAAGGGAGGGAAAGCAGAGGAAGCCGTTCACACCTTCCCCTTCTTATTCCTAAAGAGCTGCTTTGCAGCGGTGTTTTTCCAAAGCAAACAATTGCCCCAGAACCCCCACGGTCTTTAGTGATTGACTGTGGGAGCAGGATTATGTGAATACTCCTGAGCCTGTTTGTAAAAGTAGGTTGGAAACTTCAGAGCAAGTTGGGTGTATTTCTAACCACCTGATAGAGAGACAGATTCATTAAATTGGCCACCTCCTGTTTTTTTTCTTCCTGCTTCTTGCTGCTTGGTTTGACTTGGATTGATCGAGCTGATTGGATTTATAAAGATGTGCAGGGAAGTATCTTCCACAGTAGATCATCAGTCTTAATTAAAGACTTTAAAGGCTGTCGCAGCACGATGAAACATTACTAGGAGTTGCATCTTTTTAAATACATTTTTAAAAGGTTTCCTTTATCAAAAGCTGTGGTAAAACCTTCTGTGATCTGTCAGGCATGTGTCTCCTGGGGAAGCAAAGTATACCCAGCCCGTTGTGTATGCACATTGCCCTGTCGTTAATTGAGGGGGATGTATTATCTTGGAAGATCCTAATTTGGGGGGAATGGTTTCCCTTCTGTCCTTCATGTTTCCTAGGAAAGTGCCCAACAGGATGGCACCACTATGAGGGCACAGCCAGCTGTTACAGGGTGTATTTGAACGGGGAGAACTACTGGGACGCCGTGCAGACATGCCAGCGGGTGAACGGGTCCCTCGCCACCTTCACGGCAGACCAGGAGCTCCGCTTCATCCTGGCACAGGAGTGGGACTTGGAGGAAAAAACCTTCGTAAGGAAGGACCAGCGCAGGTGAGTAGGAAGGAGAGGACCTGGTTTTTTATGTGATACAAATACTGTCAGTTCAGTTTGTTTAGAAAATATATGGGTAAAACTGATTTCAGGTTGATAACCTGAGCCTGCTGCTGGACTGCTTAGTGGTGGCCATCTGCATTTTAAATTCTAATTAACATTAACAGGCTACAATTCAGCTGAGTCTTTTTATCTTCAGGCTCTCAGCAGCTTACTGGTATTCTGGAAAGGGCAACTGGGCAGGTGGGTTCTGCAGTGACTGACTGCTGCCCTGCCTTATACCAAAATAATAGTTCTGTAATTTTTCAACAGAATTTTTTTGTGCTACGTACCAGTAGCTCTGACAAAGGCTGCAATTTTGAGATGAGAGTGAAGTAACAAACCATTTTGAGTTATAAGAACTATGTCCTGGAGACTTTAGATAATTTATTCTGCCAGTTCACAACAAACATAACTCGTAACTCCTTTTCTTCTTGTGTCAGTGTGTTTTTCTGTCAGTCTCTTGGCCTGCCACGACAGGTCACCAGCAGGGCTGCAGTAACCCTGTGGTGGTGTCTCCAGAGAGTTCCATCACTAACAGTCTGACTTAAGTTGTATATATTTATAAAATATTTGACTTCTGGATGTTTTTGTGGGGAGTTTTGAGTTTGAGAAACTGAAGTGCTGCCATAACAATAGAATAAGGCGCTCATTGTAAGTAGAAACGAAAGACACAGTGAGTTACCCTTTGGAAACAGAAAATGATCAAGTATTTTCCTTCGTTCCTCAGTTGTAGTCACTACGTTGCCAAGGTATGAGCTGAAATGTTAAGGAAAAACTCAACAGAATGTTTTGAAAGTTAGTTTTTAAGTATAAAGATGCTGGAAGGCTCTGTAATTTTTTTTAATGTGTTGATATGCTTTTGTCTTCTGTCTTTGGAGTATTTTTTTTTCCCCCTGTAGGTTCTGGGTTGGATATCAGTATGTGATCACCAATCGAAATCACTCTCTGGAAGGTCACTGGGAAGTAGCTTATAAAGGTAGGGCTCTCCAGTTATTATTTGGTTAAATAGCCCATGGAAACTGGTGTAAAGCCTTAATATTACTTGCAAGAACAACATCACTTCTTCAGTGATGGTGTAGAAATAGTGGGGAGGAGCTGCTTGGCTTCCCTATCAAAACAGAAGAGTTTAAGACTCAGTACCTGTGCCTCATTTTCAAGTGTAGGTTTCATAGTTTTCCACGTTGGTGTCTTGTGGGAAGAACGTGTTTTGCAGTTNTGCAGCGGTGTTTTTCCAAAGCAAACAATTGCCCCAGAACCCCCACGGTCTTTAGTGATTGACTGTGGGAGCAGGATTATGTGAATACTCCTGAGCCTGTTTGTAAAAGTAGGTTGGAAACTTCAGAGCAAGTTGGGTGTATTTCTAACCACCTGATAGAGAGACAGATTCATTAAATTGGCCACCTCCTGGTTTTTTTCTTCCTGCTTCTTGCTGCTTGGTTTGACTTGGATTGATCGAGCTGATTGGATTTATAAAGATGTGCAGGGAAGTATCTTCCACAGTAGATCATCAGTCTTAATTAAAGACTTTAAAGGCTGTCGCAGCACGATGAAACATTACTAGGAGTTGCATCTTTTTAAATACATTTTTAAAAGGTTTCCTTTATCAAAAGCTGTGGTAAAACCTTCTGTGATCTGTCAGGCATGTGTCTCCTGGGGAAGCAAAGTATACCCAGCCCGTTATGTATGCACGTTGCCCTGTTGTTAATTGAGGGGGATGTATTATCTTGGAAGATCCTAATTTGGGGGGAATGGTTTCCCTTCTGTCCTTCATGTTTCCTAGGAAAGTGCCCAACAGGATGGCACCACTATGAGGGCACAGCCAGCTGTTACAGGGTGTATTTGAACGGGGAGAACTACTGGGACGCCGTGCAGACATGCCAGCGGGTGAACGGGTCCCTCGCCACCTTCACGGCAGACCAGGAGCTCCGCTTCATCCTGGCACAGGAGTGGGACTTGGAGGAAAAAACCTTCGTAAGGAAGGACCAGCGCAGGTGAGTAGGAAGGAGAGGACCTGGTTTTTTATGTGATACAAATACTGTCAGTTCAGTTTGTTTAGAAAATATATGGGTAAAACTGATTTCAGGTTGATAACCTGAGCCTGCTGCTGGACTGCTTAGTGGTGGCCATCTGCATTTTAAATTCTAATTAACATTAACAGGCTACAATTCAGCTGAGTCTTTTTATCTTCAGGCTCTCAGCAGCTTACTGGTATTCTGGAAAGGGCAACTGGGCAGGTGGGTTCTGCAGTGACTGACTGCTGCCCTGCCTTATACCAAAATAATAGTTCTGTAATTTTTCAACAGAATTTTTTTGTGCTACGTACCAGTAGCTCTGACAAAGGCTGCAATTTTGAGATGAGAGTGAAGTAACAAACCATTTTGAGTTATAAGAACTATGTCCTGGAGACTTTAGATAATTTATTCTGCCAGTTCACAACAAACATAACTCATAACTCCTTTTCTTCTTGTGTCAGTGTGTTTTTCTGTCAATCTCTTGGCCTGCCACGACAGGTCACCAGCAGGGCTGCAGTAACCCTGTGGTGGTGTCTCCAGAGAGTTCCATCACTAACAGTCTGACTTAAGTTGTATATATTTATAAAATATTTGACTTCTGGATGTTTTTGTGGGGAGTTTTGAGTTTGAGAAACTGAAGTGCTGCCATAACAATAGAATAAGGCGCTCATTGTAAGTAGAAACGAAAGACACAGTGAGTTACCCTTTGGAAACAGAAAATGATCAAGTATTTTCCTTCGTTCCTCAGTTGTAGTCACTACGTTGCCAAGGTATGAGCTGAAATGTTAAGGAAAAACTCAACAGAATGTTTTGAAAGTTAGTTTTTAAGTATAAAGATGCTGGAAGGCTCTGTAATTTTTTTTAATGTGTTGATATGCTTTTGTCTTCTGTCTTTGGAGTATTTTTTTTTCCCCCTGTAGGTTCTGGGTTGGATATCAGTATGTGATCACCAATCGAAATCACTCTCTGGAAGGTCACTGGGAAGTAGCTTATAAAGGTAGGGCTCTCCAGTTATTATTTGGTTAAATAGCCCATGGAAACTGGTGTAAAGCCTTAATATTACTTGCAAGAACAACATCACTTCTTCAGTGATGGTGTAGAAATAGTGGGGAGGAGCTGCTTGGCTTCACTATCAAAAAAGAAGAGTTTTAGACTCAATACCTGTGCCTCATTTTCAAGTTTCATAGTTTTTTACGTTGGTGTCTTGTGGAAAGAACGTGTTTTGCAGTTTCTTTGATCTTTGCTCTTGGTTAAGCACAGAAAAAGGAAACGTGGTTTCTTGTTCTTTGTGGTGAGTGTCCAGATGAGCTGCTGGTTCCTGGTTCTAGTACTGGCACAGGCTGGTGTAGGATACTTAAGAAGTTTTAGCTTTTTAAAAAGCAGTAGATTTTTATGTACTTTAAAAAAAAAAAGTCTTGAACTTTGCAGAATTGCCTAGATTTTTTTTTTCATAGAATCATAGAATGGTTAGAGTTGGAAGGGACCTTCAAGATCATCAAGTTCCAACCCCCCTGTCCTGGGCAGGGACACCACTCCCTAGAGCAGGTTGCTCCAAGCCCCATCCAGCCTGGCCTTAAACACTTCCAGGGATGGGGCATCAACAACTTCCCTGGGCAACCTGTTCCAG
This sequence comes from Thinocorus orbignyianus, assembly GCA_013400375.1. Taxonomy (NCBI): domain Eukaryota; kingdom Metazoa; phylum Chordata; class Aves; order Ciconiiformes; family Thinocoridae; genus Thinocorus; species Thinocorus orbignyianus. Next base: position 88,711 of record VXBW01003224.1, on the reverse strand, counting down.
TGTCTCACCACCCTCACAGCAAAGAACTTCTTCCTAAGATCTCATCTAAATCTCCCCTCTTCCAATTTAAAGCCATTCCCCCTCGTCCTGTCACTAGACTTCCTGACCAAGAGTCCCTCCCCAGCTCTCCTGGAGCTCCCTTCAGATCCTGGAAGGCTGCTCTCAGGTCTCCCTGGAGCCTTCTCTTCTCCAGGCTGAGCAGCCCCAGCTCTCTCAGCCTGTCCTCATAGGAGAGGTGCTCCATCCCTCTGATCATCTTGGTGGTATCTTCAGATAGTTTACTTAAACCAGGAGCAAATTTGCCTAATCTCAGAAATAAAACCCAGTTTCTGTGGAAAAACTGAACGCTAGTCTGGTACTCATCACTGGTGGAACTGCTTCAGTTGCAAAGCAAGCAACTGAAAACGCAAAGTTATGGTTCTCTACCTTTTATTTCTCTTACTGAATCAGTTGGTGGATTAGTTAAGAGTCCATATCATGACTTTAAAATTATGTGTAGAATTGAATGTCTAAGTGCTGTACTGCTTTAGGTAATGGAAAATTTAAAGCAAAGAGGGGTTTTTTTTAAGCTTTGAATTGCAGTGTGGCATTTGAAAACTAATCTGAATAGTTTTCTTATCAAATATAATTTTTAGTGATGGAAAATCTGGAAGGAAAATTTTCCATTAGGTCAGATACATGACTACAAAGAGAATTGTGTTAAATGTTTGGGTTTTGAAAAATACTTATGAAAGGTGGGAAGAAGTGGAACCCTTGTAGCTTTCTGGTGATGGTGCTTGTTCACTCTGCTGCCACGTACAGAAACACTGATTTCTTTGGTGACTTAAGTGAACAAGTTTGGCTGAATATTCAGAGGAAACTTCTTCTTGTGGAGGCAGGAACATTTTCATTAGTTCCTTAAAGTAAAGGACCCAAAGATGTCTTTGGAGAGCAGGAGAAAGAGGGGGAGGAAGTTCCAGCTTTTTCTCATGATAGTGATTTCTGTTCTGGATGAAACTGGTTATAGAGGTAGGTTGTTCCCAAGGGAAAAACCCAACTTGCTTCTTAGAAGGACCTTTCTCTGCTTTGGGAAGTTGACTGCACTGCCCTCTGCTGACAAGATGTTTGCTGCCAGGGAGGCACAAATCATACAAAATCACAATACTTGTTTTTATCATAAGTTTTATTTAATCTGATGTATTCTATAAATGTGAACTTTTCCAATGCCATATGTTCTTCTTTTTCTTTTTTTTTTTTTTTTTTGCTTTATTTAGTAAAGGAATACCTATATAAAATACAGTAGCATTCAAAGCTTCTGAAAGATTTTACTTAAGTTTCATTGACTGGTAGTGAGGCAGACTCTGAATTCCTATTATCTGTCTGAAAAAGTGATTTAGTATCCTATAGCTTCAAAATTTAAATTGAAAGTATGAAAGAGCTTCATTTCTAGTGCCAGGGGTGATGGGGTATGTGAGCCTACAAGGCTGTCCTTTACACCAGGGGGATGCATGTTTTATAAGCTTGTGATTTGTTTTTTATTAAGACAAGGGATCTACAAATTTGGAAGGGATCAGCTAGTTTGAGTAAACGTTCTCCCTGTTTGCTAAGAGGGTTCCTAGGCTAAAAACATGGAATTTGCCAAATGTCTGTCAATTGACGTGCTTGTGGAGAATCAGGAGTCTGCTCTGATCAGGTTGTGGTTGCCCAAAGTGTTGTGTTTGTGGGGATGTATGCTCATAAAATAATCTCTGGTGTGGGATAAATAACTTAGTGCTGAGTCCTTGCTGTTTGGAACCCGTTGCAGTCTGCTCTTTGTAATGATTACATGAGTTAGAAGGGCCAAATAGTCCATACCACCTCCAGAAGTGGTATTGCAGAGCACTCTTGAGTGTGGGGCACAGGATAGACCTACACACCCCTTTGGAAGCACTAGTAGATGTTTGGAGAAGCAAGTCCAAGATGGTTATGGGTTCTTGCTCCATCCTTAGCAAGCGTGGCCACGCTCAGCCGTGTTTGAAGGGGTGTGTAACAACCAGCAGGGAGACCCCACGGGACTTAGGGTTTGTGATGTCTCGTGGAGATACCAGAACATCACTGGCACTGGTGCAGAATGACAAAATTACCCTGTACTCTGAAAACAGCAGCCTCTTCTCTGTGGGTCACCCCTTCCTTCCCCCGGAGGAGCGCTGCTAATGGAAGCTGCAGGGCAGTGGTCTTTAGCAGAGCTGGTGTGGCATGAAACGAGTGACGTGTCTGAGCTTTGTAAAGCTTTGCTTACCCGCAGGCTGCTGATGTCAATGCGTCTCTTTCTAGGCTCTTCAGAAGTGTTTTTACCCCCTGACCCCATCTTTGGTACGGCTATGTCTGAAAATGAAAACGTCCTTTGTGCCCAGCTCCAGTGTTTCCACTTCCCAACCCTTCGGCACCACGGTTTACACAGCTGGTACGCTGAGAACTGCTACGAGAAATCCTCATTCCTCTGCAAACGGAGTAAGTTGGGTTGTGTTCAGTGGGAACTGGTTTGAATACAGGGAATTCTGTTAGTTATCCCTCCTACCTTTTGCCTGGTGAATTTAGAAAAAGGCATGGGGAAGTTAAACTGCTGCTTGGCTTAAATAAATAAGAGCACAGTGCATGGTTGTCAGCCACAGTCTGACTTTTTGCTTAAAAGTTTAAGCAGCTATAGCAGCCCCAGAGTAAAGTATACTTTAAAATATAAAAGGTTAAAAAGAAAAAATGCTTTATGAGTAAATATCCCTCTTAAATTGTTAACTTCTCATGAAAATGATTAAACGCTTCTCTGGTTTATTTGGAATATTGCAAATACTGTGAAATTCTTTCCAACCAGTTATTAGAACTGGGTGGAGGGGCTTGGGGGCACGGGAAAGCAGGTGGAGCTACTGAATTAAGCTGAAGGACAACTAGCTTTCACTCTGCATTTTGCATTTCTCTACTCCAAAAAGCTTTATGCCAACAGAGGGAAAACACTTCTTGGCAGTATTTTCAGGTGGTATTTAAGATACTTGATAAAGATGGTGCCTCTTCACAAGAAGGAAGGTTGTTGAGCTTCTGCTGTGTTTCTAGAGGTTTTTCTAGTTGGCTTTTTCTTTAAAGCAGGAGGAGACTTACAAAACGGCAAGGGAAGAAAATGTAGCCCTTGTTTGCCTGCTTTTGCACCTGAAATATTGAAAATTAGGAAGACAGGATATTGTCTCATCTACATTGCTGTAATAAAATCTTGGAATGTGGTGTTGAAGGACAGGTGTTTAGTCAAAATGAGGGTAAAAAGATGACCTTTTTGGCCACCTTTTCAGGATGGTGTTGAAAAAGAAGGCAACAGCTCTACCAAAATGTTAACCAGGAGGTGAGGGTATCAGGTGTTTAAGTTGAGCATAAGAGTGCTGGGTCCAATTTTGGACCTCCCAGTGCGAGAAGAATGTTGGTAAGACCTTGCCAGCTTGAGGTGTGTTCAGTGGGGCAGCAGGATGGAGCTGAAGGGTTTTGGTACCTGCCTTTAGGTCAGCAGGAGGAAAGGACTGTGGATGGAAAACACTTCAGGTTCCTCTGCTGGGCAGGGATGGAGGTGCAGCCTGGAGTGATGGAAATACTATCACCTGGCTTCCTTTTTTAGGTCTGGCATATTCAGAGGGTCTTTCAGGTTTGGTCTAGAGAAGATCCAGCTTTTCCTGAGTACCAGGAGACAGGGAGGGAGCTGCAGCAGATGTGACAGTGAAGCTTAAGCTCCTCAGACCACTTGCTCTCCTGTCTCTCGGAGAGGATGCCTGACAGCACATCAATTCCATTAAACACTTGCAACTCACTGTGTCGATTTGGGGCAGTAAATCCTCCCTGCGTGCCTCCAGCCTATCCATTATCTTCCCTGCTCCTTGGAGATCCCTGTTCAGAGTTGCTTTAATGTGAAGGTGTGGCTTTTTAACCGGTGGTACATTAAGTGATTTGTAGACGTAAGGGGAAGAGAATAAATGGAGCTCCTGCCTGGCAGGCTCACCAGCACGTGGGTATTGATGTGTGTTTCTCCTCCAGGCCAGACGTGTGTGGATATCAAGGACAACATTGTTGATGAAGGCTACTACTTCACTCCCAAGGGCAACGATCCCTGTCTGAGCTGCACGTGCCACAACGGGGAGCCTGAAATGTGTGTGGCTGCTCTGTGCGAGCGGCCCCAGGGCTGCCAGCAGTATCGCAAGGACCCCAAGGAGTGCTGCAAATTTACCTGTTTAGATCCAGGTAGGAGTTGGCCTCTACAGTTCTCTCCAGAAAACATTCAGTGCTCAGCTTGGTCGGTTTTGGGTATAACTTTGTGTGAAGTGATGCATGTTTTCAGTGCCTCAACATTGCTGGGTACAAACCCCCCGTGGGGAAAGATCTCCAATCGCAGGAAATGAAACACTTCAGACTGGCTAAAAATAATTAGCCATCCCTGATGTTACTTACATTACTTACTTTCCCTGGAAATGTCTAAGGCCAGGCTGGATGGGGCTTGGAGCAACGTGCTCTAGGGAGAGGTGTCCCTGCCCATGGCAGGGGGGTTGGAACTTGATGATCTTGAAGGTCCCTTCCAACTCTTACCATTCTATGATTCTATGATACATAGAAGAAGCAGTAGCTGATTTTCTGTGTGGAGGCTGACACTGCTGTGGATTTTTAGTAGAGTGTCCTGTGTGGTTCCTTTGTCATGTTTGGTTCTCATGGGGGGAAAAAGTATACATTTGAGCAGTAATTAAGTGTCTTTGTCGGGACATGAGCAATTATGTATGTGGAGATGATGTGGGAAGCAAAGTTTATAAATTAGAGAGTTTCTATAATAAGGATTGGTAATCTTCAGTTGACTCTGAACCTTTTCTCAGTTACCATTTGGGGAGGTAGATTTGGGGGTGCTATTTCTCTATAAGGAAACTTGCAAAAAGGAATGTATCTTCCGTGGAATTTCCCATGAAGGTGGTGGACACTGGAGCAGGCTGCTTGTGGAGTCTCCATCCGTGGGGATATTCAGTGCTTGGTTGGACTCTGTCCTGGGCAACCTGCTGCAGCAGATGCTGTTTGAGCAGAGGTTGAACTGGATGATCTCAGGATGTCCCTTCCGACCTCAGCCCTTCTCTGATAATTTATTTCCTGGTATTTTAAAGAACCTCATGTTGTCTGTGTGCGCTGAGACTGTTATTCAGAACTCCTCAGGAAAACACAGAGGGTCAGCTCTTCCCATCAGAGGCTTTTCATTCAGTCTGTTACAGAAAAGGGCTAGATCTTGGCTCCCAGTTCTGCAGTCTGTCTTGTTGTAGCTACAGAAGTTAATCAATACAAGCCGCTGGTGGCTTCTGGCTGTCATTCCCGTTGGTTCCTTCTGAGGGTTGAGCTGAGCAGATGTTTGTGGCTGCTGTTGCAGGTTGTTGGCCGGTGAAAGAGAGAGGAAGCAGCAGGAGTCTTCCTCCCACGCTTATCAGCAGAGTTAAGGCTTGGTCTTCACTTTTTTTATCTTCAGGAACAGTGTCAGCAAAGCGTCATCCAGCAGACGGGATAAGATGACCCGGGATAACCTTGTGCCGTGTTCTTTAATCCTTGCTTCTTGCTGTGGGTCTTAACTATTTCATGAATGCTGATTTCAGGAGTGTATTTTACCACATCCTTTCTGATCCTTAAGCTCTTCTTTCTGCACTGATGCTAAATAAAACTGTTTCATTAAACTCTTGCCTGAAGTGTTCTGTGTTTTTCAGTAACTCAGTGTCTGAGAGAAGAATCATCAAGCAGTTGTCGAACTTCCTTCGTAATGAAGTTACTTCAGCTACTGATAAACACCCAAATTTTTAAATGAAATGTTTCTGCTCTCCTTTTGGGTGTTGATAAATGGCTATTCCAGATGACAACATTAATGAATTACTTTAATCAGCGTGTGTTTATCTTTTTGTTCAAGTCTTATGTTATCTTCCCTGAGCTCTGTTGCAGAGGAAAGAAAACAGTTTACTAATCAACAGCAAGTAAATTAATCAGCCGAGGAGAGGCCGGGGGAAATAAATCCTGCTGCTGGGTTGGCAGGTAATCAGCTCTTGTGGTGTGAGTGGGTGAGCCATGACGAGGAGTGGGTAAGAAATACTACTCAAGGACTTGGTAGTAGGGGAATTTTTCAGTGGTGGGAGTGAGCTGAGCAGTCGCAGCCACGCTCTCTCCAAAGATGCTTTCCCTCATTTAGTTGGCAATAAATAGCAGAGGAAAATCTGTCCTGTACCAGTGCTGAAACCCGGGCAGTCTGTCTGCTGCCACTCCATGGATGTGGTAGGGAAATAATTTATCTGTGTGGCTCTTGTTTAAAAAGACCTGGAATCCTTCTTTGGGGCAAGGTAGTAGGTGAAATAGAACACTTTGAAAGAGCTGATGGTGCAGGAGCTTTTCTGGTGACTAAACTGGTGCAGTTACGGGGTGTTACTGCTGCATGGAGTGTAAAACAGCCTTTCTGAGATAAGCCATTTGTGTTTGTGTGGGTTGGAAATCTCTGTGCTGACTTACCTTGTTCTGCACAACCTGGCTCTTTGTCTTATTTTTAAATCTAGGCCTTTGCTTGACAGTGGTTTATCCAGCTCAACGGGCTGGGAGCCACATCACCAAGGCCCAGGACACCTCAGAAGGTCCAAGAGCTGCTTTTGTAGCTGTCCTAAAGAGAACACATGCAAGTTGGGCATTCTGCTTGCAAGATTGTGTTGTGGTTGCTCCTGTGTGCATTTTACTGAAGTCACTTTACTTAAGACAGGTCTTAGCAGTGGTTTATGGTGCTGCCACAAAGTGGAGGAGGACGGGTGGCAGGTCCCTGGTGGTCAGGAGGTATGTTGGCTGGGAGGTGACCGCGTCCCTGTGAGCTCTGATGGTGTGAGCTGCTGAAAGGTTTGACAGCACAGAGGCTTTTGTGTGGCACAGGCAGATTTGAGAGGGTGTGATGCTGGAGCTCTGTGTAGCACACTATTAAATGCATTTCCTGTTGCCAGGAATGCGTTGTGTACAAAATAGCAGCCTGTTAGCCATGTACTTTGGTGATGTATAAATTAGGTGGATTTTTCTGTTACTAGCATTTGTAGCAAGCCAATATTTATGGGTTTTGTGAGGCTTTTAGTGTTCTTTTGTAAGGAATCTTTGATGGAGCTTTAACTGCTGTTGGTGAAAGGAAAAGCATTGAGAGAGCTCCTGTGAGTGTGGGAAGGGAGGGGTGGCCAGGGTCTGGCTGGTTGTTCTGGGAAGTGTGGTGACACTGTGGTGGCTGGGGACAGAGGTTTGTCCCTAGCGGTGTGTGACCAGGTTGTGCAGCCTCTTTGTCTGTTCCTTGTCCACCCTGACCAGGGTGTGTTTCTCACGCAGAGCTCTTTAGCAGGAATTTGGTGCAAAGAAATGGGTACAGAACTCTCAAAGTTGTAACTTCCTGGGTCTATTCCATGTTCTGCCACTTGTGTTATATGTGGTTCTAGGAAGAGGAATGTTTACCTGCATCTCTTCGGTTCCAGATTATCACATTGATTCACCTTTTTAAATTATTCTTGGTTCCTATCATTTAATGGTGTGCTAATTGGTGCTAATGAAATTTAGATGACCAAGTCTTGGTGATAAGAGCAATGTTTGCAGATACTGGTGTTTGAAATGTTGAAGTTCAGATGTCCCTCAGTCATGTAGAAATGGTGTGTAGATACACTGGTTCTTGGACCTTTCCCATCACTTCCCGTCTTTCCTCTCCAGTGTAACATCATCAGCCCACTGGGGAGATGAGTGGGCTCACAGAACGCTGTTAACCTTTCCTTTTTCCTGTTGCCAGCCTTCAACATTTTGAGCCTTTTCAGATATTTTTAGAAACGTTTAGATCATCTTACAATAAATCAATAAATCTTATGATGATTCATAATTTCCTTATGTGTTTGAAATACAGAGAAGCGTTAAACCAGGCCAGTGAATCTCCTCCTGGTATTTAGCTCTCCCTTCCTGACAGGACATCATCAAGACAAATGAGTCTCGGACAGGAGTTAGCAGGCTTCTTCTCTTTGTTTTGTGTAACAGATGGCAACAGTTTGTTTGACTCCATGGCCGGCGGGATGCGCCTGATCGTCAGCTGCATCTCCTCCTTCCTTATCCTCTCCCTGCTGCTCTTCATGGTCCATCGGCTGCGCCAGAGGCGGAGAGAGCGCATCGAGTCCCTGATCGGAGCAAACTGTGAGTAGCCCCGACCTGGAACAGCTCTTCAGCTGAGCCAGGGTTGTGTGCTTTGAGGTAAAGAGAGCAGAAGGAACACAAACCCTTGGAAAACGTCAGCCGAGTCTGGTGGTAGGTTCTGGTTGGTGCTGTGCCCTGATGTGGGTGTGATTTGTACAAGTTGTGGTTCTTTGAACTGCTCCAAACTCAAGGAAAAAGCTTTTCTATCAACATTTATCTTGTGCCTGGTGCTTGTTATTGGCAGGTCGGCGTGTGTGAGGTGAGCAGTGCCGTGGTCTTGCTCCGCTGTGCCTCTGTCTGTGTCTTGTTTGGGTTCTTCAAACTTGAACTTTTTAGCTGATAACGGAAAAGTGTTTTTCCCTCTGTATGTGTGGCCCAAATCTGAAATACCTTCTGTGTGCAAATGATCTCCTTAGTTTGAGAAGGTTGGATTCAAATTTAGATGTGCTGCAGGACAAACAGGCTGGGAGCAGGTTGGGTGTCATCGTGTGACCGCAGCGAGCTGACTTGTATGGGTTAGGTAGACTTTTTTAGGTCTTCAGGAGACGTGAGTTCCTGGGGTGTGAAAAGTGGAGAAAAGGTGTTGAGGTCTGCCTGAAATTGAAGCAGAAAGCAGGGGATAAAGTCACTCACTACTTTTCCTTCTCTTGGTGTAGTGCACCACTTCAACCTGGGCCGCAGGATGCCTGGCTTTGATTATGGTCCCGATGGGTTTGGAACTGGCCTCACTCCGCTGCACCTTTCGGATGATGGGGAAGGTGGAGCATTTCATTTCCACGACCCACCCCCACCCTACACTGCCTACAAGTACCCAGATATTCAACACCCGGATGACCCACCTCCTCCTTACGAGGCTTCTGTCAACCCAGACGGCATCCTTTGTTCCACTCCAGGTACGCAGGCAATCCTTCTCAATTCTTCCTCTTTTTCCATTCTGGCTAGAAGGGAAATTTTGGGGTTTTTAAGCTAGAATCCTGTGTATTAGTGGTTTCAGTGGGAAAACGTGTTTCATGATAAAATCTCCTATTTCTGCAGCATCTTTTGTTAAGATGTATCATTAGACTCGTTTTTTCTCAAAGTTTCTCTGCATCACCTGAATTACAAGTGGAATCCCTGATCCCAGCAGTTTAACTCCTAGACCTTTACCTATTTTCAAGCCTTTCCTTGGATGAGTTACCTGGTTTCCACTGTGCTGGTACCTTTTCTGGTCTTTCAGACATAGATTTCTAGAGATTGGTATTAAAAAGCAGAAAAAAAAGTTAAGTATAAGAAAATTTGAATAAAATGCATCTAGTGTCTTCTCTCCTCCCTACTTCCCCCACCCACACCCCCCAGAAATTGACCAAAAATATCACTTTCTAATGATTCACCCAGCTCTCTTCAGTTCTGCAGCTGTGATATTCACATACTGTAAAAATCATTCCAATTTGGGATTTTGTAGCAGCCTATCTCACGAGATGAGCGAGCCTGATTAGTGCAGCTATCTTATTTATATATCCAAGTTTTATTTTTGCTCCATAATTTTCCTCTTTGGCAGCATCATCTCTTTGTGTGTTAACGTGAAACCAGGAAAAACTCAAAGTTTGTAATCATAGAATGGTTAGAGTTGGAAGGGACCTTCAAGATCATCAAGTTCCAACCCCCCTGCCCTGGGCAGGGACACCTCTCCCTAGAGCAGGTTGCTCCAAGCCCCATCCAGCCTGGCCTTAAACACTTCCAGGGATGGGGCATCAACAACTTCCCTGGGCAACCTGTTCCAGTGCCTCACCACCCTCACAGGAAAGAACTTCTTCNGAGCACTCCCAAGTCCAGTTTCCAGAAATACAGCTAGTAAATCTATTTGGGAAGGCGAGATGATGTGCTAAACCTTCTGATTCTCCTTGTTTTTTGTCCTTTACAGATGGAGTTCTTTCTCAGACTGTGCAGAGCAGTCCTCCATCACTAGGAAACTGTGATGTATCCCCGCAACTCACGGAGGGGTCTCTTCCTCCCTCGGTTGGTCCTTCTCCAGTGGAACTGGAAGACTCTGCTGACAGCAGCACCTTTCTTGTCCCTCCTGACACACCTCTCAACGAAAACCCGCCGGCAGAAACTCTCACGGGCAGCCGCCACAGCCACTGTTCCCTCAACACCATTGTGTGAAGGAGCAGGGAGCTGGCTGCCCCTTGGAAGTAGTCCTAGCAGCCGTTTGCACAGACAAACACTAACCCGCGGTTTGAACTTGGGAAGGAACCCCCCCCACACTTTGGTTTTTCTGGACACTGCTTTTATGTTCTAGATTAGGATCGTGCCTCTCGTTTTTTGGCTGTCGTTATTCACTCACTAATCGTTTTGTCCTGTACATATGGATTGTTTAACTGCTCTTTTTTTTTTCTTTTTTTTTCCATTGGCTATGGAAAAGAGTGCAGAGAATTCCTTTGACTTCCAAGGAGGTGAAAAGTATGGGTAGTTTTTGGTTTTTTTGTTTGTTTATTTGTTTGTTTTTCTTAACCTGAGAGAAAACAAAATCTACATCAGAAAAAAAGAAAAAGCTGCTTGGATTTGGCTGGATACCACTGGACCCAAGGAAGAGTCAATGGAAGAGGAGGGTGGGGGCGGTCACCGTTCCACCAGCTGCTCGCTCTCTCTCTCCTGCTTTGCCACTCTTGGGAAAGGCAGAGAAGATGGAACTGCAGGGGAAGGGGCTGGGGGCCCATGTCACACAGCGGGGACACTGAGGAGCTCAAACACGTGCCACCAAGTAAGAGTTGGGAAGGATTTGTGTGTGGGGATATGCCCTGCTGCTCAGAACACCGTCAGGACCGGAGGAGGAATGGTCTGCACAGTCTGTGACAAATGGGTACTAAGGAAAAAAACCCTAGGAGTTGCAATTCCAATTCTGTTGTCTGTAGCTGCAAAATCTCTTATTGTTGGGTAAACTTCTGGTCCATGGAGAAATCTGTGTGATGCTTGTGTCCCCTCGGTAGAATGTGTGTTAGGTAGTGCTTTAGGGAGGAGACAGGGAGCAAACAACTTGGAGTCAGTCTGACTTCATGATAGGAAGCCCCTGTTTGTTATAATCCCACAAGGAAGGTTGAGGTGTTTCTCTTTGTAGTTGAACTCCTTTCCAGTGAACACTGGCACAGGACTGGCCTGGATAAAAGCCTGTTGTTTTGCTGTTCTTCACATGCTATCTTTAGCATGGCAGTGTGTTTCCACCCCCACATTTCACTTCTTTACAGTTCCACAAATACCATTTGAAAACCAGCGTTCACCACACACTTTACGTGGTGTTTAATTCTAATTGGACATTTATTCCTTATCCAAATCCCATAAATTGCCAACCCTGTTGTAGGGATTCCCCCTGTGCCCTCCATTTATCCCAGTCCCAGGAGGGGTTATGATGAGGTTAGTGTGCTTGAATCAATGAAGCAGTTTGCTCCAGTCTGATACATCATCCTAAATTTCCCCTTTAGATTTAACTCTCTAAGTTAATTTGGAGATTGCAAGAAGATTCCTCCACTTCCTTGTTTTGAGAAAAAGTGCAAAATAGTCTTTGCAGGTGATTTTAATGATTTTTTTTTTTCTTTTGTGTACAGATATCTCACCCTTTCCCCCAACCCTCCTCTTGCCTCTGCTTGTCCTTGACTTACTGTAGCAGTCGGCCCAGGAGATGAGTTCCAGGGAAGTCGTAAGGGCTGCCCCGTGTGTGTGTTCTCCTGCTGCCTTATGAAGGATGCAAGCCCAGAGGGACAGGAGGAGAACACTGCACGCGGTGGGGGGTGAGATCTATTTTTCTAATACTGATGACAAATCACACTCGAGTGACAAATCCCATCCCACTCTCCTGGTTTCCCAGCCCAGCTGACTCTTTCCCCGTCGAATATGCTGCTACTTTCTGTTCTGTGTCTTGCCTGTAGGCTTGTACTGTACTGGGGGGTCGGTCTTGACAATTCAGCTCCTTTTGCATGGAAAACTCTTTGAGTTTTGGTATGGAGATCATGTCTGGTGTCCCAATGTTCAGATGCTGGCTTAACAATCCCTGGGAGAGATTGAATTGGAGTTGTGGGGTGGCACAGGAATTGGGGGGATCACCTGCAGTCCCATCACCCGCATCCCCTGGGCTTTGGCCACCTCTAGCAGCAGTGGTGTGAAACCAGAGGAGCAGATTCTCCACCCTCTGGGACCTCCTGCCATCTCCTTCCCTGAGCTCCAGGCCCGGTCGGATGAAGCAGCTGGCCAGCAGCAGCCTACAAATGATTCAGCGTTTCTGAAGTATGAAAATAAAGCGGGTTTTGTGCATTTTTGAGCACATTCATACGTTTTATACATTGTATGTACTGATTTTTTTTTCTCTTTAGTTTTATAGGTACGAGTGTGTGTGAGTGTGTGTGTGTGAGTGTGTGTGTTCCTGGGTGGTGAGATGGATATATGTATATATATACATACTGTAGGTGGTGACCATTGTGCTGCCTCCAGCCAGGTGAAGCCAAGCACTGGGATAAAAACTAGGCTTTTGGGGTTAATCCTTCCTCAAGCTTCAGTAGGATGCAAAGTCTGTGCTACTGCAGCCTGTTCCGGAACAAATACTTCCTTAGCAGTGCAAAACTGGAGAACTTTCCACTTTCTTTTGAAACCAGATGGAATATTTGTTCTTTGTAGTCTCCCAGCACAATAACCAAAGGTCTTTGGGCTTGGTGGAGTCTCTGAAGTTGTTTTTTGTGGCTGAGGTGAAGAGAGACCTTGTGCTTCTCCCAACGCTGCAGGAATCTGTTTGATGTTTTTATTTGGCTTTTGGTTCTGTGGTGAATTTGGTTTGAGAATAAGCTCCGTCACAGCCGGTACCTTCCCGGTGGCTCCTGGTTGTGGCTGTTCCAGGTGGAGGTGTCTTTGCTGGAGCCTCCTGTGATGTTCTCCCTGTCGCTTCTGAGCCTTTCCCACTCGTATATTGGCAGGGAGGCTGCTGTTTCCTCTCTTTTCCCCTCTCCTTCTTCATCTAAACTGTAAACAAGGGAAATTTTGCCTTGAACAGAGCAGCTCGCCGAGTGCAGCTCATTTACCTCTGGGTACGCTTCTAATTTGGCAATAAGACTGTCATTTTTTTTCCCTTTTTCATGTAGCTTTTTCATACTGAGTGCTTTCTCTTGGAGTGAGAGCCTCTGTAGCAGAAAATGTCACAACTACGCAGGCTTGTGGACCAACTCGGGGAGAGCTGAGCTTTCTTGACAGCGGTTGACTCCTTGGCAAACCCTCCTTGCCCTTGGCAAGGTGAGTGCTGAGCAGTTTCTCCTCAGCGCCAGTTACGGAGCGTCGATGGTTGCCCGAGGAAGACCCTTCTGGTTTGATTGCCATGAGGTTGATGAGATCTTTAGAGTTATTTTGTCCATCAGTTTTTTGTATTTTTATATATTTTTGTGTTCATCTCCTCCACCATTCACTTCCCTGGATGCTTCTCTTCACTGCTGCTTGGTCCCAAATGTCCCCAGAGGTGGCATCACCCCATCGTTCCCAGCAGCACCCATGAGCAGACACCACGTTCCTCCTGGTGTGTCTTTGACCACAGCTGGGGTGGTCACAGCCCTCATTTCTACACCTCCCATTGTGGCCTCAATCAAAACCACTCCCAGTTCCCCATCCCTGCAGCCACAGGGAGGTCTCTGCTGTTTTTCAGGGAACACCTCTAGATGTTCCATTGTGTTGGTGGTGGTGGTGGTACCCACGTGTGGCCTCTTGGTTTTTCACCTGGTGAGCTGTAGAGCATCAGAACGTTAGAAGGAGGGTGGTTTCATTCTGTGCTGGATCAGAGCTCATTCAGACAGAGCAGGAGCTGCTCTGTGCTGTTTGGTCTCCTCTAGTTTTGAGCGTCGGACTATTCCTTTACTCCTTCATGGCAAAGACATGGATCTGGAAGAAGGATGGAGGAGGTGGGAGGCTTTTCCTGGAGGCTCAGTCTTGGGCTCTGTGGGTGCTCTGCCTCCCTGGCTGTCACGGGGTGGCCTGTTCTTGTGTGTCCTGTGTTTCACTGGGGAAGGAAATGGTTTTGTGATCGGTAATGACTGTTCTTTCCCCATCTAACGGCAGATGAATTGGAAGCTGGTGTTAAACATGGTTTTGTCTGTCCGATGTGATTTCCAGTGGCAAAGCACATGTGGATGTAATGCCACACCATCCATAACACATCCTTTTTATTTTTCAGTTGCTGAAACACCTTTTGTTCCCTCCCCAGTGAAGGAGCACACAACACACAGCAATGTCTTTCAAATTGCCCTGGCAAGTTGGGAGCGGGACCCTCAAATCAGAGCAGCTCAGTGCAGAGGAGGCCAATCAAAAGTTCACGGGCTTTTGCTTCTGATGTTTCCCAATTCCAGATGAAACACCCATCCCTTTGGAACAGGCATTCAGTGGTTGAGATCCGTTTTCCCTGGGAATGGGGTGCATTTCCCTGCCTGCTGTGGTACCTGAAGGTTTGATTTCTCTGTCGCTGAGCACCCTGAGGGCTGGGGCGGCTGGAGGTGATGCTGGTGGAGAAGATGGGGCTGTACCCCACGAGTGGGGCTGGGGGCTGTGAGACAGAGCCAGAAAGGGGCTCTGCTGCTTCCCTTCTCCTGGAAACCCTCTGAGCCAGCGCTGCGTCGGCAGGCTTCTCCTGTGTAGTTGGTTTGTGACTGGACTTTAACTGTGGCCGTGTATAAAAGGGTTTGATATTCTGTGAAATCCCATGTAGAATTTCAATTTGATACTCTAATAACTCAGTCCCTGTGACACTGGTTTGGGGTTGGTTTTATTATTTTTGTCGTCGTCCTTTTGGTTTAACTTCCTTCTTTGGGGTTGGCACTAATCTTTCTTTCTCTTTTTTTTTTGTTTTTTTTTCTTTTCTCTCTCTCTCAAGATGCTGTGAGAAACATTTCATCCAAATGCCAAATAAATTGTGTTCTGTAAGAGAAACGGCCTCTTCCCTTGTCTCCTGATTTCTGTGGCCATGGGGTTCCTCGGCCTTGCGAAGGAAGGGCGTGTTAAATCCTGCTGCTGGGCTGTGATCTCCCATAAAGATCAATAGGAACATTTAAGTTCAGGCAGGGAGGCTGCCGAGCCCAATTTCCCGTGAAATTTACTTGTTTTGGTGCAATTTTAGAGAAAACCTTGGCTGTGCACCCGGGGAGGTGAAGTACAGCCCTCTCCAAACCAGTGGAGATGTGGAGCAGGTGGGTTATACCGGATGGGGAGGTGGTGGGGGTGATGTCTGGACTCCCAGCTCCTGGTGTGGGGCTCCAAGGAATGCCCTGAGTGGGTCAGGGATGTGACTCGGGGTTGGGGGGGACAGTTTTAGCACCGAGCTGTGCTGCCTGCCTGCCCCCCAGGCACTGGGGAAACTGGTGGAGAATCCCAGGAGGAGAGAGGTCCCTCCATCCTCACCTCCACAGTGATTCCCAAATCCCAGCTCCAAACTTTTCATCCCCTTCCCAAAGGCAGGGTTTGGGTACTGCACCCCTGTGTGGGATGGGGGTGGCAGGGGGGATACCCTGGGGGTCAGAAACCTTGACCCAGAGCTGTGTTTTGGGATGTGCAGGGGGTTCCCTGGTGCAGGGAGATGTTTGGTTGGGTTCTTCTCCCAGGGAACAAGTGATGGGACAAGAGGAAACAGCCTCAAATTGCAGCAGGAGAGGTTTGGGATGGATGTTTGAGAGAACATCTTAATGGAAAGGGTTGTGAAGCTTCGGCAGAGGCAGCCCAGGGCACTGGTGGAGTCTCCATCCCTGGAGGGATTTCAAACCAGGCATTCGTGGTGCTGAGGGACACAGGTCAGTGGGGTTTGGGTCCTGCTGTGTTGATGGTTGGACTCTGATCCTAAAGGTCTCTTCCAGCCCGGATGGTTCTCCAGTTCTCCGCACAGCAGATGGTGTTTCTGCCCGATCCAGCTCCCAGCTCTGGCCGCTGTGGTTCCCTTGGGAGCTGAACGATGCGGGATGCGCGGTGGGAGAGGCGGATCTCCTGCCCTCGGGCCAGGAGGTGATGCTGCCTCTCCCAAAAGAGCCTGAAACTCTGGATTATTTAGTAAATCTGCTTGATAGCAGGGAATATTCCCCTTAAAAGATTTTACTGGATAAATAAGGCTCTTTAACGAGTTGTGCTGGGTTAGGAATGCAGGTCCATGGCTGGGAATGGTGGGATGTGGGATGGGGTGATGTCCAGTCCAAGGCAAACAGTTGGATCTCTTCTATCCCAGCAAGATGCATCTGTACTGGGATGGTGGGTGGGCCCTTTCAGTGTGGGGAAAGCTGTCCCTGTCCCTGCTGGGACACAGAGCCCCCATGTCCTCACCACCTCCTGGTGACAGCCCTGTGGGTGGCCGGGGGTATGAGCACAGCCGGGTTTTTGGAACCATGTGGGGTTAAATCTGCTTTAACTGGGGGATCTGGTTCAGGAATTGAAGTCAAATTGACCTCCTGATGCCAGCCTGCTGTGCCAGGGGCTGTTTTCAGGCACGGGTAAAGGGCAGCATCCCCTTTCTCACACAGCCTGGACCTGCTGGTGCCTTCCCGTGCTCTGGACTGGGAGCTCAGCTCCTGCCAACAGTCGCTGGTTGGGGTTTGTTTGGTGTTTTGGCTTTTTCTTTCCCCCGAGCTGTGGTGTCTCTGGGCTGTCCCCGTGCCCTGCTGGTGGCCCTGTTCATCACTGAATGCCACCCGGCGTGTGGTGACATCCTCTGCTGTCCCTGCCCTGCACCCGCAGAGGGATGCTGCCACCGCAGCCGCCTCTGTCCCTGCTGGACCCCGACCATCCCAGCTCTAAGGGCTGGGAGATGCTGGTCCAGCTGGGAGTGATGGGACCCAGCCCTTAGTTCGCTGCCAGCTTTGATGTTCCAATGGACTGAAGGTGACAGGGACCCCGTGGGGCTTCTGTGACACTTCAGGACCCTCTGCAGGTACAACTTGCCCTTCCCTCCGGCCCCCTTGTCCCTGCCTGGAGCACAGCCACCACTTTTGGGGCTCTCAGCTGCTGGTGGGGCTCTCCCCCACAGCCCCGTATGCACTGGCACCCCGTGGGAGGTGGGTGGCTGTGGGTATTGCTGGGCAGCCTCTTCTTAACTGGTTCAGAATGTGTTTTCCCAGGGGGGTAATTATCAGCTGTGCCCAGCACGGCATGTCCGGGGCGCTCACCCCTGGGGACAGGGGTCGGACACGTGCAGTGACCCCGGGGGGCG
>VXBW01003224.1:9528-36131 GCA_013400375.1 Thinocorus orbignyianus | reverse complement strand
CCAGCCATAGTAGCTGCTGCTACCACCGGTGCAGGTGATCGTGACTGTGTCTCCCACGTTCTTCGACACCGAGGACGGCTGCTGGGTCAGCGCTGCCTGGACCAGGGAACCTGGAGAGGGAGAGGAGAGAGGGGAGAAGACAGGGTCAGACAGTGCCGCACGAGCACAGCCCTACCTGCGCAGTGGGATGTGGACAGGGAGCTGGGACATAAAGTTCTGATGCCACACAGGGACTCAAAGCAACACACACAGAGCCCTGGGGCCCTGGAGAAGAGCTCTCAGAAGCAGGGACAGAGAAGGGAGTGACAGAGCTGCACAAGGGCCCTGGTCAGGGAATGGGCATGGTGTGGTCAGGCAGAACCCTGCCCAGGCCTAATGTGGCCGTGGTGCCAGAAAAAGATACGGAGAATCGCGAAGGGATGCCCGAGGGTCTGTTGGTGCTACCATAGATCACGGTGACAGGGGCAGTGCCAGGGACCTTCTGCTGGAACCAGCCATAGCTGCCGCTACCACCGGAGCAGGTGATGGTGACGGTGTCTCCCACGTTCTTCGACACCGAGGACGGCTGCTGGGTCAGCGCTGCCTGGACCAGGGAACCTGGAGAGGGAGAGGAGAGAGGGGAGGAGACGGGGGTCAGACAGTGTCCCACGAGCACAGCCCTCCTCCGGCATGAGGACCAGGTCCCTGTCCTGAGAAGCCATGACTCCACTGATGATACCTTGAGACACCAGCTCTGGGGTCCTGTGAGGAGAATGGGCAACACCAGCAGGATGGAACTGCCAGGAGCAGAGGCAGAGAGGTGGGGAAAAGGTGAACTATGCCTTCAAAAGAGAAAGCTCCAGGTGCTCATCACCCTCGAGTCACCTCCTGCACGGTGAGGCACACTTGGGTGAACATTTACAGCCATGGCAAGACAGAGAGGAAACAAATGTGCCCAAGGCCCATGGCACTGCTCAAAAAATCCCCATTTTTCTCCCCTCTCCTCCTCTGCATCTCACTTCCCTCTTGATCTGTGTCACTACACCAGCATAGCTGCTGTCGTAGCCACCACAGAAATAGACGGCCTCGTCCTCGGGTTGGACCCCAGTGATGGTTAACGTGCCCGTGGAGCCAGAGGAGGATCCGGAGAATCGCGAAGGGATGTTCGAGGGTCTGTTGCTGTTACTATAGATCACGGTGACAGGGCCAGTGCCAGGGACCTTCTGCTGAAACCAGGCATAGTAGCTGTTGCTGCTACCAGTGCAGGTGATGGTGACGGTTTCTCCCACGTTCTTCGACACCGAGGACGGCTGCTGAGTCACCGCTGCCTGGACCAGGGAACCTGGAGAGGGAGAGGAGAGAGGGGAGAAGATGGGGGTCAGACAGTGCCCCACCAGAACAGCCCTCCCCGCGCAGTTCAGAAGGGGACCCTGTCCCCAAAGGCCCCAGATGGGCGCAGCCAGCCTGGCCAGGGTACCTGAGACATGGGCGAGCACCGTGAGGAGGAGATCCCACCAGCTCTGTGTCCCCACACTGATGGCGCTGTGTTGTGGAACCCAACTCATTTCTAAACCCCCACCCTCTGTGGAAATGTGTCCCACATTGTCCTCCTGGCAGCTCCTGTCCCACTACAGGCCTCTCTCTGTCTCACCAAAAGCACCAGGTCACATCTGCTGCTGGCTCCCTGGGTTCCTGCTCCCTCCCTGATGCAGCTGAGGAGCTCTCAGCTCTGCCAGGGCCCACCAAGTGCCAGTCCTTGCACAGGAGGACCATGTCCTTGCTGCACAGGGGACTCCCATGCCCAGGGGACAGCACCACCTTGGCATGTGGACACATCCACCTACTCTGGAGCACCCAGCTCAGCTTGGCAATTACTGGCCTCTGGGCAGCCGTGCTAGCCACACACTGCTGAGCATCAGTGACACAGGAGCTGGGAAAACCAGGTTCTGCTTCATACCAGGCTGTCACAGCTCATCCTCTGCTCGGTGCCACAAGAGAACTGCAGAGAGGTGAGATTTTGAAGGGGGCTGGAAGCACACGGAGACCAGGTGCTACCCAACAGACAGGGTCTACCGGGACTGCCCTGCACCAGGGGGTGACACGCTGCACCGGGCTGTCCCCAACCACTTTGCCTCCTGGCTGCCCCGACAGCCTCAGAACTGTGATGTGGGGCCACACTGACACCGTGTGGGGACAAGAAGGACCTCAGGGACAGCGCGGGAGGAACCCAGAGCACAACCTGGTGCAGGACGCTGCCCCTGCTCTCCCTCAGCCCTGCCACAGCTTCCACCGAGCCCAGAGACACCTCCAGCCCCTGTCACAACCTTCATGGCTTCTGCGTGGGACCCTGCCCGAGGAAGCCCCTACTCAGATAGGAGAACAACTCACGTAGATACAGGGTTCTTGGGCACCACTCCTGCCACCAGCACAGCGTGGGCATCAACCCTGAACAGGCAGGGAGACCAGGGACCAGAGCAGGACACCCCGAGGTGATGACAGGGATTCTCCCAACTTCTCTGGGCCAAAGAACCAGCCACAGGACAAGGCATGTGTAGGGCAGGACCAACCAGATGCACGACAGGTCTGGAGCACCTAAGCTGCATCACTTCCACCAACATCACCATTAGAACAAAAGAGAGGGGGGAAGATGTGGATCAGCCAGTGCCCCACAAGCACAACACCCACCTCAGGCAGCGGGATGGGGAAGGTCACAGTCAGAAGAATGGAAGCAACAACAGTCTCATGAAAATATGGAGACCTGATCCCAGCCCAACACATCCCAGAAAGGAGGCAGCACTGGCAGCAGCAGGAGGACATGGTCGTCAGAAACAAGAGGCAGAGAGGTAGGTGACAAGGCCATAGTGAATTTTAGAGGGACAAAGACCATGGTCCCCAGGCACAGGGAAGACAAAGTAAAACTGGAGTTCTCTGGGACATGAAAGGGAGGACATTCACAGCCATGGCCATGCAGAAAAGACAGAAACCTGCCTCAGCTCCACCACAGACAGCCAGGAGGGAGAAGGGCTGAAAATCTGCCTCTGATTTCAGAGTGTCTCCCTCACTTGGGATTAGTCATTGTCACCAGACACCATAACCACCGCTGCTGCTGTCGTAGCCACCACAGAAATAGACGGCCTCGTCCTCGGGTTGGACCCCAGTGATGGTTAACGTGCCCGTGGAGCCAGACTTGGACCCGGAGAATCGCGAAGGGATGTTCGAGGGTCTCCTGTCATTCCAATAGATCACAGTGACAGGGGCAGTGCCAGGGACCTTCTGCTGGAACCAGCCATAGCTGCCGCTACCACCGGAGCAGGTGATGGTGACGGTTTCTCCCACGTTCTTCGACACCGAGGACGGCTGCTGGGTCAGCGCTGCCTGGACCAGGGAACCTGGAGAGGGAGAGGAGAGAGGGGAGAAGACGGGGGACAGACAGTGCCTCACCAGCACAGCCCTCCCCACGCAGTGGGATGGGGACCCTGTCCCCAAAGATCCCAGTGGCACAGAGGGATCACAGACCCACACACAGAGCCCAAGGCCTCACCCCAGAGGCACTGCCAGAAGCGTCAGGAGAAGCCAGATGACATGGTCACCAGCAGCAAGAGGCAGTGGGGCAGGGGACAAGGCAATGCCTTGACATCTCTGGCACAGGCAAGAGGTGTCCATGGCCCCAGAGTCACCTCCCGATTGGCATGGTACAACCAGGAGGACATTCACTGCCATGACACTGCTAATCCAGCCCCAGCCCCACAGCCCTGCTCAGCCAAGAGTCAAAAGGGCAGAAGTTTTTTAGCTCCCATTTTTAGCTCCCCTCAGCTCATGCCCCCATCTCCTTGTGTCATACACCAGCAGTGCTGCTGCTGTCCCAGTTACCACAGAAATAGACGGCCTCGTCCTCGGGTTGGACCCCAGTGATGGTTAATGTGCCCGTGGAGCCAGACTTGGACCCGGAGAATCGCAAAGGGATGTTCGAGGGTCTGTTGCTGCTAGCATAGATCACGGTGACAGGGGCAGTGCCAGGGACCTTCTGCTGGTACCAGCCATAGTAGCTGTTGCTACCACCGGTGCAGGTGATGGTGACGGTGTCTCCCACGTTCTTCGACACCGAGGACGGCTGCTGGGTCAGCGCTGCCTGGACCAGGGAACCTGGAGAGGGAGAGGAGAGAGGGGAGGAGACGGGGGTCAGAAAGCATCCCACCATGAGCACAATCCTCCCCGAGTTGTGGAATGGGAACAGGGACCCTGGGACATAAAGTTCTGATGCCACACAGGGACTCAAAGCAACACACACAGAGCCCTGGGGACCTGGATAAGAGCTGTCAGAAGCAGGGACAGAGAAGGGAGTGACAGAGCTGCACAAGAGCCCTGGTCAGGGAATGGGCACGGTGTGGGCAAGCAGAACCCTGCCCAGACCAGAGCATCCCAGCACAGAGGCAACTCCTGTGGCAAGAGGAGGATGGAGCCACCAGGAGCAAGAGGCAGAGGCCCCAGGGACAAGCCAATGCCATGCCTCCTGTAGGGAGAGACATGAAGCACCCCCAGGGACAGAGTCACCTCCCACAAACCATAGAAAAGTTGAGGTAACAGTCACAGTCCCATCCCTGGACAGGACTAGGAGCTTGGCTNCCTGGGACATAAAGTTCTGATGCCACACAGGGACTCAAAGCAACACACACAGAGCCCTGGGGACCTGGATAAGAGCTGTCAGAAGCAGGGACAGAGAAGGGAGTGACAGAGCTGCACAAGAGCCCTGGTCAGGGAATGGGCACGGTGTGGGCAAGCAGAACCCTGCCCAGACCAGAGCATCCCAGCACAGAGGCAACTCCTGTGGCAAGAGGAGGATGGAGCCACCAGGAGCAAGAGGCAGAGGCCCCAGGGACAAGCCAATGCCATGCCTCCTGTAGGGAGAGACATGAAGCACCCCCAGGGACAGAGTCACCTCCCACAAACCATAGAAAAGTTGAGGTAACAGTCACAGTCCCATCCCTGGACAGGACTAGGAGCTTGGCTCAGCCCCACAGCCCTGCTCAGCCATGAGGAAGAACAGCAGAAATACCTCATTTTTAACTTTTCTACCTCAGTTCCACATGTGCCTGTGTCATAGACCAGCATCGCTGCTGCTGTCCCAGTTACCACAGAAATAGACGGCCTCGTCCTCGGGTTGGACCCCAGTGATGGTTAACGTGCCCGTGGAGCCAGACTTGGACCCGGAGAATCGCGAAGGGATGCCCGAGGGTCTGCTGTTGCCACCATAGATCACGGTGACAGGGCCAGTGCCAGGGACCTTCTGCTGGAACCAGCCATACAAGCTGTCACTACTCCCGGAGCAGGTGATGGTGACGGTGCCTCCCACGTTCTTCGTCACCGAGGACGGCTGCTGGGTCAGCGCTGCCTGGACCAGGGAACCTGGAGAGGGAGAGGAGAGAGGGGAGAAGATGGGGGTCAGCCAGTGCCCCACCAGCACAGCCCTCCCTGGGCAGCAGGACATAGAAGGCCACAGTGGGAGGAGAACAGACATGGACACGGTTATTGGCAAGTTTGGAGAGCAGAGCCAAGCCCAAGGGTTTTTCTCCATGGAGGCAGCTCTGGCAGCAACAGAAAATCATGTCCATCAATAGGAAGAAACAGTGCTGTGGGTGATAAGGCCATGCTTTGAATTTCAGAGGGACAGGGACAATGCCCCACAGCCACCAAGGCAGCTTCAGTTCACTGGGACACAAAGGGAGGACATCCAATGTCATGGTCATGCAGAGGGGACAGGAATCTGGGTAAGCCCCACAGCCACATCCCCGTTTGGCCACGAGAGAGAAAGGCAGAAAATATTTGCCTTTAACTGCTCTGTCTCTCACTTCCAAATCTCTCCGTGTCATACACCAGCACCGCTGCTGTCCTCGCCACCACAGAAATAGACGGCCTCGTCTTCGGGTTGGACCCCAGTGATGGTTAATGTGCCCGTGGAGCCAGACTTGGATCCGGAGAATTGTGAAGGGATGTTCGAGGGTCTGTTGCTGTTCTTGTAGATCACAGTGACAGGGGCAGTGCCAGGGATCTTCTGCTGGAACCAGCCAACACCATAGCTGCTGCTGCTGTAAAGCCCAGAGCAGGTGATGGTGACGGTGTCTCCCACGTTCTTCGACACCGAGGACGGCTGAGTCAGCGCTGCCTGGACCAGGGAACCTGGAGAGGGAGAGGAGAGAGGGGAGGAGACGGGGGTCAGACAGTGTCCCACCACGAGCACAGCCCTCCCTACAGAGTGGGTCACCCTCCCCGTTCCCAAAGGCCCTGATACCACCTGGGGACCAACAACCCCATGGACAAAGCTGAAGACTAGAGACGCATGGCCCTCCAAGGAGAGCCTGCAACTGCAGGGAAGGGAAAAGCAGCCTCTGAGGGAAAGGGACCTGGTTGTGGCTACAGAAACTTCTGCAGAGCAAAGCCCAGCCTGGCCCAGAGCCACCCAGCAAAGACAGGAGCAGCTCCAGCAGGAGGATGGGGCTGCTGGCAGGAAAAGGCAGCAGGGCTGAGGATGAGGCGATGCCATTCCAGTTATGGGGAGGGCGTAAAGGAACCCCCAGACCCAGAGTCACCTCCTGCACCTTGTGGCATGGGATATGGACATTCAGTCATGTCCTTGGACAGGAGACAGGAATCCACCACAGCTCCACAGTCAGAACTCTGCTTGGCCAAGGGGGAAAAGGGTTGAAAACCTTCCTTTTCATTGCTGAGGTCTGTGTCTCAATGTCCCGTTACTCAGTGCCTCCACCACACTGACCAGCATCGCTGCTGCTGTCCCAGCCACCACAGAAATAGACGGCCTCGTCCTCGGGTTGGACCCCAATGATGGTTAACGTGCCCGTGGAGCCAGACAAGGACCCGGAGAATCACGAAGGGATGTTTGAGGGTCTCTGGTTGTTGTAGTAGATCACAGTGACAGGGGCAGTGCCAGGGACTTTCTGCTGGAACCAGCCAACAGCATAGCCGCTGCTAAACCCAGAGCAGGTGATGGTGACGGTTTCTCCAACGTTCTTCGACACCAAGGACGGCTGAGTCAGCGCTGCCTGGACCAGGGAACCTGGAGAGGGAGAGGAGAGAGGGGAGGAGACGGGGCTCAGACAGTGCCCCACGAGCACAGCCCTCCCTGTGCAGCGGGACAGGGACACTGTCACCACACCAGCTACCCCCTACCCTTGGAGCATCCCTCTGCAGCAGCACAGCTCCTCCAGCTGTGCTCTGCTTCCAAGCCCAACACGTGGACCAAGTAAAACCCTGAAAGCCAGCAGGGCCCTACCACCTTCCAGGGAAAGGAGAGAACTGGTCTTCTGGCCTAAAGGATACCCAAGGGTCACCAAAAAACACAGCACCAGCACCAACATGACCTTGTGAGGAATTGAGTAAGCAGCCACAGCACAGCTCTGCACTACCAGGAGCTGTCATTTCTCCAGCAGCAGCTTCAGGATCTATGTGAACCCCACACACCAGACAGTCACAGCGACCCCAGAGTCCCCTGGGGGGCACCTGGGTCGATCAGCACTGCTGCTGTCCCTGCCACCACAGAAATAGACGGCCTCGTCCTCGGGTTGGACCCCAGTGATGGTTAACGTGCCCGTGGAGCCAGACATGGATCCGGAGAATCGCGAAGGGATGTTCGAGGGTCTGTTGGTGTTGTCATAGATCACAGTGACAGGGGCAGTGCCAGGGACCTTCTGCTGGTACCAGCCAGCATAGCTGTTGCTGTCAAGCCCAGAGCAGGTGATGGTGACCGTTTCTCCCACGTTCTTCGACACCGAGGACGGCTGCTGGGTCAGCGCTGCCTGGACCAGGGAACCTGGAGAGGGAGAGGAGAGAGGGGAGAAGACGGGGGTCAGCCAGTGCCCCACCAGCACAGCCCTCCCTGGGCAGCAGGACAAGGAAGGCCACAGTCAGAGAGGAATGGAATCAACCACAATGAGAAGCATATTTGGGGACCAGGTACCAACACAACACATCCCAGCTGAGAGGCAGCTCCAGCAGCAGCAGGAGACCATGGACATCAGTAACAAGAGAGAGGGGAACAGGAGAGAAGGTCAGACTGTGATTTTTGTAAGGACAGGAACAATGGTCACCTCCATGGAGTCGTTGCCAATGCTCTAGGACACAAAGGGAGACATTCACAGCAGTAACCATGTGGAGGGGACACAAACCTGGTGCAGCCCCAATTCCTGGTTCTACGGCTGCAGTTTGAGCAGGGCTGACCCCCCCTGGGGGGATGCTCCAGGGGCTCCTGGCACAGCCTGGCTGGGAGGAGGGTAGGGATGCACCCAGCAGGGCCCTGTGTGCCAGCTGGGGAGCACAGGGGACCTTGGTCCTGTCACATGGGACAGGGACAGGACTGCTGGGGACATACCCACCCCAAGTGAGAGGAGATGGACACAGACCTGGGCTCTAAGGGATGGTTGAGAGGGTTCAGCAAGAGCAGCCACCTGCAGCACAGGGCTGCAAGGACATAACCATGGCAGGGACTGGCCCCAACCATCAAACAGGGACAGCAGAGGCTCCTGACTGGGCTCTGTGAGGGCAGAGAATTTTGTGTCACCTCTTTGTTGCTGCCGTCGCTGCCACCACAGAAATAGACGGCCTCGTCCTCGGGTTGGACCCCAGTGATGGTTAACGTGGCCGTGGAGCCAGACTTGGACCCGGAGAATCGTGAAGGGATGTTTGAGGGTCTGTTGGTGTTACTATGGATCACGGTGACAGGGGCAGTGCCAGGGACCTTCTGCTGGTACCAGCCAACATTGCTGTCACTGTTAAGCCCAGAGCAGGTGATCCAGATGGTTTCTCCCACATTGTATGACACCGAGCACGGCTGAGTCAGCGCTGCCTGGACCAGGGAACCTGGAGAGGGAGAGGAGAGAGGGGAGAAGACGGGGCTCAGCCAGTGCCCCACGAGCACAGCCCTCCTCAGGCAGCTGGACAGGGAAGGTCACAGCGGGAGGAGAGTCGACAGTCACAGGCACATTTGGGGACCTGATCCCAGACCAACCCACCCCATCCCAGAGGGACACAATTGTCATCAGCAAGAGACAGTGGGATGGGTGATAAGGCCATGCTGTGATCTTCGTGTGGCCAAGGATAACAGTCTGCAGCCATGGAGTCACCTCTAGTGCCCTGGAACATGAATGTGAGGACATTCACAACCATGGTCACGGAGAATGGACAGGACCCTGCCCCAGACCCACAGCCCTGCTCAGCCAGGATGGAGAAGGGCTGAAAAATCTTCCTCTGATATTGGAGTCTGTTCCTCACCTCCTGCTACTCATTGTCACCAGATCCCACTGCTGACAAAGCCATCACTGTCACTGTCCCCACACTGATGAGGCTGTGCCACGGACCCTGACTCCCTTTTAAGCCCTCACCCACCATAGGCATGGCCCCTCTGTGCAAATGTGACCCCTCAACTCATGGCAGGATCCTGCCCACACCTCTCTCCCCACAGCTCCCTCAGGGCTCCCTAAGCAGGGGCTGCTTCTGACACCCAGTGTCACAAGCTGAGGGACACAGACAGGTTTCCACTAGGTCACACCTGGGGAGTCACTGGTGGTGATGGCCCCGTGTTCAGATGACAGGATGTCAGCATGTTGGCCCCACCAGGGATCACTGGTGCACCATCATCTGCAAAACCACAGCTGGAAGCTGCACTGCCCAGGCCTCAGTCATCCTCAACAGCGGCATCCCACAGCACACAGCCACCAACTGCCACCTGCAGGGTACGTCCACCCTGACCAGTGCTGCTGCTGTCCCTGCCACCACAGAAATAGACGGCCTCGTCCTCGGGTTGGACCCCAGTGATGGTTAACGTGCCCGTGGAGCCAGATGTGGATCCGGAGAATCGTGAAGGGATGTTCGAGGGTCTGTTGCTGTTGCGATAGATCACGGTGACAGGGGCAGTGCCAGGGACCTTCTGCTGGAACCAGCCATAGTAGCTGCCACCACCAGAGCAGGTGATGGTGACGGTTTCTCCCACATTCTTCGACACCGAGGACGGCTGCTGGGTCAGCGCTGCCTGGACCAGGGAACCTGGAGATGGAGAGGAGAGAGGGGAGAAGACGAGGTCAGACAGTGCCCCACCAGCACAGCCCTCCCCACACAGTGGGACGAGGACAGGGACCCTGTGCCTAAAGACCATGGCACTACAGAGTAGCCCAGAGCCTGCTCACAGAGCCCTAGGCCAGAATCCCAGGGTCCTGCAGAGAACTGGCAATAGCAAGAGAACAGAGAATGCCAGAGTTGCTGGAGATGGGACACGGCCATGGCTACAGGAACATCTGAGCAGCAGAATCTTGCCCAGGTCAGAGCATCCCAGCACAGATGCAGCTCCAGCAGCAAGAGGAAGATGGGAACTCCAGCAGCAACAGGCAGTGGGACTGGGAACAACCTCAACTATGTCTCAGCAGAACCAGGGAGAAGGGGACTGAAATCCCAGAGTCACCTCCTGCACCCTGGGTGGTGAAAGGGAGGATATCCACAGCCATGTTCTAGGAGAGAATGGGAACCTGCCTCATCCCCACACACACAACTCTTCTGACTTACAAAGAAGAAGGGGAGAAGATCTTTACATTGACTCCATGGTTTGTCTTTCATTTCCCTGTTACTGGGTGCCTCCATGGCACCGACCAGCATCGCTGCTGCCATCATAGCCACCACAGAAATAGACGGCCTCGTCCTCGGGTTGGACCCCAGAGATGGTTAACGTGCCCGTTCCGCCAGAGTAGGACCCGGAGAATCGCGAAGGGATGTTTGAGGGTCTGCTGTTGCTGTTGTAGATCACAGTGACAGGGACAGTGCCAGGGACCTTCTGCTGGTACCAGCCATAGTTGCTGCTACTACCCGAGCAGGTGATCGTGACAGTTTCTCCCACGTTCTTCGACACCGAGGACGGCTGCTGAGTCACCGCTGCCTGGACCAGGGAACCTGGAGAGGGAGAGGAGAGAGGGGAGAAGATGGGGGTCAGACAGTGCCCCACCAGCACAGCCCTCCCCACGCAGTCAGATGGGGACCCTGTCCCCAAAGGCCCTAGACGGGCACAGCCAGCCTGGCCAGGGTACCTGAGACATGGGCGAGCACCGCGAGGAGGAGAGGAGCCTGGGCCATGGTGCAATCCCACCAGCTACGTGTCCCCACGCCGATGGGGCTGTGACATGGACATAGCTCTGACCCAGGTCCCAACCCATGGCACGTCCCCTCCTCTTGGCACTGGGTCTGCATTTTGAACAGGGCTGAACCCCCCTGGGGGATGCCCCAGGGGCTCCCGACACAGCCCAGCTCAGGGGAGGGCAGGGAGGCAGCTGGCAGGGCAATGGGTACCAACTAGAGAGTGCAGGGGACCTCAGCCAGGCCACATGGGACAGGGCAGCGTGGGACATATCCACCCAAATGAGAGGGGATGGACACAGACCTGGTCTTTAAAGTATGGATGAGCTGGGACAGCAAGAGCAGCCACCTGCAGCACAGGGCAGAAAGAACAGAGCCATGGCAGGGACCTGTCCCCAACATCAAAAAGGGACAGCAGAGACTCCTGACTTGGCTCTGTGAGGGCAGAGGGTTTTGTATCACTTCTTTGTTGCTCCATGTCACTGAGGGAACATAATTGCTGCTGTCTTTGCCACCACAGAAATAGACGGCCTAGTCCTCGGGTCGGACCCCAGTGATGGTTAACGTGCCCGTGGAGCCAGACAAGGACCCGGAGAATCGCGAAGGGATGTTCGAGGGCCTCTGGTCATCATTGTAGATGACAGTGACAGGGACAGTGCCAGGGACCTTCTGCTGGTACCAGCCAACATAGCTGCTGCTGCTAAACCCAGAGCAGGTGATGGTGACGGTTTCTCCCACGTTCTTCGACACCGAGGACGGCTGCTGGGTCAGCGCTGCCTGGACCAGGGAACCTGGAGAGGGAGAGGAGAGAGGGGAGAAGACGGGGGTCAGACAGTGCCCCACGAGCACTGTCCTCCCCAGGCAGTGGGACGGAGACCCTGTCCCCAAAGATCCCAATGACACAGACGGACCACAGACCCACACACAGAGCCCAAGGCCTCACCCCAGGGGTCCTGCCAGGAGAGATGGGAGAAGCCAGATGACATGGTCACCAGCAGCAAGAGGCATTGGGGTAGGGAACAAGGCAATGCCTTGACATCTCTGGCACAGGCAAGAGGTGTCCACAGCTCCAGAGTCACCTCCTGATTGGCATGGTACAAGCAGGAGGACATTCACTGCCACAACACTGCCAAAACCAGCCCCAGCCCCACAGCCCTGCTCAGCCAGGAGTCAAAAGGGCAGATAAGCTCCATTTTTATCTCCTCTGTAGCTCACATCCCCATCTCCCCGTGTCATACACCAGTACCACTGCTGCTGTCGTAGCTGCCACAGAAATAGACGGCCTCGTCCTCGGGTTGGACCCCAGTGATGGTTAACGTGCCCGTGGAGCCAGAAACAGATTCGGAGAATTGCGAAGGGATGTTCGAGGGTCTCTTGTTGTTGTCATAGATCACAGTGACAGGGCCAGTGCCAGGGACCTTCTGCTGGTACCAGCCAGCATAAGGATAGCTGCTGCTAAGCCCAGAGCAGGTGATGGTGACGGTGTCTCCCACGTTCTTCGACACCGAGGACGGCTGCTGGGTCAGCGCTGCCTGGACCAGGGAACCTGGAGAGGGAGAGGAGAGAGGGGAGAAGACGGGGGTCAGACAGTGCCCCACGAGCACTGTCCTCCCCAGGCAGTGGGACGGAGACCCTGTCCCCAAAGATCCCAATGACACAGACGGACCACAGACCCACACACAGAGCCCAAGGCCTCACCCCAGGGGTCCTGCCAGGAGAGATGGGAGAAGCCAGATGACATGGTCACCAGCAGCAAGAGGCATTGGGGTAGGGAACAAGGCAATGCCTTGACATCTCTGGCACAGGCAAGAGGTGTCCACAGCTCCAGAGTCACCTCCTGATTGGCATGGTACAAGCAGGAGGACATTCACTGCCACAACACTGCCAAAACCAGCCCCAGCCCCACAGCCCTGCTCAGCCAGGAGTCAAAAGGGCAGATAAGCTCCATTTTTATCTCCTCTGTAGCTCACATCCCCATCTCCCCGTGTCATACACCAGTACCACTGCTGCTGTCGTAGCTGCCACAGAAATAGACGGCCTCGTCCTCGGGTTGGACCCCAGTGATGGTTAACGTGCCCGTGGAGCCAGAAACAGATTCGGAGAATTGCGAAGGGATGTTCGAGGGTCTCTTGTTGTTGTCATAGATCACAGTGACAGGGCCAGTGCCAGGGACCTTCTGCTGGTACCAGCCAGCATAAGGATAGCTGCTGCTAAGCCCAGAGCAGGTGATGGTTACGGTGTCTCCCACGTTCTTCGACACCGAGGACGGCTGCTGGGTCACCGCTGCCTGGACCAGGGAACCTGGAGAGGGAGAGGAGAGAGGGGAGAAGACGGGGCTCAGACAGTGCCCCACCAGAACAGCCCTCCCCACGCAGTCAGATGGGGACCCTGTCCCCAAAGGCCCCAGACGGGCGCAGCCAGACTGGCCAGGGTACCTGAGACATGGGCGAGCACCGCGAGGAGGAGAGGAGCCCAGGCCATGGTGCAATCCCACCAACTACGTGTCCCCACGCCGATGGGGCTGTGACATGGACCCTGACCCCCTTTTAAGCCCCCATGTCTCTGGGCATGGATGCCTCATGGAAATACAGCCCTACAACATTCACAAGCAGCTCCTGCACACGGCTGGCACCTCTCTGCCCCACCAAAGCCACCATCTCCTGTGCTGCTGGCTTCCTGCACCACTCAGGTGGGAAACCAGCTCCTGCCTCCCACCAGGGCACCACAACCAGCTTCCTTTCAGAAGCCACAAGAGTGAAACCAGTGGGATAGTGGTATCTGGGAAAATGCTCCTCCACTTTGGTTTTGGTCAGTACAAGCTTAGTCAAAACCTCTGCCCAGCTCCTCCAGCCCACCTCCCTTTTCCCTCCTCCCCAGAGCTTCTCCAGGGGGTTAAATCAACATCCAGCCCAGCACAACCCACAGCCCTGTGCCAGCATCTCCTTCCCACAGCATAGCTCGTGGAGGGGAGGGGAATAATGCTGGGCTCTGCCAGCTCCAGAGCACAAGGGCAAGGGCCCAGCCTGCCCAACTCTACCACGCCAGCCTTGCCTCTGTCTGGCCCTCAAGCAGGAGGTGGGATGAGTCTGCTCAGGCAGAGTCCTTGGGCATCTCTGCCAGGGAAAGGTTTCAAAATTGCTGGAAACAGCAGCTCCCTTCCAGCCCCCAGAGCCACCTCACACCAAATTCCAGCCCTCCCTCCACCTTTAAGAAGCATAACGAGTAGGACCTGGACACGTGAAGACAGATTTATTATTTTACATTCTTTTTACAGAAGAGGCTCAATGCTGAGCTGCCACTGTCACCTCCCGTGAGTCCCTTAGGGCAGCTCCTCCTTAGACACCGACTATTTTCCACAGTTTCATTCATTTCAAGTTCTGGTCGGGAATCAAGATTAACTTTTTGGATGTTTGGGTGTTTTGTTGTTTGGGTTTTCCCCCCCGCACAAGCTCACAGGAACCAAAGGTCGTGGTGGCTCCAGGTCAGAGGCTGCAGCAGCAGCACCCCCCGCGGCCCGGCTCCCCTTCGGCTGAGCAGGGAAGGGCAGGAACAAAAGGCAGCGACAAAGCAACCCGCAGGTTTGGACGTTATTCAGTTCTTCTTGAACTCAATTCTTTCTACTTCCACCTCATCTCCAATGAGTCGGTATACATAAGCCACAACTGTGGACGCCTGGATATCCATCAGCACAAACGAAGGGACTGTGTTCCTGGAAAGAAAACAAACTCTGTCGGTCTTCCCAATTAGCTTAATACTTGTTGCTATTAACACATCTTATGCTTGTGAACTCTCATATACGAGGTGCCCAAGAGCTGCAGGGCTCTGGGAAACACTGCAGCTTGCCAGAGACGCTGCTGTCAGCACCTGCAGAGTTATACTTTGCCCAGAAGAGCCCCCCAGGCTTCTCCACAGCCTCAGCAGGGTCTGCCCCAGACATTTGGCCTGGCAGTGCCTCCAGAGGGGGTAACTGCCTACAAAATATTAGCATGCAGCTTCTGGAAAGACATCAGAAAGCAAAACAACTTCATGAAGTTGCTAGAACTCCCCCTTTTCCAAGCCCAGGCACACCAGTGCCATGCTGGCATGTCTAAAACATAAAACCCTGGAGGCAGGGGAGCCAAGAGCTGGCCACTTGCTCCTCACAGCACCTCACCCACACTCCACAGCACAGCAGCCAGGCACTCAGAGGTGAACAGACACATTTCAGGCAACACCACAGGCTCTGCCACACTGGGCAGCTCAGGGCCCCCTTCCACTCACATTTCCAAAGCACTGTAGGCTCCTGTAGCTGATCCCGGGTTGATGTAGAATTTGTTTTCATGTTCAAAGGCTTCAAATCTGTGTGTGTGCCCAGAGATGAGAATGTCCACATCCAGCTGCCTCTGCAGCAGCGCCAGGCTGCCAACATCACCCCAGGGAATTACTTGGTGGCCATGAATCAGCCCAATTCTGAACTGCCCGACAGTTACAACCTTCTCCTCAGGATAATTCAGGCTCTGAGAAGGAGAAAGGCACAGACTATACATCAGACCCCTCAGCCAGGGTTCCTACATTCCAAGACATTTTGCTATTCAAGTGCACAAGGTCTCTTTCAATGTGCAGACCCAGTGGATGCTTGTACCACACCCCAGCAAGAGTGACTGCAGAGCAGACTGGGGGATTTGCACACAAATCAGGCTACCCAGCAGCAAATACACACACACACAAGGGCACAGCTCCTGCAATTAGAGTCAGCTGGAGGATTCCAGAGACCTCACAGGACTCACAAACAGACCTATGTCAGAGTTCATACAAATCAAGTTCAGGTGTTACCCCTTCATACCCAGTCCCCCTGTTGTAATTGCAACAAGAGTCTAGAAAATTTTGCTTTCAGTCTTACTCATTCCTACTTCTTATCCTGGTGGATTACAGTTTAGGAATTGCTAGTGCTGGACCTCCCCAGGTTTCATCAGGACAACCTCAGCATGTCAGGACAGTGAGGAATGAGGAGCAACCATAACATTACCTCTGAGTCCCCCCTAACCACGTGGATGTCCCCAGCCAAAGTCCTGAGGTAGTCATAGCTCTCCTGGGTGCAGAGGTTTCCCGTACACAAGATGTGCTGAATCTTCCCTGGAACCAGCAGCTTCTTAAACTTCACGGGCAGACCACTGCACCGGTGGGGAATGTGAAGGTCCCCTAGTACTAACACCAACTTTGCACACAGCAGAAGGAAAGATAGAGTTTTAACACAGGTTACTTAACAGAACAAAACAAGACAAAAAAAACTTTTAAAAAAAAGCCCTTTTGCTACTCCAGGGCATTTGCAAAGCCCAGCAAACCATTCCAGGGGAGGCAGAGATTTCTCTCAGACCCAGACTTGAGGAAACAACCCCTCAGCAGGCCTAAACTGCCCTGCACAGACAGCCTGGCCTACTCCCACCCAGGAGAGCCAGGCACCCTCATTAAAGCAGGTAGCCGGAGGTGAAGGAAAGCGGTTCCCGAGGGGAACCAAGCCAAGCAGCCGCCCCGGGTCTCATGGCTCTGTCGCTCACCATCCCGCTCCTCCGCGAAGTACCGACCGGCCGCCCCGTTGCCACGACGCGTACTGAGGTAACCAGGAAGTGACGGGCCTTCTTTTACTCCTCCTCCAGCCAATGGCAGTGCCGGCAGCTCCCCACGTGACACCGGCGCCTGCGGCAGGGTCCTAGCGCCCACCCGCTGGACTGAGCATGCGCAGTACGCACAGCTGCTCTGTGCACCTGGGGCAGGGTCTCACGGCCTTGGAAGAGAAAGCTCTGGGGAGACCTTAGAGCCCCTTCCAGTCCCGAAAAGCCCCAAACGGCTTTTTTAAGCCCCGTTTGGGGCTTTTCGGGACTGGAAGGGGCTCTAAGGTCTCCCTGGAGCCTCCTCTTCTCCAGGCTGAACCCCCCAACTCTCTGCCCTTGAACCCCTCCAGGGATGGGGCAACCACAGCTTCTCTGGGCAACTTGTTCCAGTGTCCCACCACCCTCAGAAGAAAGAACTTGTTCCCAATATCCAACCTAAATCTGCTCTTCTCCAACTTAAAGCCATTGCCCCTCGTCCTGTCACTGCAGGCCTTGGGAATCAGATGTAAACATCTCCATGATGGGAGATGACGGTGACAGGACACACTGAGGGCCATGGGGAGGATTTGGGGGCCACGAGGAGGGGAACAAGTCCTTGAGGAGGGGTGTGATGGAGCAGGGTGCTGCATCCAGGGGCCTCCAGGAGAGCTGGGCTCTGCCAGGGCTGGGGGACACGGCTCCATCCTGGCCTGAGAGACCCCACCTGACTGGACACCACAGCGCCTTTGGGCTCTCCCTGCCAACTCTGCTGGCCCAGGGCATGGTGCTGTGCCCACGGGGGATGCCCAAAAGGGGCTCCTGGGGATACCGCAGGCACGGAGTCATGGAATTGTGTAGGATGGAGCAGACCTTTAGGATCATGGAGTTCAACCATCAATCCACTGCTGCCAAAGCCACCCCTGAACCGTGTCCCTCGGTACCAGGTCTGTGCCACGTAGTTGAGGATTAACCTTTATTGTCAGACAAGCCAAACCAAGCCCAAGCGCAAACTGGGATCAAGCCCATGATGTGCCAAGTGCTGGGAGAGCCCTGGACATCCCAACCAGGGCAGAGCTCTCCATCCTCCCACCACAGCAGCAGATCCTTGCTGCTCTGCCGTCCTGGTCTCAGCCCGGGCAGGTCTCACACCCTGCCGGGATGTCTCGCGCTCCGTGCGGGATGTTCAGGGCTGAAGTTTGGGGTTGCTGGCACCTCGCAGCCCAAGGCAGCGCTGCTGGGCTCACTCAGGCATGGAGGAGGACCTCTTTCCACCCCTGCCCTTCTCCTTGCTGAGGGCTCTGTGTCAGGGTTGTGAGGGAAAATCCGGAGTTTTCCTTCCCCATTCCTAAAACTGGTAGAAGGGACGTAGCAGGGAACAGTAATAGCTGCCGCTGTCCTCCTGGCGGGCAGACGCGATGGTGAGGATGCAGGCATTGCTGGGGACATCTTTGGTGGCAGAGAAACGGTCGGGAATCATGGCAGGCTTGTGCTTGTCCCGCTCGGAGTTGTAGTAGAGCAGGTACCTCAGGGACTTCCCCGGGCGCTGCTGGTACCAGGAGATGCCGAAGTCGCTGATGTTGTACTGGGGGCTGAGGGTGCAGGAGAGGTGGGCGGTCTCTCCAGGTGGCACCAGCAGAGAGGAGGGCTGGGTCAGCACAGGCTGAGCCCTGGAAGCTGCACGCACCAAGGATGGGGTTACTGATGGGCCAAGACATGTCCCCCATGGCCCTCAGACCCAGAATGGTCAGAGTTGGAAGGGACCTTAAAGATCATCCAGTGCCCCCCCCTGCCCTGGGCAGGGACACCTCCCACCAGCCCAGGTTGCTCCAAGCCCCATCCAGCCTGGCCTTGAACCCCTCCAGGGATGGGGCAGCCACAGCTTCTCTGGGCAACCTGTTCCAGTGTCTCACCCCCCTCACCCCAAAGAATTTCTTCCTCTGATTTCATCTCAATCTCCCCTCTTTCAGTCCAAAACCATCACTCTGCATCCCATTGAGGGCTGTGTTGTCCTGTCTCCCCCTGCTTCCTTGAGGCAACCCCATCACCCAACCTCCATCCTCATCATGCAGCCCAGGAGCAAAACGTTCTCCTCAGACCCACATCCCCCTTGTCCTTCTGGCCACCCCGCTGTGCCCCTCCTTGGACAGCAGGTATCTCAGCCACTCCACCCTTACCTGTCCCCACCAGGAGCAGGATGATGAAGGCCAGGGCCATGGCAGGAAGCAGAGGAAGGGTGGCTTTTTCGGAGAGGGTCTATGGTTCTAGACAAACCCCGGTGGCCACGGCGCCGGCAAGGCGTATGTAAATGACACAGGGGGCTGGGGGACTGCAGCTCCCCGCGCCGATGGCTTTGCTGCAGCTGGGCTGTGGGGAGGGGGCTTGAAGCAGCGGGGGGAGACCTGAGCACTGTGACCCACTGCCCACCTTCACCCTGGCTGGGCTGGTTCCTCTGCCTGCACTGCTGCACCCCCATCCCATCCCATCCCATCTCACCCACCACCCCACCACCTCTCCTCTCTTGGTGGGGGGATCAGAGGTTTCTCTGGGGTCTCACACTCTGAGTTTTTGCCCCCAGCCCTCTGCCACCAGGCATGCAGGAGATCAGGAGCCTGGACCACACCGTGCCAAGGATGCCATGTGGTGGGGGTTGGCTGGCTCTACCACTCCCGTGGAGAACTTAAGATGGGACATGCAGAGCCCCCAGCAGCCATCTCATCGCGGGAAGAACAAAAGGAAAGTCACCACTTCCTTCTCCACGCAGCTCCATCACCGTGGCAGGAGCAACCACCCGGCAGCAGGGGCTGGGAGCTGCCACAGGCGGACGCACGGAGTGGCTGCTGAAGCCACCTCTCAGCAGGTGATTCCCAAGGGACCTGGTGCAGCAAGATGTGGCTGTGACACAGCTGGTGCCTTGAGTGGGAAGGCAGCAGACCGTGGCAGCACGAGCCCGCCAGGGTCACCAGGGGTAAAGCCCCTCCTGTCTGTAACGCCCACCAGGGTGGCCCAGAAAGGCCACACTGGGCAGCCAGCCACAGCCCAGGGCATGGTCTGCATCTCTGCATCTTCCAGTCCCCACCCATGGCAGCCCTTCACAGCGTCCCAAAACTAGTGGGCACCTCCTGCCCACCACAGGCAGGCTCAGCCCCACCAGGGCCACCACGTCACCACCCAAAGATGGTCCTTTCCCTCCCCTCTGCAGCCACCAGCTCTGCTCCCAAGGTGTCCCCAAGCCAAAGATGTTTGCAAGTGGTTCCTGATGCAACCAGCTCACGCATGCTCTGGGTTTGAGGGAAAACAGCAGAGACAGAGCCCTGCCTCTTAGAACACCCCAGCACCACACCTACAGCACGGGCAGATCCTGGAGAAGGATCCATGGGCAGATCCTGAAGAGGATCCACCACCACCACCATCCAAGGATGTGACACAGCGAGCTGGACACTTACTTTGAACAAGGGCTGCTGCACCCAACGGTTCATCTATTTTCCCCCATGTTCTCTCATCAGTTGGTCTAAAAAAACTTAACCCATACAGCCTTGCCCAAATTAGTGTGACACGGCCTCCCTGGGGAGCAGAAAGGGGGACAACAAAGGTGGTGGCTGGGGCAATCAGCACAGAGATAACACACATGCCACAGAGCAAGGTTGGCACCTGCAGGGTGATGCTTTGACCTGATGGGACCCTACAGCACCTTGTGCTGCTGGAGCTGGTATCCACACCAGGGTGGGTCCCTGGCCATGTCCCACCAGTGTCCATCTAGGCAAACCTGCTGCATCTGACTCCTTAGAGCCAGCCTACAGCGAGCAGCAGTAGCTGCACAAGGCCACCAGCAGCTGCCTTGGTGTCTTCTGGCCTCCTGAAGCCACTGCAGCATCTCGGCAGCTTATGTTTCAGGCAGCCAGGCCCCCGAGGCCATGCAGGTACGAGCTCTCTGCAGACACAGCCCCAGGTGCTGCCCACCAGCACTCCCCACACTCTGAAAGGTGGTGGCAGGGTGAAGGTGGGTCACCCCACATGTCTGTCCTGGTGTAACCCCAGCTGGCAACCAGGATCACATCACCGCTTGCCTGCTTCCCTCTAGTTGGATGGGGAGAGGATTGGAAGAATAAGAGTGAGAAAACATGTGTGTTTAAATAAAGAGTTTAATGAGTAGAGCCAAAGCCACACACAAGCAAAGAAGAACAAGGAATTA
The DNA here is from genome assembly GCA_013400375.1 of Thinocorus orbignyianus. Lineage (NCBI taxonomy): Eukaryota > Metazoa > Chordata > Aves > Ciconiiformes > Thinocoridae > Thinocorus > Thinocorus orbignyianus. Next base: position 15,272 of record VXBW01003224.1, on the reverse strand, counting down.
ATTCCCTACTTCCCACGGGCAGGCAGGGGGTCAGCCCAGGAAAGCAGAGTTCCATCACGTGTGACAGTGACCAGGGGAGACAAATGCCATCACCCTAAACATCTTCCCCTTCCTCCTTCTTCCCACAGCTTCATATACTGAGCGTGATTCCTTATGGTATGGATCATTCCGTGGGTCTGTCGGGGTCAGCAGTCCTGACTGTGCCCCCTCCCAACTCCTTGTGCCCCCCCAGACTTTACTGGTGTGGAGTGAGGAACAGCAGAGGCCTCGACTGCCCAGCAACAACCAAAAACATCCGTGTATCACCAATATTCCCACCCCAACCCCAGAACACAGCACTCCACCAGCTGCTAGTGTGAAAGGGAACTTCACCCCAGCCAAAAAAATCACACTGGTGCTAAGTTCCCCACAGCAGTGCCCGGCTCAGCAGGGGGGGCAGACCTGGCACCATGGCAGCCCAGTCAAACAAACTGGGCCGGGGGCAGGAAACACCCCCAGACTGCAAAAAAATTCCCAAATCCAGAGGAACTGGGACCACCAGGAGCAGGCAACCACCTTAAGGGGCTGGTGTTTGGCCCAGCCCCTGCTCTACCCTTCCCTCTCCCACCCCCCAGCTGGGGGAGGCTGGGGAACCCGCGGGGGCCATTCCCTGTTGCCAGGAAATCTAGCTACGGAAACCATGGCGGCGTTGGCTGGAGACACAGCACCTCCCCCGGGCTCTCCAGCAGCCAAGGCCACCAGGACAGCACCAGCAGCCCCCACGTCGCAGGGCTGGACCCCCGGCCCAAGGGGAGCAGCCCCGGGAAGAGGCCACGCTCAGCACCATGTTCATCACTGTGAGATACGGAGGTAGGTGAGGAATTCCCCCAGCTGTGCCTCAGCTCCAGGGGCTGGCTGGTCACCTGGACCATCTCCATCACCCCCAGCTGGTGGCCCCGTGAGGAGCAGGGGGGGGACACAGCACCTTGATGATGTCCAGTGGTTAGGGAACAAGGCAGGAGAGCGCTGCCAGGGCACACCAGCATCCTTTGCCTCCTCTGTTTAAAAAAAGAGGGGAAATATTTAACCCCTGCATGATGAATGACGAAGGAAAACCATCCCAGCAGAGCTTTGAGTTGAAGGGAAGGAGGCCAGAGGCAAGGATGAATTCCCAGCTCTGCAGAATCAGTTGCTGGGGGGGGCTCTGCTTACAGAGACACCACCAGAAGAGCCCTCGGGCTGAAGTGCCAGCTGCTAGCAGAGCTCCTCTGCTCCAGGATGGGTAGGAAGGCTTCCCTGGCTCAGATCCTGGCTTCAGAGAGCAGAGAAGTGATGCTGGTGGGTAGGAGGGAATGGACAGACCCTGTCCTGGCCTCATCCAGTTGGCCCAGAGCTTTTGCCTGACCCCAGGCACTGGCTGCTGAGGCTGCCAGACACACGTGGTGCTGAGCCTTTGCTCCCTCTGCTATTGGAATTGGATCCCCAGCTCCGGCCGCTGACGTGTGTCACCCTGGGGATTTCTCAGTCGTGACAAACTTGGTGAAAGTTCACAGCCAGAGTGTCCCCTCGTGACTCAGCTGCTATCTCCAGCCCTCGTGACTGGGACAAGTTCATGGATGGGGACCAGCAAGGGCCAGGGCTCGCTGCTTTTTCCTGTGTTTGAGGAAACAAAGTTGAAGGACAGAGACACTTTATGAGCCAAGACCATTTTACTCCAATCAGAAATGTTCATCCCTGCTCCTAAGCTGGAGCATTCCTGCACCAAACACCAGCAGACATGGTTGTACCCCCCTGCTGGTGGCCACACAGGGACCACAACAGTGGGCAAGTTCTCAGCACCCTGCTGTGCCTCCTGCCGTGTCCGTGGGGTCCTGGGATTGGGGGTGATCCCTCTCATCTCATTCCCTGTTTGCAGACAACTGCCAAGAGCTGGTGAACCTGAACTGCCATGTCCTGATCCTCACAGCTCACCTGAAGAGGAAGTGTCAGTGCAAGCCTGAAGGTAGGGGTGCTCCTGAGCAGTGGGCAATGGAGGGACCAGCCCTCACCCCGAGGGAAGTGGCAGAGAGTAGCAAACAGGTCACACAGGAACCCCAGCTCATCCCAAAATACATGGAAAGTTCCAGGGAATCTCCTCCCCTCTAGACCTCAACAGATTCTCTTCAACATGTAACCTGCGAAGGAAAATACCCCTAATCCCCACAGGGGCACAGTGGACTTTCCTCACCACATCTCTCTCCCTCCAGACTGCATCGATCTCCTGGATGAAACAGGTGCCCTGATGAACCTCAGCAAAGTGGAAAATCCTGCATCTGAACTGGCCAGTAAATACCTGCAGGAAAGGAAGCGCTACATCCTCATCCGAGTCCTCCGTAAGTTCCTCAGTGGGACAGCAGAGCTCAGCCTCTGCACCCAGGAGGGCCTCCTCTGGGGGGGAAGGTGTCCCACACCACTCCAAGTAACAGGAAAACCCTGTCAAGCCCTAGAAACCAAGACACAGCTTCAGAGAGGGGCTCTATCCAGCAGTCCCTCCGAGGAGACAAAAGCCAGCTCAGATTAAGAACTGGAGCTGAACCTTGTGTTCATCTGAGGTGATCACCCTGGGGCAGGAGGAACCTTCCCTGGGCAGAGCCACCCGCCCCAGGTACAAGTCTTCACTTCAGTTTTCAGCCAAGAGAGAGATTGATCCATTTCTTCCATTCTGCTGGCAGGAAAAGAAAATCCTGAAGTCACCACCTATGAATCCTTGCTAGAGAACCTGGGGAAACACTACCCTGACCTACCAGGTAAGCCAGGCACCCACCTCACTGCTCCAGAGCAGCTGGGGGTGCTGGCAGGACCCCCTTCCTGCTCTCATACACCATCCATGGGACTGTCCATGGCCCCTCAGAACAGCAACCTTGGGCTGGTTGTGGCTGTGGATGGCAAGAGAAGGGACAAGGAGAACCTCTCCCAGGCAGGGAAGCTGCAGACCCCTGCTGCCCTCCCACCCCACCCCAAGCAGAAGCTCCTCCAGCTCTGAGGGTTCCACAGCAAAGAGTGGACAGTTTCTGGGAATAAACAGGAAGGAAACCCAGGCATCCACCTCCCAGGGTGTAGCCTGACAGGTTGGCACAGCCCAAGGGGCAACTGACCAAGAGAGAGGAAGAAGTCCTGATTGCTAGGGGGTGTTTTGTTCCACAGACCGGCTGCAGAAGCTCTCAGCAAACACCCCATCAAAACACAACTGGAGAAGGGGCTCTTTCCAGAAGAGGGCTCTGACCCACAGCAGCACCTCAGCCAGGTCCAGGCCCACCTCACCCAGCAAGAAGAGCTTCAGGGCACCCCAGGATGAGGATCAGAGCTGATGGGAACAGGCCTTCTGCTGGCCACAAACACAGCATGGCCACCACCCACCCCCTGCTTGGCAAGAATCATCCACTAATTAACTGCTCTTCCTGGGACCCCCTGCTCCTCTGCCAGGATCACACTCCCGCATCCAAAGCCACACCTTGAGCAGCCACACAAACACAACACACCAGGAGCAGAAGCCTCCAGAGACACCTCAGCTCCAGCAGCAACACCAGCCAACACACCAACACCAGTCTAAGAGTTGTTTCTTAAAGGGGGTTAATTAAAACAACCTTCTCCCTGCTCACACCAGGGCAGCACTTTTGAGTCCCTGGCATCTAGTTCTTGTCCCTCAGGAGAGCAGAAGCCACCCCAGATAAGGGCAGGCACAGCTCAGGACATCATCTCCCACCAAGAATTTAGGTGCTGATGCTTAATAAGGGGTAGGGCTTTCACCACCAGCCTCCAGCATCTGCCACCAGCTTTCCCCATCCAGACCTGGGCTTCCTTGCAAACCCAGGTGAGGGGCTGGGAGCTCACCCCACAGCCAGAGGTCAGCAGGGAACAGATTCATTCTGCCAAAGGTGTCACTGTGTGCCACTAAAACACCAGCTGAAGCCTCAAAATTCCCTTTCCCACCAAGGACAGGAGCAGGGTGTCCTGCTGGAGGCAGCAGCCTCCAGACCGTCAGCGGGAAGCTCAGCCCACTGCTGGTGACCTTGAGAAGGTTGCATAAGCTGCTCAGGCCTTTGGGTGAGATCAGCCGACTGTATCCGACTCACACAGGCAGACAGGTCACATTTCCTTAGCTCCAGGGTCACAGCAGCTCTTCAGGAAGAGGATATGGATGGAAGAGATAGATTTGTTACTGAAAATACTGCGGGACACATCTCGGATCGCCTCTCTCCAGCTCCTCCTCTGCCTGGAGCACGGCCAGCTCAGCCTCAGCTTGCTCCTGATCGGCTTTTGCTACGTCATGGGGGCACAGTGCCTACAAGGCTGCACCCCCTGCTCGCAGGAAATATGCCACTGTGCCCTGTCCCTTCAACAACTGACACCATTAACATTTCAGTAGCTTAATTTTAGCTTGAGAATTAAATAAAGAACATGCACCAGTGACAGGTCCAAGTAAGCTCCTTTATTTCTCTGTAATAAATACAAGGCTATCTGAATTTCACATTCCCACAGATCCAACCATTCCTCTCCTTCCCTCCTCGTCCACAAGTGAATTACCACTACAGGACTCCTGTCTGGTCACTCTGTTCCCTCCAGCTCGCCCCTGTCCCTGGGGGCAGTGGGGCTTCACACCAGGTTCCTCTTCCCTACAAGGGGGCAGATTCTTCACAGGAGAGAAGTAACACCTACAGGGGAAAAAGCACGAGTTCAGCATTAGGTGCATGTTTCAGCAGCTGGAGATAATAAAAGTTCTCTTACCAAAGGGGGCCAACTCAAGACATAACTCCTGACATCTGCTTTTAGCAGGTGCAATTAGGGAAAACAGCAGGTTTCCCAAGAGAAAACTCCTAAGAGCCTCCTCACTTTCAGGGACATGGTCAGGACCATTTCTCCTGCCATTTCCAGTTCCCTTCCACATTCCAGGACACAAGAAAGGCAGAACTGCTTCCTACTTAAAGCCTTGGGAGAGCCCTATAAGCTCAGCAGGTTGCTTCTGCAACCTCTGAAGCCTCTCAGGTGCTCTCCTGGCAGGGACTCACCGTTACTGTACTTGCACTGCTTCAGCGCCTCGTTGAAGCCCTCGCACAAGGTCAGGTCTCTCTGGTTGGTGGCACATTCCAGGAACTGCTTCATCTCATAGTGGCAGGGTCCGTAGGGCGACTGCTGGAGCAGGGGCTGCTGCCTGGGCTCCTGTGGGCAGGGGTCTCGTTGGGGAAGGGGCTCTGGGGGCTGAAACCCGCCCCGACCCCCTCCTTCAGTAGTCACCGTGTCTCCTTGTGGCCACGCAGCAGGAACAGCCCTGTCACCTTGGGCTGCCCTTCACCACAGGGACAACTTCCAGGCCTGGCACCTAAGCACAGGGTCTGTCTCCTGGGTCCCTCCTTGGCCCCGGGACCTCTGCCACCCCCCAGGCCCACCACCCAAGGGAAGAACAAGGCCACCCACCCCATCCCCTCTCGTACCTGAGCAGGAGGTGCCGCCTTGGCCGGTTCTGAGGAGCCACCGCTGAAGACCCCGGTGAGAGCGCTGCCCACGACGTGTCCCACAGCAGAACCCACGGCCACGCCAGCCGCCGTGGTGGCCATCTGTGCCATCAGCCCCGGCTGCGCTGGCTGTGGGGCCACTGGGGCCGCAGGGGCCGGGCTGTGGGGAAGAGCAGGTCATAGAATCACAGAATGGTCAGAGTTGGAAGGGACCTTCAAGATCATCCAGCTCCAACCCCCTGCCCTGTGCAGGGGCACCTCCCACCACACCAGGTT
>VXBW01003222.1:583651-687305 GCA_013400375.1 Thinocorus orbignyianus | reverse complement strand
TTTTCCAACCTAAATGACTATGATTCTAAAAAGGGATGAGTGTACAGCAGAAGTGTGCAGAAGACCAATGTGGGACACCAAGGGAAAAAGCAGAGCTTCATTTCCAGAAGTTATATGGGGGCATGATCAAGGAACATAAATTTAAATTATTTTTCCAAGTTCATATTTATTATGAAAGATTTTGGATAAGATTAGATATTTGCCTTATCAGCACCTGAAACCCAAACACATGTTAAAAAAAAAAAAAAAGAAAGACAAAACAAGGGTCAGATGAAGAAAAGATTAAAGCATTATTACAACTTGCACACAGCAGAGTTAGAGAGGGAGTAGATGAAAGAATAGAATCATCAGGGACTGTTAAAATGGATGTTGAGACAAATGTCTTAAGTAGGCGCTACAGACTAGCTATTTTGAGGGCAAGAACTCCCGCAAACTTATTACAGGAATGAAAGAGAAGGATAAAAAAGGGTAGAGAATACTCCATGGTAAGCAGTGAATGGTTTACCCAAACAGAAAAGGATGAAAAAAAATAAAAAAGGAAGGATGTACGAAAACTGCAGCAATATTCTTCTATATCAGTGCTTTTGAATATGTTACATGCCTGATTAAATGGAGAGAAATACAAGTTTTACACTGGACAATATAAAATCTATCAAGCAGTTGGGACTCTTATTAACATAAGTTTCACATCAATTCACATTGGTAGTATTAGGTTGTAAGTCATAGTAGAAAATATAATTCAGGAAAGAATGAACAACGCAGAAGTAACATAGTGCAAGTTTGGTTGAAATAATTGTCTAGTTGACATTATGATTTTAACTAAATGACTTCCAATTATATAGAGAGAATTTTTAAAATGCTTCCATGGATAATAATTGATCTTTCCAAACAGAGAATAACAGAATGTGCTAGATTCACCATGCTAAATTTTATTCCTTCCTTTCTGTTTATGTAATCCGGCTGATATTGCCGCTAAAAATCAGGTTCTGCCTTCCCACTTTACTAGATAAAGTACATGGTCTGCATGTGGTCTTATCTCCCTGTACAGAAACTCTTGTCTGAATTTTTACTTTACAGTGTTACCTTCAACATTTTTTTTTTTCACTACCAAGGATGGAGAAACTCCCTGCTATCTAGGTTGTATGAGGAACTCAGTATAACCTTATCAGGATAATGTGTTGGGACTCGTGCAGATACAGCGCCTCCTGATTTTGTACAGGCTGTTAGCAAAAGAACATCTAAGAATAGCTTCTTTCTCCAGTTCCTGTCCCCAGAATTTCTTCTCAAAACTGAGTGTCTTATACTGCTGAAAAATAATATATTGCTGATAATCTCACTAAGGGCTAACCTGCCCAGGACCTGAAGAAGATCAATTTACTTTAAACCAAGCAAAGATCTGTGGTTAGAGCTTTATATTGGCTATGAGAGACCTCAGCACAAGTCCCCGATCTGTATATGCTTCAGAAAAAAGAATTATTGCTTTGTCCTCTGTATGCCACATGATTAATTGAATGACTAGACTTCCAGACAATTTTTTTTCCACCAACACCATAGACTCCACTCAGACCAAATAATTAAATAAAAATTGATCTGAAAAGAAAAGTATTTCAGTGTCTAAAAGAGACTTGGCCTTCTGAATATATTGAAGGCAAGACCAATCTCAAGTACACTGAAAACATCCCATGCTAAAATTTAAACAGACACCAAATAACCTGACTTGTATGATTTAACTAATTTCCTTCTTGTGAATCTTGGCTAGTACAAGGACGTGGTAAAAGAGGAACTTGAACCTGAGCATCTTTTGCAGCTCTATGCCTTGAGCTCTCGGCCATTTTGTGATGCATGACTCTCATTTCCTGCTTGCCTCCCAATTGTCTAAGTAGTTCCATTTTACCCCAGTTATTTTTTTTTTACATCAAACCTCAAAATTCTTGAAGAAGAAACTTTGTATTTGGGATACCTCTACCTTGAGCTTTTGACTCAGAAAACTTAGTTTTAGTGGTTCTTGATCAGCCTTCTGTACAGCTCAACTGCTTCAAGGAATGGGTGATCCGTTCCATAACTAATAAGCTGTTGGAGAGCTGGTTGGCTGCTGATGTGGTATCAAAGTGAAGGTATTTTTGCATTGCATCAGCCTCCAAGGAATTTTGAAAGAAGTCCACAATTAGAAACAAGGGCAAGAAAAAGAAAGCCAAAGATAGAGGCAGAGTCAGTCAGCCTCCAGGCAGAATAAGATTTAAGAATGCAAAGATGTAGCTTATATGTTAAAGTAGATGAGCCAAGAAAATAAATTACTATGTATTGCAGCCAATGATTATAGTCAATGCCTTTCTATTACAACTGAAGAAACTACGATAACAGTAACATGGCCAAGAGAGCAAAGATCAATAGCGGCAGGGCAATGGATGGAGAAGGTTTCAACAACATTAAGACAACAAAAGAAAAGCTAGCAACCTTTGGCAAATTTATACAATTGTGTTTGGCAAAAGCTGGGATCATGAGACTGGCAACACACAAGACTTTCATGAGATCACAGTGATTGAACAGTCCTTTCAAGCAGCAGATACATATTTCTGATGTATTTAATTTCTTCAGTGATTGATCAAGAGATGAATATGCAGCATGCCAAAAGCACTGGATTCTTTGTTTAAAGTCTTTTACCTTTAAAGAAAATAATTCATAGGGCTGTGCTCATAGCAGATGAGGACTTCTCAACTGGCAGCCCATGAGTCAAACAGGGCATGCAAGGAAATTTTGGCTAGCCCCTAGGAAAGCCTACAGCTGTAAGCTTAGCCAGTTTCACAGTCTTCTGAAAGGTAATCATAGAAAGCAAAAGTGAATTTGATGTGGGCCAAGAGAGTGCACTGACAACCACTGAACACACCTGGCTGACCAGCCAGCCAAACTGGTAGCATGATAGGAGAAGAGAGATCAATTACCTGAAAACAAGAGAAAGGATTTGACTGTGGGTAGGACAGTTGGGAACATCTGAGTCTGGCCTAGAAATACATTCCCCGGCCTAGAAATACAGCCAGTGCTCAGTTGCCCTTGGTCTTCTGTCTAATGGCACATGAATGTGGAGACACTAAAGTCGCCCTTAAGCAGAGGCAGCTCAGAGTCAGGAAGATACCGTAACTCAGCACTGACACTGGCCCTCCTCCTGTTCTGCAACACATTGCCCAGCACTGGGAGTCCAAGGGACTCTTTGGTTAGAGATAGCCAGGTCTGTGCATTGATGTTAGGACTTGGTTAGCAAGCCCTGATAGATGCGAGCTAATTCTGTGCCCAGTACATCTATATCATGATGTTACTTTATCAGGGTATTTTTTTCATTATCCACAACATCTGTTAGTACCTCACCTTGAATAATGGAGAATTAGAATTAATTGTAAAAACATTCCATTTAGAAATAAATATGATCCCTGAAAATAAGCTGCCTTTTTCTTAGAATATTTACCATCACCGCAAAGGTGTGTTCTTCATAATGAATAATATTATTGTCAGACTGAATCTTTCATATTTTTAGAACCAGTATTGTGAATCCAGCTATTTGTTAAAATTTTTAAAGATATTTCATTGAAACAACAATTTGACATAGACATGCACCACTTCGGCAAAGTAAACTCGCAGCTTAAGCCTCCAATTCATTTTAGCATACATTTTATGTCCTTATTTTATAAAAGAGTGCTCCAAAATGTTTATTTTGGCCATTTTCTTAATGAGATTAGATTCCAGGAAGGAAACTACTAAAGGTGATAAAACGAGAGTTTAAATCAGTGCATTGAAATATAAGAAAAGTAAAAAGAGACAAAGAAAGATGTATTTTCTGCAGTGTTCCCTTGTTTCTATTGGCAAGAAGGACTGTGCACAGAAGAAACTGCCTAACACAGGTCCTCTAAATTTCTGCATTTGAAAGAGGAAACAAGCTTATTCTTCATTACTCTAAGAATAGCCATCTTACTTTTGTTACTGTACCATGCAGCAGTTTAAAGCATTTGGAAGTGTTTGAACAAGACAATTCTATAAACATAGTTCCATCATACTTGCTGAGCGAATTAGAGTAGAACACAAATGATTTTCATTGACCAGAGGAAGACAGTAATTAAAATAGAAAAAATATGACTAAAGTAGCACTGCTCTGCAAGTATTTTTAATATATCAGGCCCTCAGCCTTCTAAAATTAATTAATGCTTTAATGAAAGTTGTCTGTTATCTGACTAACAAATTTAGTTTTTCTAATAGCCAGCTACCCTGGCTTTCAATTAAGACTCAAAGAGCCAAGAACTGATGAGAACGGACATCATAAATGATTTATGGATGTCCTACTTTGTGTATGGTACATTTATTATTCTACTTAATGCATCCATATGGTTTTCTAATTCATTCATTACTGAAAGCCTCACATTACAGTTATTTCATTAAAGGTTATATCCATTTTCAGGCAGATTCTTAGGAAGCACATTTAAAAATTAAAGCTACAATCAAATTTTTGATTTAGCGTATGGATTTCTATCTATTTAATTATTGTCCTATTACCTATTTCTAGAGCGGTCAGTTGTTGTTGGGTTGGATTTTTTTACAATTTTCCTGATCTACAGTCAATAGCTTTCTTGCTATTTCATGACCAAGGTGGTATTTAGATTTACAGTTAATGTTTCCTTATTCTCCCATCAATAGTCTCTTGCTCCAACCACAAAAGTATGTATACAGCACATCAGAAAGGTCTTCCTACAGCTAATAATCACCCTCCTTCCTCCCACCCCAGCCATCCTTTAACAGAATATTTCTACCAGGGTCAATCTAGAGACTCTTAAAGCTAAGTTTCTGTCATAGTAGGTAATGCACAAAGTGTAACTAGTGTAGCTATAGTTTAAACAAACAAAAAAAAAGAGTGGGAGAGTAAGTGGTTTTAATTTTCAGGTTAATTTCTGTATAAACTTTTACTGTGGCTAATTAGACAGAGCCTCAGCATCCTGTAGCATCATTCCAGAGAAAGTCTGTGACAGAGGTTTTGGGGACAATGTCTGCTTCATGCTTATTTTTCACTATCACTTTAAGACAAGGAACAGAATTTCTATACTGTTTATCTTTATTTTCCTAAAGAATGCAGAGAGTCTGAGAGGGCAGTATTCAAGGTCATTCTTGCATTTACCCAAAACATTTGTGTTTTAATGACCTGTTAGCTCAGAAGTCTGCACTACTATAGAACTACATGCTACAGTACCCGAAATTAAACTGTTATAACATGAAATCATTTTTATTACATGCAATTGGAATATATCTATTTGTAAAGGTTAGCCTCCAGAGCTCTGCTCTTTATTAGACAATACATTACATGTTGCACAAAGAAAGCATACCAGCAACAATTTGGCTAAACAGAGCAGAAAGACAGTGTTGCCAGAATACCACAGGACTGTAGCAGAAGCAATCCTTATTTCTTTCAGTGTGTTTTCAAAAAGAAAGCAAGATTACTAGCACAATTAATACCAGCAAAAAGATAACCACTTATTCTAAAAATACCAACAGGAAAATGGGGGGAAAATAAATTAAATTCAAAAAATGACATTGTGTAAATCAAGTAAAATTTACTTTAGCACTGTAAATGTAAAGATCTTGACTTATACTGTCATTGATTTCTATGTTACAGTTTATTACACAATGATCATTCCCAAGGAGAATGCATATCCTCAGCCAAATCTGTACAAAGCAGACATTTCACTATTATTCTCCAACAGCTAATAAAGGCTGAAATATAAATCTGTTTCAATTCATGTTTGAATAAACATAGATATAACATATGCTGACAACCACTTTTCTACACTACTCAATGCTATTATATTAACAGTCTTGATGTATACCCGCGATACTTTTCATGATGCTTCTTCCACATACCTGATTCAAAGCGCTGTATTCACTAAAAGTATTTTCCACTAGTTTACTGTGATGCAGAGCCAAATAAGAATTAGCTCCCTTACAAATTGTCAGTCATAACTGACTTTCAAAGAAAGGACAGCAAAACATGACCTAAATACATTTAGCAACACCACTACAGGCAAACACTTTGTACCTCTCTGCTTACCTCCCTGAGTTATCCCTCTTTCCATAAGCCATTTCGATATTGAAGTGACTGAAAAAACATCATTCAGTTGACAGTTATGTGATCACTCCAATATCCTCCTAGTCTATGCATTTCATTTCAGAATTCAATATTTATTTTTTGCAAAAGAGATGATGGAGTGCAGTAATACTTGTTCTATGAAGCGTTTTTAAATGTGTGCTCGGAAGATCATCTCCTGCTCTGTAATGTTTCCCTGATTCAAAACATCACTGTGTTTTAAAAATATCACATATTAATATAGCAATGGTATATAAAAATATTACTTTTCTTTTTCAAAAGGAATTTGTATAAAGCTTAATATTTAAGGGGTTACACACAAGAACACATTATGAACCATCTATTGAGGAACCTTATAGAAGCTGTCATTTTTCCTAGCAACGATGTCAGAAGAGAAGAACCAAAAGGATTATTCCAGAGGCTGAATTGCCAGATCTAACAAAACATTGACTGATAAGGAAGCACATGCTGTTTTGCTGTCTTTTTATCTGAGTGCCCTTTATCTGCCTTTTAAATGTTACTGTAGGGGACTTGGGTTTTCACAAAGATAGCTCTCTGAGGACACCGAAAGAATTAAAAAAAAAAAAGAAAAAGTGCTTCTTCAGTCTTTATTCCTAAATATTATCAACAAAACTCACAGATTTACTGTGGGAAGTAGTCACTGGTTTGTTTATCATGATACCAGTAGGGCCATTTCGTTAATTTATGATTTTGGACATCAAGCATGTGTGATTTCAGTGATGGCAGCTGGAACTCTCTGTGTTAGGAAACTTTTCCCTTTCCTTGGTCAGATCTAGGTAGTAATAGGTTTCAGCTCACTTGTAAAAGGAAAACAGCACATTGACAGGGGTATAGCAATCTCCTGAACTCCTGCTGAAATACAACCCTGTCTGGACTGATCAGGGTAGTGGAATCAGTGCAGATCCAACCAGTAAGGAGTGCAGGGCTACCTCCAAAGCCGAATGCTGAAACACCCAAAATGCAGTTTGGGCATTGTCATAAAGAAGCCAAACTAAGAGCAGTAATGTAAAATCCACTGCTCTCTTAATCTCTGGGTCTTTTCTCCTGGAATTCAGTAGAGCATGGCACAGAAATGGCACAGAAACCTATTTCAATTACAGAAATAAATGGTACCATGTAAGAATAAGGATTCAGCAGAGGGGCTTGTTTGTTTGTGGGGCTTTTTTCCTTATTTCAGAGACCAAATCAAAACACACACAAGAAATTTGGACTGAATCAGCCCAAGACAAACACTTCTCTGGATTTTCAGTTGGCTGGAAAAAATGCATTTTGGGTCAAACAAATAATTTCATCTGTGAGTATGAAGTAAGTGGTACTCTATACCCCTTACCTCAGCAAATAGATCATGTGATATGAGAAAGATTTAGGTTCAGTTTTCTCCTCTGAGTCCTTCAGAGTAAGACTTTGAGCCCACATTTGGGTATACAACCTTTCTCTCACATTTTCATTCTCCCACACCTCTGAGATATCTTGAAAACTCTGAAGCAAAAGTGAAAATCTTTGATTTGGCTGCAACTGTGGCAGAATTCAATCCAATTTCATCAAAAATTCACACAAAAGATCTCTGTTTTGCAAAATAAAATAAAATAAAATAAATTTAAAAAATTAATATTAGTTTATAAAAGTCTTCCTGGAGAACAAAACCCAGCATTTGAAGAATGGAAAAACATAGGCAGATTCCTTTCTGCTGCACACAAGTATCTATTTTACAGCCTGGACTGAACAGTTATAGGGACATAAAGCTGAAAGTAGTATGGAACAGCTGACACCTTCTTAAAGTTGAACTGCACAATGCTAACTGTCAATTAAACTTTAGCCTTTAGTTTAAAAACACATAATACGCCTGCTCCTCATATGCAGTTTTCATTTAAACTGTGCAGCTTATGGAGAAAGCTAAATGATTTCAAGAAACATCTTCCCTTCACTAAAAATTGCAGGGAAAAAAACACCTTTGAGAATCTGGGCAATTTGTGAAAGATAAGATTAGCTTTTGTGCAAGTTTAGCATCCCACTGAATGCGACAGAAATTAACCTCAAAGTTGCCAGCAGTAAGCTAATCTGTTAGAGCACTGGGTTGCTGAATATCCCACTAACATTCTTTCAACATTTTGCAAGTCAGATGACAAAAAAGTGCCGTAAGGGGGTTTTAGTGCATGTTACAATCTAATGCAATCTTTCCTGTTTTCCGCAAAGCCTGACAGCAAACGCAATACCATGATAATGGTTCAGCATGCAATTATCCCTGCTGAAGTGCACAGAAGGAAGCAGAAAGCAAATGAGGCCAACTAATGCAGATTCTCCAGATTTCTTTGTGCAAAGGAAATCCAAAATGACAGAGCTGCAGGCTACTAGGTCTATTTGCAAGGCTTGCTGCAGATATGTTATGCCAAGTATAATTACTTGAGAAAGGACTAAGATAATGGTGAGCACCAATCTCATATTAGAAGGTGGACTTGAGTCTAGAAGCCAAATACTGCGAACGCCTAGTGTTCGGTGTCACGATGCAAAATGTAATGGGACACAACAGTGATTTTAACAATCACACTAAGGCTACTGACTGACATTGTGCACTGTTGTAATATGTGATTAACATTAAGTTTGTGAGCAATTCAGCACTGTAATTATAATAAGGTCTTAAAACTTCACTGCTGATGCACAGCACCTGTCCTTTGTTTATCAAAGCATCAGACAAGCACATGACCTGGAAATAGAGGGGGACACAGCTGATATCTTACCAGATTTTGAAATCTTACTCCTGAGAAGGCTTCTTTGACAAGTCACTGCAGAGACATGTTTTTTTCTTATGCCTCCTCTGCCTGGTTTAATATACTTTCAAAAGTAGTATTTTGTCCACCTCTTCACGAGGTCTACAGATGGAGTGACCTTTGGGTACTTTTACTGAATGAGAGGAGTAGGATTATGGAAAAACAGTCAGTCAGCGGAGTGGGCAGCTGGGGAAAGCTGGAACAAAAAATATTATCAGAGCACCTTTTCTTTTTGGGATTCTCAGAAGGCCATTTACCTTTTGGTATGCAAAAAGATCACACACAACTTGGTGCTGTGACACAGAGGGGTCCCTGTATTCTACTTGTCTCATTTAGTAAAACTCTAGGACATAGCCTCAAAGAAGGCAGCATCTTATATTACCAAAAGACCAGTGAGAAGAAACATGTATTTTCCATTTAAAGAAAAGTACAAAGCAAATTCCACAGACATTGATCTATTTTTATGAAAAGAAAACTATAGCAAATGTCTTCAGAAAAATGGACCTGGGGGGAAATATGTTTTTGGACTGAAAATGATTGGAAGGATGGAATGCCACCACCTTTTTTATCAAGTTCTTACGGCACTCCAACAATGCCAGTCAGTAAAGGCAATTTGAATGTTCAGAAGAAAGGTTATTTTGTAGTCTTGTTCCCTTTGTTTGGCTGATGTTTAAAAGGAAGAAGGAAGTCTTGCATCAAAAGTAAATCTTGAGTGGATGCATGAAGGAGGGGAGGACAGAGTAGGACATCCTGTGTATTACTAGAGGAACTTAGAGAGGACATTTCATGCGGAAGCCATGGCTTCACAGAAAGTAAAAAGAATTAGAAAAATAGGCATTTCCAGCAGGAAAAAAGTGGTGGGAATAATGAAATAAAGTATAGGGGGAAAAAAACGTAGATGAGTTCTGGGTCTTGACTCTGACAATTAAACCTGATGCATCAGGAAATGACAAACTGATGGAGGAATAAACTTCTATGTGTAAGGCCATGTTAGTAAGCAAGCAAGAGAGTCATCTTCCCCTAGTACGTAGTATGAGCACAGTTAGACAAGAGGATAGAGCAGTACTTGTGGGATGCATCTGACATAAGTGTAAAAACAGTTCTGCTGTGGTTTCACAGCCTCATGGTTTTCAGCTATCCAAAGTCACCTAGAAGCAGCCCACCTACTTGAATTGTGACTAGATTTGGAAGGGATTTCCACATTATTTCAATATAAAATGTGTTGTTTAAATTGGGATCCACTCCAGATTAAGAGGGTACTAAATGCACGTGTCTGTGTGCATGTATGCATATGGATATATATAAATATGTAAGTAGGCAGTGTGCAGTTGGTACTCCCACTATCATCAATAGCAATGCGGTCACTACAGGGAGATACCCAATTCACCCTGAAGTAGACATCCAGGCTATGTTCTACTAGTAGATTAAATTAGTCTGGTGCTCTTCTTTGGCAGAAAACTGACGTGGAAATGGCCTGAGCCAGTGCTAATCTGCAAAACAGGATGGCCACATCCAGTCTGAATATTGTATATGGTCTCTGATTTATATTAACTCTCTAATCATCCATAAATTGTTTAGAAAAGTGCTAGATAGCTTAATAGGCTACCAATAGGCCAATGTTCCACTGCCTGTACTGAAGCTTGAAAACCTAGTTCACATGTGGATATCTATTTATAGATACATATATCCATGTGCTTTACTCTTCTGCTGAATTTTCTCTCAAAGCATCCTCACCTGAAGCTCTTCCCTGTGCTCTTCAGTGTGCTTGAAGGCAGATGGTTCAAACATTGGTGACAAAATAGATGTAATGGTATGGTAGAGCTATAGCCCTGAGACATTCAGCCATACACAAAATGCCATGAAAAAGGCAAAGCCCTGTGTGGCTGACTGTGAATCTTACCTCCTATTGACATTAGCTGAGAGAAAATCTAATTAAATCAACTCAGTTCAGTAACACTCATGTAAACCAAACAAAAGTGAAGAGATGTACTGAAATTTAGGCTACTATACAGTGCTGTGACCTTTCTAAGCAACACAGAGACAGATTTTTCACATTTATATAAGAAGGTATATAGTAGTAGCAAAGTGTGAAAGGGAAAACCTTGATATATTGAGCAACTTATTACCTTTACATTTCCGAAACACACCACAGGATACAAGAGAAAAAAACACCTAAGGAGCTTCATCCAATCTTAGTACAACACACTTGTGTGCCTGAGTGAGACTTTTGACAGACCAAACTGTATCAGGGTACAAAGGGTGATGCTTTAGCACCTCCATAAGGTGATTCTTTAGACCTAGTCTGAGCTGTAACCTTTACAATACGTCCTCTGCTTTACACTCAAAGTCAGCCCTTACTATATATATGTATGTTTAGGTTTTTAACAAGTGTGTTAGACAGCAATGTTTTTAATCATAAGTGGTTATCTACAGACCATTTCTACTTTCCGTGTAGTGTCTTGACCTTGGCAGCGCTCATATTCAGTACTGGAAAGACTTGGAATGAACATAAATAAACATTTGGAGAACTTGTTCATTTTGTTACTAACTCTCTAGTATGTTCAATGAGTGTATAGTTTCTGAGATCCAAAATAAACCCATACAAATAGAAAACTCTCAAGCATTACAAAAAAATTATGCAATTCCATATGTTAATGAAGCCATTTTCAGATGAGTTGGTCTCACGTCATTTAGAGAAATAGCTAAACAGAGCATATGGTTAAGCACTAAGGCATTTATAGAACAGTCAAAATGCTTCTAAGAGCTCTCGATTGTCCTCACTTCCCTCAACAATGTGCGCTGAACACACACATACTGGGTAACGTGATGGAAAGCCTTCAGTTACATAAAACTCACTCCCAGAAAATAAATCTCTTTTTCCTACCTTAGGCAAACAAGCACTACAATTTCCCCAGGTTCAGTAAAACTACTTCTTAACATGCACTCTTTATTGATAGTCAGAAAACATCACTTTTTGACACAATACCTGCAGAATTCTTGGCTTTATAGCACTCTGCTGTGCATTGGCAACATTTTGCTTGTCAGATAGTCTAGTCCTTAGCACAAAATGTAACCTTGTAATAGTTCTACATTAGGCGTCCATTCACCCTACCTCTCCACCTTGATCACGAGAAAATGGACTTTGAGTCACTGAAATTAGATTGAATTCAGTTTCCTCCCCTCTGCAGAGCTGCAACAGCGTTGATTTATTTAAAAAAATAACCCCCGTTGCTGGCTTTCATACTAAATCACAATGTGCACTAGTCATGTAACCGGATTACAGGAAGCATTAACACTAGCAATTGCCCTTTCAAGTTGAGCAACCAACAACATTGCTAAAGGCTGGAACAAAAAGGGTCAGCCAGGGCAAAACAACAAATGTTGCTGCTCGCCTTATATGATAAAAAGTGAAAAGCAGCAACAAGCAGTAAGTGCTGGTTTGAAACAAAGAAAGAGCAATATACATGCATTCAAAACAAAAGAGACTCCCTTGGCAATGACATTAACATTAACATTACAATCTACTTAAAGTGAAATTCAAGAGGGGGGAAAAAAAACGTTGAAGTGCAGAGAGCTGGAAGGAGCAGGGCTGTGCTTGGATTATGACAACCACCCTGCTGTGGGACAGCTGCCCTTTGGAGGAAGACACCTTCAGAATTTCTTACTGTAGGATTAGTTTAGTGAGATGTTTAACTCTCAGCACTTCGGCTTTAAAGCGTGTGCTTCCCCAAAGGCTTTTTCAGAAAGGATGACATTAAAAACAAAACCAAACCACTGTCCTTCAAATCCAGAGATGGCTGAAGATCCCAAGAAACAAACAGCTTTCATGTCATGATTAGCTCATGCTGTTATGCCCCCCCTTAAAGCACATATGGTTCTCAGCCAGAACAGAAGGCTTCAGAGCAGCAGTTCCATCCTAGAAGTGCAGCAGCAAAGCTTCAGACCGAGGTCACTTAATGAGAACTTAATGTAGATTTAATAGATCTTTTTTTTATGTGACTGCCAACTGAAAATCTGCCTCATTTAGCTTTTAATGCAAGCACAGAGCCAGTCAGCCAAAATCAGGGTAGCCCCAGAATATTTTGTAGGATTCTTCCATTGCAGGTTGAGGACTGCGGGTTTCCAAAAGTGTGCAAAGCTCTACTAAAATAGCAGGCCACAGGTAACAGCATCATCTAACGAAAAAATGAGGGTTCATGCATATTCTCAGTTCCTTGCACTAACAGAAAGGTTTCACCTTCACAGGAGGTGAAATAATGCTTGCTATGGAAAAAGGAGGGCAGGTACTTTTACTGTGGAGTTGGCCCTGCTGGGTTAGGCTAGGCTGGGACACAGGTGTATCCATCCTGCTTGGCAACAGCTCCTCCTGATCAGTATCATTTGGTATTGGGACTCTGCGTACAGTTGGCATGTCCCCAGTGAAGAATGGCTGTCAGTACCTTTTTTGAACTCTGATATAGACACTTAACATACAACTGAACTGACTAATCTCAATTAGGACGTCTTGTTCATGTGGGAATAACAAGCTCAGAGCACAGCTTTTTGGAGTCTAGTTCTCTGATGGTATTTTTTAACTGTTAAAACTTTGATGCTAGACTAATAAAACTACTACCCTTTTCTTTCCTGTTTATTGATTTCTGTGTCACTAGTCTTTATTGCATTTGGTACATTTATGAGCGCAGATCTCTACAGCTACCAACAGTATAAGGGACTCATATATGATTCTGAAACATTTTGTGTACTAACACACCCTAGTGTTGTATGCTCCATCTTCTTTCCTTGTTTGTAAAGGCCATTCTCTTTTAATCTAGCATCTTCTGTGCAGAGTAATTTACAGAATTAGGCAATTAGCTGCTGACTGTAATTAGTCACATTGTTTCCATTTAATCTTTATTAGTTTACTCTATGGAGTGCGTGAGACATTATGAATGGTTGTTCTTCCCTCCAGGAAGGAGAAGAATAAGCCCAAAGCTCTTCTTCATAATCAAGCAGAGCTACCTAGGCACCAGGGTGAGACAGAGTACACACAGACTGTCTTTGCAGTCCAGAGAGGACAGAGAGCTTTACTGACAGTATGCTGCTCCACTGGCATGAAGAGTGAGGATGCAGCAGGGTGGCATCAGTACACAATTCCACTGACATGCCCTCCACTGCAGGAGGGAGCACTGCCATCAATTTTCTGAGAATGGGATAGATCACACACATAGTTAATTGAAACAGGAAAGTCCCAGACCATACCTCCCAGAAGGAGCACATATGGCTTACACAAAAAAAAAAAAAAAAAAAGTACAGTTCTTATTCTTTGCAAGAAACAGGCTTGTTTTCAAACAGCCACATAAGCATAATGGTGGCTTCACTGCAGAAATAGAAGGGAATGAATCCTTTGCGTCAGCCTTTTAAAATCTCCCTGCCTCCACTGAATTGTTCCCTAAAGTACATTTTTTTGTGCCTTATGAAGAACAACTTTAAAATCCATCCAGCAAAAGCAGTGCAAATACCAATCAAGACAAGAGGATAAAGGCATTTGAGGGAAGTTCTTTACCTACAGAGAGGCTGTATTCTGCACTGGTTCATCACATTGCTTTTTGAACATAGCGAGGCTATGGATGAAAGTTCTACTAAAGTGAAGAGCTTCAAGATGTGTGGTCATTATTTAGATTTGAATGATCAGTGAGGCAATGGAATATGAACTTGGATACCCCAAATCACAACCTTCGTCTGAATTTATCTACAGGCATATTTATTCACAAAACAACTCCAGAACTCAGGAAACTCATGGTGGTTCGTGGGGCTTTTTGGTGGTTCGTGGGGCTTTTTTTGTTGTCGTTTTTTGTTGTGTTTTTTTTGTGTGTGTGTGTAGTTGTTTTTGGTGGGTTTTTTTTGTTTTGTTTTGTTTTTTTGTTTCCCGCCCCCCCCATTGGTTGGACTAGATGATCTCAAAAGGTCCCTTCCAACCTAGGTGATTCTGTGATTCTGTGAAAAAACAGAAAAGCAAAAAAAAGGCAAAAAAAAAAAAAAAGCCACTTACCACAACAATCACATTTGTTGCAGGAATAGGAAGATTTTCCACTTCCAAGTCTTCACCAGTCATAGCTAAGAGATTGACGGATGGGTCGTAGGCAGGTCTCGGGAAGGTTGATTTAACAATTATTGCAGGGTGCAGCTTGCTTATTTTGGTGTAAGAAGAAGAATGGAAATTTTGTTTGGACTTCTTGTAACTGTCTGTATCCAGACTTTTCTCCACACTTTGCACATGGTGATAAATAAACACAGGTTTCCCACTCTTTCGCTGATGAATTGCCAAAAAGTGGTCATTGTCTCCAGAAAAGCAGCCTGCAGAAAGAGAAGAATCAGTTTAGAATGTCTCTCTTGGATATTCTGTAGAGGATGCTGGAAATCTGATGAGATCTTTGAGTTCAGCAAGATTTGGAAAGAATATTTGTGGAATACAAGAATTCCCTTAAAACCCCACAATGCAATTTCTATAGCAATAGCTTAACAATTCTAGAGATAATCTAATAAGCATGTGAAGAGTATCACATTCTTAAACTTGTTTTTTGCAGGGCTTTAAAAAATGGTATTTATACTTCCAGCTAGGATTACATTTCAAAAATGACGTGCAAGACCAAAGCACATGCTTTGGTCAAGTCCAAGTTTTGTATTGCTATCAACTCCAATAGTAAAAAATACGCAGTACACTTTATGATTTTTTTAATCAACAAGTAATACCAAAGATGAGAATTGCTTTGATTGTCTTTTATATACGGGGACTTGAGGAGAAAAGGCCAAGAACCAGATCAAAACCCCCATACTTTAACATGTAAGAAAGAGAAGAAAGGTAAAGCTTAGATGTCTGAGTCTGTAATCATAATTCTGCATTCCCTGTTTTGCTGTCATTAACTGCTTAGATCAGCAGGCCCTATAGTCCCTTGTTCCCAACTCCTGTTATGACCCAGCCTACAGCCAAGCATTGCCTGGCCAGTCAATGGAGCACCTGGCTCTCTGCAGAGCAGATACAGGAGATACAGGTGTGTGGATTTAGCCGTACCTTGCATACCTTGGTGTTGGGCACAAGAACTCTTTTGGATGACATGTTTTTAATAAACTGTTAGTAAAAAAAAAAAAAGTTTTCTTTTGATAGTCAAAAATGCTTCCTAATGATGCCTTTAAAAAAGGAATCAGAACTAAAGTTTTATTTGATTATTATTTTTTTTTTTCAATGGATGAAACCTAGTGAATCTTTAGTTCCTTTGTGAAGAACAGAATAGCTACAACAGCCCGGTTCATCTCCCGGTCTGGAAGTCAGGCTGTCCCTCTGAGCAGGAAAACAACCAAGGTTCAGCTCCTTTACAGATAAAAAGTAACTGAAGCTGCATTAGTCACCTCCTGGAAGAGTGCTCTAAGAAACCCACTGTGGTACAAGAGGGACTTTGTGTTCTAAAAGAAGTGAACCCAGAGAGCTTGCTCTGATCAGCCTGGAATATCATCTTCAGAAGCTGTTGGAGTCAATGGTAATGTTGCATTTAAAAAAAAAATAAAAAAAAAAAAATATAAAAAAATTGGTGTTATTTTTTTAAATCTCATAATGAGCTATGAAGAACAGCTCAGAACCAGCAACACGTTTCAATTCAGGTTGAACACAAAATCATTTTGTACTATTCAGACTGATTTTTGCTTCCGATTTTTTTTGCTTCTGTAAGCAAATCAAAATAATCAGTCATTTGCACAGCTCTATCCAGTGCCCTTAGGAGATTTCAGTGTAGGTAATTACATTCTGTTGACCTAATTTCCTTGTGAAATTTTGGTTAGGAAAATCAAGGATAATGCCTTATCTGTGCTATAACATTGCTATGCATCATTGGGAAATGCATTCTCTGCCAAAAGCAGGCCCATGTCAGTAGGCAGTGAAGCAATTCATAACATACATGAGCAAAAAATCAATAGGAAGAAGACAGAACACACAATCCTGCATTTTGCAGCACACTTAGAGATCTTCCTAGTATACAGTATGATGCTAAACCTAAAGCTACTCTTTTAAATGGTAAAAATAAGCACTTAAAATTTCCTAGATGACCACTGAGGTCACAGATGTATAGCTGTTGTCAAGTTTTGATTGGGAAGAAAAAGAAGAAACTGCAGAAAGAAGAAAAGAAGAAACTGCAAAGTATAATCTTAAAGACAGATGAATTTCAAAGCTTGTTAAGTTTGCTTGGATCTCATTAAGCTTTATGGGGGCTGGCTTCATTGATAAAATCCTGAGGGCTGGTCTCACCTAGCAATTGAGAGAGTTGTATGAATGGCAAAATAAAAACAAGGAAACATCAGCAATTCTCATAGTCACCTACTTCCCCTAGTCACCTCTTTGTTGAATTTCATGTCTCCTTCACAGACAACCAAAACTTATCATAGATAATATATAGGAATGTAACTAAAGACATATTTGGTGTCTGTTGTTCTTCTTCACTCCTTTGATTCTGATGGAATCAATCCCGCTGAGCCTCTCCTACAGTTCTTTATATTGCATTTCCTACCCATTTCAATATTGCAAACTCCCCTTTCATTTCATTTATTTTTACAGAAAGAATCAGAACAAAATAATCTAATTAAGTATTAGCCCAAATTCTTCACTGAGTACTATTCAGGTAAATCCCAAGTATGACTTCAGAATTAATCTTGATTGAATCAAGAGCAACACAGAAAAATATGAGCGGTTGTCTTATTTTTGATACAATAACAATAGTTACAGGAACTCCTCAGAAAGCTTGCCTGCTGATGAATCTCAGGACTTTTTAACAGCAGTATCACTAAATCCCAGCAGGCTTGCTTCCATTAGAATGCTAAAAATTACGTCAGTAACACAGGTCCCTGCACCAAACTCAATACATGGTCCATCACAGCAGATTTTCAAGATGGGAAACAAAATTTAACAAGTCTAATTACACAACATACTCTTTACATTCACACAAATCTATTTTTACCAGATGACAGTGCAGAAATTCAAATAGATTGCAAGAAAATTACTGGGCTGAACTTAATCCAGAATGAAGTCCACATAATCCCAGCAATTTAAGTAGGTTACATGCATTTATAGGCCCCCACGTGAAAAATTTCACTGATCTTAGACAGTACATAAGTCCCTAACCAAGATCAGACTTAGACTCCCAGTCTGCTATGGATGCTTCAGGTGACCCTAACAAGTAGACCACCCTTGGTACTACAAGGGAACCTAAAGCTTCCTCTTAATCTGATGAAGGAGGGAAATATTCCTTATTTGTCCTCCAAGTGTTATCTCTGAACACAAGCAGTATGCATCAACGAGACACTTGGAGAAGTCAGTCATTAGAAACACCGGCACTTCTTTGCACATCACCTTATATACATATTGCTGATCTCCAGCCCTTAAGTGAGAGAAGACTGGGATTCCTCTATCAAGTTCTGTACCAACACAGGAAAAGCAAATACTCCTTTGTGGCCCCTGAGGAAACCATCAGAAGCTACAAAGAACTAAAGTACCACAGTATGATAGTAAACGGATTTTGGTATCTTTTTAAGCTTCAGATATCCCAACATACATGGAAATTTTGAAAATGGGGCTTAGGACAAGGCCCAAAAAATAGAATTCCTTGAAGTATCTCTTCCAAAGCCTTAGTAAACTTGATCCTAAAGTGAATTTGATATTCTGCTCATACTACCCTGTTTGAACTCTACTTCATAATGTGGTTATTCATGACTGACTTGTAATATTTATCCAGTGCTGATATCATCCTTTAATGAAAATAATTTTATTCCTTCTCCTAAAATTCCCTCCTCTCAAGTGCCTTTACAAAGAATTATAGTTTATTCTGCCTTGGCACTGAGAACAGACAAGATGTTCAGAATGTGATTTCTTGCTATTTCTTCTATATCAAAAAGATGCTGAATCTTCACCAATTTCTCAGCTAAGAATAGCTATTTTTTGGGTCAATGGAAAATTTTATTTCATTATTTGTTCCAAAATGAAGAAAAATCAGTGGCTACTTTCAGACCCACATCAGAACTCCTCAGGAGCAGGTTTGTATGTACCTTTGCTCCTGGAAGACAGCCTAACCTTCCTTCATCTAGATCATATCAGTCAATAACCTTTCCTAATCCCTTTAGTAACATCTGCTGAACTGTGGCTTGATACTGGTATGATTTGCTGCTTCTTTCTTCCAGTTATTCTGTCTGCACAACGTTGTGAATGGTCGGTCACTATTCCTTCTTAGGATCTGGCTCCTGATGACTATCGCTACTTCATCCTCTGTTCTTTCCTGCTGATTGACTTTTCTTTCTTCCTTGCAACTCCGCACATGCTGTGGCTCATTTTGCTTAGATTTTTTTTTTACATGAAAGTCTGTTTTGATATTGTTTCCCTGTTCCTCCACTGTAACCCCCCTCTTTTATTTAGCCACAGTACTCTCCTTCCTCAAAATCTCAGATTATCTTTAGTTTCATTTTCAATCCCTGGAGTTTTCTTCTAGAACCTCTACCAACTGAAACACTTCATCTATTAATAAAGTGCAACAAGAAGCTCCAGACTGATGTAGAATGCACACTTTCTACAATTTGAGCATCTTCACTGCTTGTGCTAATTTCAGTATTTCCATCATTGCTACCAGATGCCATCTTTGTCTTCATCATCCTTCCTGGAAAGGAATATTGGAAAAATCGCTGTGAGGTTCCCTGTTCTGCTGGTTCCAACTATATGTTCACTCAATTTTCTTAGCTGTCTGCAGAAACATAGCAGATTCTGTCCTGAATTAAAAAGAAAAAAATATCCAGACTACAGAAAAATGACCAGTAACAGGTCAGTAAAAATCTACACGAAATACCCACATGGTCCCATTATATGGGAAGCTCAAAAACTTTTTATGATAATAGATGGGTAAGTCACAAGAATGCTAGATAGCGCATGCTGCTGAACCTATTACTATTGTAGTGTAGCAATACACTACAAATGTGTATTACACATGCAGAAATGAAAGCCTATAATAAATAGTAAATCTGACGTGAAAGATGTTGTGGACACTTTTGACTGTCCCAGCTGGCTGCCGCTTAATAGAGAAATCCCAAGATTTCTCTAGACTGTCTAGACTCCCTGAATAGTCTCAGACAGTTGACATTTTATTTTAAAGCAACCTGCCAGAAAAATGTTCGATTCCCAATTCCCAAATATCTTCACTTTCTCTAAAATAGACAGATAAAAAACTTCAAGATAGTCACGATCCATTAATCAGGCAGTAATACAGTAGCATGGCTTTCTCTTTTTAAAACATAATAATATCACAGCTTTCCAGATTTTTTTTAATCTCACATCCTCTAAAGCCAGGAACCAGAATTTCATTCAACCAGAACAGGAGAGTCCCAGTGGGACGTAACATTCTTTTGTAAACCTGATAAGGACAAGATAATGGTGTCTAAAGTCTTGATGGAAGTCTGGAAAAACAATTTGAGGTCATTGTCTCAAGTCTTATTATTTACTTTAATCTGAACAAATTAGATTCATAACAAAGTATGTTCCTAACCCATCCAATTTTCTGTAGCAAGGGTTATATTGTACATTTACTACTTGTAAGTAGTAGAGTCACCCCAAATCCATTGACAGAATTGCTGTGCTACATCTGATTAATAAGTAAAATGCATAAGCAAATATAAAGACATAGTATATGTTTTAAAACTCACACTTAATACTATAATACTATAACTAGTGCTATAACACTGAAGTCTCTTTATAGTTGGTATATTACACAGCTTGAGATTTTCACGCTAACAAGCTGGAAATTGGAGGAAAAAAGGCAAAAAATGTAGAGTTGTTTCATAAGGGAAAAACATGCTGAAACTTGACTGACTGGTTTCGAAGATAAATTTAATTCAAATGCAATTTGAGTTACAGTATTTTATGTTGTTGTTAATTCTTCATTTTTAGTAAAAAAACATACTACACTTTGGTAATTAAATTTTGTATCCTGAGCTCTACATACTTCTTTTTTCTTTCTGTTTAGCTTACTGTTCTGAAAGATGTTCTTTGTCCTATACAATCTTTCTTCACACCCTATAAACCAGCCTCAGACTTTGGACAGGTTCGGTCTTTATAACCTCTTGCACAATGTTTCATCTCTTCTTGAACAGCCACCCAGAGTCACTGCAAGAGGCAGGTCAATGATCACTGATCAATCCTCTCCACTAATGCCAATGTTCCTACAGCTAGGAGATTCATTGCTTGTCTCTTTTTAGTCCCTTGAGATGGAAATGGACTCACATCCTGATGAGTAGAGTTTGCAGTTCTCTCTTTTAGATGTTGGCCCAGAGGAAAGAGAAAAAACAAAATCTCAGCATCTGTGCTAAAATGCTTAATATCATGCTAGCCATTTATGAGCACAGGTCTAACTCTATTCTCTTTATGAACCCCTAAAACCAGCTCTTATCACACCCGTGCTCCCCTATGCCACATCCTATGCCTCCACTCTCAGTGTCTCTGCTGTTCTACCTGGCCTGTGTTACTGCTGCCTGTATAAAATTAGAGTTGCAACACACAAAGTTAAAGAAGAGTAAACCAGATATTTATGCTTGGTCAGTTAGAGAAACTGCTGGCAGAGCTCAACCAAGTAAAACAGACAGTTCAAGGAAAGTTCAGGCTTGTCAAGCCCCAGTCATGAGACCTTGCAAATTCATTACAAAGCTTATGGCTCTGTTATTAGCAAAGGCATATTATTGTAGTCCATATTACAGGGCTACAAGGTCACAGTCCTCCAGAAAAAAGATTCTGCGCTTTATTAGCTAGGTCCAGTAATCAAAAAGCCAGGCATTTTGCAGCAGAGGAGCAGTACCCGTGACATGTCAAAATTCAGAGCAAGTAACCTGCAACAGAGCTAAGCTAGTACAGAACAGGACAATTGTGAACATTTGGGAAAATGCTTTGATCTGCCTTTAACTGAAACGTTCAGAACTTTTGATCAAAACAAAAAGCTCAGATAAAATCGATTTGTAAAAATTGTGTGTATATATGTGTTCAGACATCAATACAACTCAGTTTTGTGTGTGTGAGAGAGAGCGAATGCATGCACACGCCTGTGAGAGGGCGTGAGAGCACCCCAGAGCAGGAGGGAGCACACACAAGAGAGGCAGGGGGAGAGAGAGATGATTGCAAGGATTTTTTTCCCTTTTCTAATAAGCAATCTGCTGAAAATAGGAACAACTGCAAATTCATTTTTGCTGAACTCGTCCTTTTCAGCAGGGAAAAAAACAAAAAAAACCTTTGACCAAAAATATCCACAGCTACAGTGAATTTGAATTAAGGACGAGTGGTATCTTTCTCAAAAAGGCACTCTGCATCTCGTTTTATGGGCCTGTTGCCTGATATGTCAATAATGAAACTGGATACCGCAGAACACTGATTTCACTAGGTCTACTCATGTGAATTGAGAGATGAGCCATTAGTCCCAAAGGCACTTAAGTATTCTGCCATACTTATGCCCTGGCACTAATGTACTGTATAGTCTCACATCAGATTTTTTTTTTTTTTCCAAAAGGTGGGAGAAAATACTGCATCAATTTGCTAATTTTGTGATTACTGTAATTTTCCAAATGAAGGTTGTGGCTAAATTCTGCTAAATAATGTAAAAGTATAGTATCTCCATGCATCATACAGCATCTCTGCAAAAGTCCCTAGCTGTTAAGAAGAAAAATCAAGTTTGGTCTTACAGTTTTTGTTGAGTTTTGGGTTTTTTGGGTTGTTTTTTTTTGTTTGGTTTTTTTTTTTTTTTTTTTCAGTAATACTGCTGTAGGAAATGACACTGAGGATTTCTGAGCAGATCTTATTAAGCTTCTCCAAATACTTATTCCAAAGTCATGCTGAAAATCCTACAGGGCAACGACTGTGCTTTACGGAGTAAGAATCCTACCGCTCCTAGTCCCCAACATCAAGCCTTATAACATCCTGGTGGACAGGGACCACCACCAAACACAGCCATGTACTGTTATTTCATTAGCCTTCTTCAAGAGACACAGACTCCCCCAAGAGCCCAATTCATGGCTTTTCAGCAAGCCTCCTGCTCCACTCTCCAGAGAAGCTGGAGCCAGCCTTTGCTGTCTCAGATGTTTCAGTCTTCTCATAATACAACAAATGAAATTAGGCAGGGATTCTAAGATCACAAACCTCAATAATTTCCTAATGGATGTACTGGACATAAGCCTCTCACAGAAGATGATGTCTTTCAAAATTATGAATAGCAAGAATTTCCTCATGTGAAAACACAACGAGTCTCTTTTTCCAACTAAAAACTTCCCCCCCTCAAAAAAGTCAGAAACCTATTTCTCCCCAACAGAACCTTTAAAGAGATAGATGACTACCCTCTGATTATCCATGAGTCTACTAATAAAAGGCACAAATGTCTATTCTAGTAAAAACACCCACTCAAGGCCAGCAATATGTTTTCTAAAGAAGGCAATTGTAAGTACCAGTTTCATTTAGATTAGGTTAGTGTAATGAAGCAGAATTCCAATACATTTTTAAAATCAATAGGTCCTTCATATTTACTCTAAGTGTATTTAGAGGATAGCATTATTCACTCATTGGTATGAGGTGACTGAAATGGATCTGATTGCAAATGCATTTTGTGCAGATCTCACCTCCATCCCGGAAGCACAGTCCCAAGATTTTCTTATTTTTTGTGACTGAAGTTGTGCATTTTTTAGAAGACAGGCCACTCAACCTCTTTAGAAAATAACCCTCCCAAGTAGAAACCACAGTCCACTCAAGTAATTTCCAACCATGAGAATACCACACAGTGTGTGTTTGACTAGGAAAGCTGAAGTACTAGTTTCTGCCCAGGATAACTTAGTAAAATCACCTTGTGGACTTTTCTAACAATTAACTGAGATCCAGTCTAGCATATTTATAATATATGCTTCTACATCTAGTGAATTCCACCCAATGGAGTGTTAGTTTGCAGTCAAAGAAATTTTGGTTTCTGATATAACCAATCCTCGTGTTATCACAGCTTTGCCCTACAAAGATAAAATGCCACTATTTCCTACCTTGAATTTTACCTGATTCATCTGACAGGCTTGGGAAACGGATTCACCAAGAGGTAGAAACAAGGATAAAATAAGGTGATAGAAGCCCTTAGCAAACTACTGCAAGGCCTTTGCTCAAGAAACCATGACTTGATGGCATGAACAAATCTTCAGTTAACTCCTTGCTTTTATTGGACAAAGGTTTGTCCACATCTTAAAAACAGATTCTGCAAAAATGTTCTCTTAAAGAGTACGTTTTTTTTCTAGTCTAGTTGATTTTCCTAGCCTATTTCCTGTGAATACTTAATTCATTATATATTTTAATTCTCTTCACAAAATTTGTTAAAAGAGTAAATGAGGTGAAATAGTTAACTAGTTGAGTAATCTGGATGATGCAAATGCTCTAATTACAAGTTAGTCTAATGCATCATTTTGTATTTTTGCTACCACCTGCCATTCTTTTACAAGGAAAGAATGCTTTCTAGTTATCTTGGGAGACATTAGTTTTTTATTGCAAGAACATGTATTAGATCATACCTACTAAAAAAGAATATAACCTGAGCTGCCTTGCAGTCTCTCATGCAATACATAATGTAAGTTGAAGGTTCATGCTGACCTGTAATCAGTCACTACAGATTTAGGTCTTCATCCAACAGCAAGCTCTATAAAGGTTGATTAGTTCACCTGCTGCACTCAGCAGAAGGGGCCAATTCTGTTTTCAGAGATGCACATTCAAGTGTCATTTATTTTAGCAAGCAATATATGGGTGTACAAACAGCACAACTGGATTTAGTTTTCTGTTTACACAGCTGTCATGCTTTAGTGGAACTGGTATCTAAATCAACATAGTAAAACGGTACCCTTTTAAATGCACGAAAATTCCTGATCACATTTTTTATAAGAATATTTTCTATTTTTTGTGTGAATACATATGTGACTACTGTAACACAACCATAGTAGAATTGTCTTCCCATAGCAAACCAGATTTGCAATATGACACACATTACCTCTCCATTACAAAGCACTATTTAAATACATTAGGAATTATTTGGGGATTTGGTTGTTTTTTCTTTTTTTTTTTTCTGTTGTAGCATTAGCTCAAGAAAATGTAGACTTATAATTTCTCTAAAATCTATTATCACCAACTGATATCAAGGGAGACTTTGTTAATGTCTGTTGACAATTTCTCTAGCATTTCCTAGAAGCATGCCTCATATATATTCAGCCCTGGAACAAAAATGCCAAACAGTTTCCATCGCATTACAAAAAAAAATCACATTCAGGATATAATTTGTGACCTAGCACTGGTGACAAGTGGAATGCATTTTCAGATTCCACATGAACCAAAGCTGCAAAATCATTGTCAATAATTCATAAGTTTAGGCTATACATAAAAGATGTCCATACTGGTAACTTGTGTGAGACCAAATTTTCTACTTGAATCAGATGAAACAGAGAAATCTTAGCAGATTAAGCCTGCTATGTTATTTCATTGTTGTGACATCTTCAATGACTTCCAAGGGGAGCAAGTTTTATGCAGCTCTGCCTTCGAGGAAGCATAGTTCTTGTGCTCAATGGGACTGGTGCCCAATATGCAAAGGTTGAACTCAGTTCCTGTCCATCTTCTCTGTTGCCTTCTCCGAAACAATTATTTTCCAAGATTGCCCAAGGAACAAAGTAACACCCTATCAACATCTATTTTTCTCTCTTTTTCTCATGAGTAGAGACATTTTCCTAATAAAGGCCAACTGTTCTTGCAAGCATTCCCAGCTACTTAACGAAAGAAGTAAAACTTAGTAAGGGAAGTGAATGGCTCACTGGCAGGACATAAAGCTAGTTTCCATTAGTAGGACAGAAAAACAAAGGACATCAAAACTTACACGAAGTCCATTGCTAACAGAGGGAACACTGAGCTTAGCGGGCATGCTATGTCAAATAGTGGCTGTACAATGATTTTGTACAGAAGATCATTTTAATACATGCTGTGAAACAACAATCTAAAAGCAGCTTAAGGCTTTTATTAAAATGGATCACGAAATGCTCCCTATCTTCCAGTCAATAATCTCTTGCACACATGAGTAAAAGGCATAACAGCATAAGCTTCCTAACTATAGATATACAGGGAAAAAGCACCAGAGATTTTACGAAGTGTAGTCTAATATTCCAGGCCAATAAAATACCAATAACTGAGGCAAACCTCTTCTCCTGACAATAGCAAACAAAAGAACGCAGTGTCCATTTCCTGCTGTCTTCACATAAACAACTATTTTCATAACACAGCATATTTGGGGACACACACACACACACATACATGTTCATGCACTGCTTCCACATTAAAAGGAACATGGAGTTCAATTATTACTTTAAATGATTCTGACACCAAACAATGCAAATTAGTTGCATCTTCAAAATCTCTCCTAAAACCAACATTCCCGCCAGTGAAAGAAGCAGTACCTAGGGGGTGTATGCAATTGTTTTCCTTAATTAAACTTCAGTGAAGTTAAAAGCAGAGTGCAACAGCCCTTTTCTACTTCAAAAGTAGCTATGCTTGCCATAAATGATGAAGCAAAGAAACTCTTCAACTTTGCTAACTGAGAACTTAATTCAGTTATACAGTTACCCCAAATTTTATTCGCTTCCTAAGAAGGGAAAACCTGCACAGGAGAGACTCTGAAAAACAAGCAGCTTTTTCAAGAGTTAAGAGAAGCCCAAGATTTACACCAGAAACACAAGCCACCACCAGCAGAACGAAACTGGCAGCAGAACTTCCCGTAGGTACCGGGGCACTCCTGTCTCACCGCATTTCTGAATGAGGCACACGTTTTGCTCGCCAAGCAGCCAGAGGATTTATTATCCCCGCTACAGCCCAAGCGCCTGCTGTCGCAGCTGAAATTCCCCTTTCTTAAAAAACCGGCTGCCACCAGCAAACACTCCCCCCTCCCCCCACAACCCGCCACCCCTCAGATAATTTTTTTTTAAATGGGAGGGAAGGAAGAAGAAGAAGAAGAAGAAGAAGAAGAAGAAGAAGAAGAAAAGGGGATGAAGAGGCGGGATTTTCAGACGCTGCCGCCGGCCGGCTCCGCAAGAGCCGGGGGCCGGAGGGCTGGCCGGGAGCCGGCCGCTCTCCGCGGTGCTGAAAAGCTCTCGCTCTGGCCGCCGTCACCCCCACACACCCCCTGCCGCCCCTCTTACCCACGCCGGGGCCGCCCGGCCACAACAGGTGCCCGCCGCCGAGCGCAAGCGGCTGCCCGCCGCCTCCTTCCCTTCCTTCCCTTCCCCGCTCCGCCGGTCCGATCCCGGCCGCCAACCCCGCTCACCTGCGGCGCGGAGGTGGAGCAAGAGGCACAGCGCCCGCAGGCAGGCGGCCGCCCGCCGCATGGTGCCAGCCGCGCTGAGGCGAGGCGAGGCAAGGCGAGGCGAGGCGGGCAGCTCCGCGTCCCGCTCCCCCTCCCCGGCTCTCCAGCCCCCCGTCAGTGAGCATGCCTGGGAGCCGGCTGCGCATGCGCAGCGCCGCGCGGGGCGGGAGAGCCGTTGGGCGGGCGGTTGGACCGTTAGAGGGGCGGTTGGACCGTTGGGCGGGCGCGCGGGGGAGGCGGTTGGCCTCACTTGCCTCCACGGTGCGGCGTGAGGCGAGGGGAGAGCCCTGGCGGAGGGGAGCGGCCGTGACGGGGCTGAGATCGTTCCTCCCCCCCAAAACCAGCGGGAGATGGGGTTGTGGGAGGGCGGCGGGGAGCCGAAGTGTCCGGAGATGGGAGGTGAAGGGAGAGNTTGGCGTCTCCCCGATATCGCAGCGCTGCTGGGGATCGTCTCAGAAGACCTGACATGTCCAGGAGGACTTGGGACTCGTGTGGTCTTGTGCTTGCAGCGGGGCGACCCTTCCCTGCTGTGAAATGTTTGTGAAATAAGCAGTTAGCAAAAGCTGCCTGATGGAAGTCACGGGTCATACAGAAATAAAGTAATGTTTGCCTGGGATCCACTGAACTCCAGGCAGAGAGGTTCAGACTGATGCAACACCGTACTCTAGGCAGGAGACACTTAGGAAATCTGATTACATGGCTATCAGAGACCCACATAAAAAGGCCAAACATGAGACGGCCCTGTAACAAGATCATTCTCTACAGTCGAGTTTAATTGATCCGAAGAGTCACTGGAGGCTAACCTTGAGAGGGAGTGGCAGATGTGTCACTTGGCGAGTGATCCGTCGACAGCTTACTGCTGGATGTGGCAAGCACTGATCGTGCACCATCAGGTCTGCAGCTGAAATGATGTATCCCGAGTAGAAAATGACAAAGGAGATTAACAGAACTTGCTTGTTTCTAACTAGCTTTGAATGAACCTTCATGCAGGAATTTTCTTCGTGTGAAGATGGGAAGGGCTGAACAGGGCTTGATATCTTGATGCAATCGCATGTGTGA
This sequence comes from Thinocorus orbignyianus, assembly GCA_013400375.1. NCBI lineage: Eukaryota > Metazoa > Chordata > Aves > Ciconiiformes > Thinocoridae > Thinocorus > Thinocorus orbignyianus. Next base: position 658,956 of record VXBW01003222.1, on the reverse strand, counting down.
CTGTACGGATGCAAATGAGCTTCCTTTGCCAGCCCCCACACTGCTGTTCGCATACTTATAGACAGTCAGGTCGTTTGCTTGACAACATCAGTGAAAAAAGGCTCGGGCCAGAAGACAGCACGTGATCTTGAGCTACGCCCAAAATGGGGAATTAAAATGATCAAGGGGATTTTTGAACAAGGAGTGATATTTGGAGTCCTGTTGTCTCAGTAATATCTTTTGTAGGTATTGTGGCTCAGATGCCCTGCTAAGTCATGAGGTTTCTGCTGCTTCCTCTACTGAGATGATAATTTGCTGTGGGTATATACAAATTGCTGCACATCCTGTTCTATTTTAGTCCTACTAGTTCTGACTAATAAAAATGAAAGCAAAACCAAGTGAAAGAAATAAGTCTATCCATGCAGTGCATGCCACCTGTGCCACCCCAACTGCAGTTCCTGTGTGCCCAGGCCTCCGAGGTATACAGACAGGAAAAACAAGTAGGGGGCTATACTTTCCTCAATAAGTTGTGCAGTGCAATTTACAATTTAGCCAACTCCTAGGGAAAGACACAAGAAAAATTTACTTACATCCTCTGGTGTTTTGTTATTGTCATCACCCTTGTGTGTTCTAGGTGAGGTCTTAGGGTCAAATATGTCAACAGGGTAACTCCACTGAAGCTAATGGTATTGATCTGTCCCCCTGTGGTTACAGATGAGGCAGCTGTGGTTTCATATGATTGAGTGCTGTAGCAATATCTACTCACCTCACTTGTAGAGCCCTGAGGCACAAAGACCAGATGACTCACCACTACTCTGTTAAGAAAATTGTTTTCCACTTGGGAAATGTCTTGAGATATGGTTTTGAGCCCACATTCAAGAAAACATTTAGGCTTCCAGCTCGTACTTAAGCTGAATTCAATGGGAAGATAAGACTGAATAATTTGCTGAATTTTATGTCAATGCATCCTTTTTAAAAGGCAGTCTCGTCAACACAAAATGGAAGCATTACTGTGGAGTGGGAAGCTGTTACACAGAAAGCGAGTTAACACATGTTGCATCAGCTTGAATTCTCTAGCTTCACTGATTTATTTATTTAATTCCCAAATATAGAACATGTTATTAACAGAGTGGAGATCACTAGTGTGTGACTTACTCTAAGGGAGTGTATTAAGTCTAGAGCTGAATCAATTGTTAAGCTGAATGTTACCAATATATTTATGAGTAAGGCAATTAGTATGGGATATTGCTAATTTTTTTCAATGTTTTTTTCCATTGTACCTTCTTCTCTTCTGATGTGACAGATTGAGTATGCTGCTGAGAAGTCACGCTTGATATTGGTTGCAATCAAGAGAGACTGGTCCAAGTGTTAAAGTTCTTACTATTTTCCTTCCCTGTCATACTGAATAGACAGTTTTCCCTATCTGGGAATAATTTTGCACTAGACTTCCATTGACAAATTGCTTTAAGAGGAACTTAAAACAATGAAAGCCAAATTCAAAACCAATCTTTAGTTTAATAGGGCAACGATACATAGATTAGCAAGCAGAGAATATCTGGAGAAAATCACACTTCTGTCTAAGATTAATAATATGCATGTTCATATCTCGTCCCTTGACAAGCTTCAGCAGAAAACTGAAGCACTGTGTAGTAATAGATGAAAGCAGGTTGGAGGAGGAGGGGTGAATAGGAGGTTATATGCATAGATCAAAGGATTCTTTGGAGAGATGAATGCAAATAGCTGCTTTTTGGTGTGTGCCTATGTATGCATATAGTGATCTTAGCAGAGGAAAGCTCGTGACATGTGCAATTAGGTCTCATGTTAAATGATATTGCTAGGATGGAAAGAGGGGTTCTTTTAACACAGTGTGGAAAGGTAACTGCTGCAGGAAGACTGTCAGGCTTGTGTCCTGAGAGGTTGCCTCTGGGCAAAATCATTATTATACCAATGCAAATGAATCATATTCCTTAATGAGTATTGTCATAGAGTTACAACCTTCTAAAGTGCTCTGAGACTTGTCAGTGTATTTTTGGCAGAATCTCTAATATAGACATGAAAAACTGACACAGACTCAGCTGAGAGACAATAAAACTTCAATAATAAAAAGGAGAGAGGGAGGATGCAAAGGTGTTTTATTCTCTGAGCCAACACATTTGTGGCAATTTGTGTAAATCTGAAATTTCAAGACCATTATGAAGATTTTGGCAAGACCATCTTATAATTTTTATATAATTTTAATTTTTATTTTTTTTCTAAAGAAGTTTACTATAGCTTGGTTGGAAACAATTCAACTCTGTTTGGTGAAGCTGTTTGGAAATAATCAAATGCATTAAGGGATACCTGACCAAAAGCTGCCTGTTAAAAACACAAAGCAGACAGCTCTTAATGCCTAGTGTGAGCAGCTGAAGTACCTAACATGACTTGTAAGGGGCTGGGGTAGCCCTAACCAGTACTGAGGGCAAAACATCAGTACTTGCAAATGCGTTTAGCCATGCTGATTACTTACCTTCTAGCAGCCAGTTTCATTCATGCCTTTAGATTGCTGTGAAAGTCATGTTATTTTCTTTTTATGTGAATAGCTCCAGGTCACCTGCTTTCCAATGCAGGCCCCAAAAGCTATGGCATTCTACAGTGTCGTCAGGAGTTTACAAAGCTGCTGATAGAGAGGAGAAATGAAACTGGCAATTCAGATACTAGTTATGACTTTCTTTGTATTTTCCAGGTGAAGGGGGAGAGGAATGAATGTAATGTGGAGCTGCTTATTCCTACCAGGTTGATGATAGCCTGTCTCAGCATTTTGCATTTAGCAGTAAAATACTTTTAAACAGATTTGAAATAATAAGGATGGCTATTTATCTTCTTGCCCATGGCAAGGTCTTTTAGCACTGTTTCTCTCTGAAGCCTAATTGTGCAAATGTGCCAAAAACGTCAGCTTCACTTTCTGCTGTGCTGCATTAGCTGTTCCATTGTTTTGCCTGAAAGTGGGACATGAAGACACAGGTCAAAATATTCCAAATAAAGGCGTGGGATTCACTTCACCTAACCTGAGACATCTGCAAGGTAGATACTAGTCATGCTGAGATCTATTTGTCATCGAGAGAAAAATAAGAAGTCATAGAGTATATTTCATCTGACTTGTTTCAGATGCCAACCTTTGGATGGATCACACCCAAAATGATGATTTTTCTCCACTGAAGGTAATGGTAATTTAAGAAAATTAGCTCACATATAAATATGAATACATTTTCTTACAAAGTTGTTCACCTGGACATTTTTCTGGATTTCTGATTGGCAATATATATGGGTTTGAATTGGTGATAAGCAGCCCACCACAATGACATAATCAACAATTCTATGTTAGCAGACACTTTTGGCTCTCTCTGTCCAGGTCCATTCATAGCAAGTACCCATAACAGCCAGTGGCAGCTCTGATTTCATACAGCCCAGATACCATGTCACCACTTTATCTGATTTCAAGTTCTTCTCTCTTTATGCTGTTCATACCAGAGGGCAGTAAAGATATCATCCTCCAGTGTTGTACCAGAGGCATCAAGATTTATAAAGTCAGATGCTTTAAATTGCAACACAGACAGGAAAAGGTGTAAAAAGAAGTTCCAGATTATCCTTAGAAGACCTTGAGTCAAAGCTAGGAAAATCTCTCTTGAACTATATTTATTTGTATAGTCAGTTATTTTATGTCAATGCAATTTAATGCCTTTCTTATTAAATACTGGCAAAAAACCCCCATAAATATATGCGTGTGTGTTAATGTGCATTTAAATATGGAAGGCAAGTTACCCATGGTTACTAATAACCACACAGTGCATCTCTAAATGATGCAGCTGTGCTTGAGATTTGAAGTAAGTTGCACAGTGCAATTCATACACTAGAATCAAACCTCTGAACACAGAAGTAACTAAATTTGTGTAGAGATAATAATAATAACAGTAATGAGCTTCTATGTCAAGTCAATCAAACATCAGGCAACTCTGATCTAATCCATAGATGCCAGTGTAAGGGTAAGTTCAGGTTCAGATAAGGTGAAGGAATTTGGGCATTTGTCTATTTGCAGTATTAACCTCAGACAGTTTACTTTGATGTCATGTTTCAAGTGCACCATTCCTTGAAATAGGAAATAAAAGAGAAATCAGTCAAAACCTTATTAATTGAATATGCAATTTTGTGCAAAATTGATTTTCTTCTTCTAGCCCAGTAAACAAGACCAAACTGCCAGTCATCTCTCTCAGACTGATTTAACATTTGCTATTTTCTTGTAGAGGTACGAACCTTTATTTTAATGAAAATTTACCTGACTTGGCTGCCCACTGGCTTTTCAAACAATGTTTCTGAAATATAATTTGCAACTATGAGTTCAGGTTTTAGTGCATTAAAGCCTGCAGCATCTTAGGCTGGGTGACAACCAGACATTCTTTGATGACTGTAGACTGTTAGGAAGAGACAGAACCCACCTGCCTAGAAGAGGCAAGGGAATCTTTGGCAGCATGCTGGCCAGTTTGGTGAGGCAGGCTTTAAACTGAAGGATTCATGGGGCAGAGTCCAAAAGGGCAATGATCATGTCATTGTATACAACTTTAGAATAAACCAGGCCAATCAGAGCAGGAAAAAATTGTTCCTTAGATGCCTCTGAAGATGAGAGGCAGAAGGTCAGTCACTTTGGGGGTGTGTATGGCTATAGTGGATCTGCTTGTACCCCTCCAGGGAAACCTGTGTGCTTGACTACCTCCCTGATCTTATTGCAGTTACAGAAACATGGTAGGGTAGCTTGCATGACTGGAATGCTGTCATGGATGGCTGCATACTTTTTAGGAAAGACAGGCCAGCAAGGCAAGGTGGTGGAGATGCTCTTTATGTGAGAGAGCAACTGGAATGTATCGAGCTCTGCTTAGGGACTGATGAAGAATGAGTTGAGACCTTATGGGTAAGAATTAAAGGGCAAGGTAATGGGTAACACTGTTTTGGATTTTTACTTCAGGCTACCTGAGCAAGACAAGGAAGTCAATAAGGCCTTCTACAGACAGCTGAAAGTAGCCTTACAATCATAGGCCCTGGTTCTCATGGGGAATTTCATCCACCCTGATGTTTGCTGGGAAGTCAACACAACCAGGCATGCACAGTCCAGGAAGTTTCTGCAGAGGTGAGGTGATGAGGTGATGGATTTCAGGATCCTGCACAGAAACAGCAAGGCAATTAATAGAGTTATAACCCTAGACATCAGGACAACTAACTTTGGCCTCTTCAAAGACCTACTTGGAGGAATAACATGGGTTAGGGCTCTAGAAAGTAGGGGGATGCAAGACAGCTGGTTAATATTCAAGCAGTACTTTCTCCAGGCTCAAGCTGGTGCATCCCTATGAGTAAGAAATCAAGCAAAGGAGGCAGGAAACCTGCATGAATTAGCAAGGAGCTTCTGGAAAAACTGAAGTGGAAGAAGGAGGTTTATAAATGGGGAAAAAGGGACTGACCATTTGGGAGGAATATAGGAATCTTGTCAGAGTATGCAGAGAAGCAATGAGGAAGGCTAAGGCCCACTTGGAATTGAACCTAGAAATGTATGTCAAGGACAATAAGAAAAGCTTCTTCAAGAACATCTGTAGCAAAAGGAAGACTAGGGAGAATAGGGGCCTGCTGCTGAATGAGGTGAGTACCCTGGAGATAGAGGATACAGAGAATACAGACTTACTGAGTACTGCCTTTACTTCAGTCTTTGCTGCTAAGGCTGACCCTCAAGTATTGCAGTCCCTGGAGGTAAGAGAGGAAAAGTCTGGAGAAAAGTTTCTTTTGGTTGAGGAGGATCGGGTTAGAGATCATTTTGGGGGAACATGACACCCACAAATCCATGGGCCATGATGGGCTGCACCCAGGAGTGCTGTGGGAGCTGGCCGATGTTATTGCTAAGCCATTCTCCATCATCTTTGAAAGGTCATGGAGAACAGGAGAGGTGCCTGAGGACTGGAGGAAAGCCAATGTCACTTCAGTCTTCAAAAAGGGCAAGAAGGGAGGACCCAGGAAACTACAGGCCAGTCAGCCTCACCTCCTTTCCTGGAAAGGTGAGGGAACAGCTCATTCTGGATGTCATCTCTAAGCACGTGGAGGAAAATAAATTTATCAGTAGTCGTCAATGTGGATTCAACAAGGGAAATCATGCTTGGCCAATATGATGGCATACCTGGCTGGAAGACAGGGAACTTCTTTCTCTACCTGCTCCTGGTAGCGTACAGGAGAAATTTAAAAAGGAATATCAAAACAAGTATGAATGGAAATGCACAGGCATTAATACCCTGTTGCAGTCTGATGAAAAAGGAAAAACTGAAATACAGTAGTGAATGATGGAAAACAAAATATATGAGAAAAAGTCGCCAGGGAAACAGGAGGAGATGGCAATGGAAGCATGAGGGTCTGTGGACAGTAAAGTAAACACTATAGTTTGGGAAAGAATGCCAGATTCTTTGTGGGATGCAAAAAAAAAAGGTTCCAATTTGCTGAGCAGCAAGTAATTTTATCCAAACAAAGAAATAAACAAAGCTCCTCTGCAGTTTATAATCTGGAGAAATAAAAATGAGAGGCCAACATTTAGTAATTGTTTCTCTTAATGCCAGTCTAGGGACTCCAGTCCTGTTTTCCAAGTCACATGGGCTCCCTCAGCAACACGTAGGGAACAAAGTGATTAAAGACAAGGAAAATTATTGTGCTTAGTAACCGTGACTTTTTAATTGATAGAAAAGGAAAAGAAAAATTAAAACCAGAGCACAAGCAAAAGGAATGGCTATTTCATTTCGATTCTTTTATTTATTCTTTTTGTGGAAAGGCCTTAAGAAAGACCACATCACTGAGTGTGGTCTAACCATATGGAGTCCAGAATATCTACTTCCAAGTAGCAGCAAGTCTTATCTTAATGTAACATAAGTAACAAAGGTAGCCTATAGGTGGATCTGTAGTTGCAGCTGAGGATTGATCAGGCCTATGTAATATTTAACAGATAACCTAACCTGTAGGGTTATAGGTGGTCAATGAACAGAAATTTTAAATCTTATAAAATCTGAAAAGTTGTTTTATAGAAATAAGTTACTTGGGGAGTTGTCAAAAATAATAATCATATACATATATCTCAATAGTCTTATATAAAAAATAAATCTTTCTAATATTCTCTGTTCCCCTTAATATTTTGATTAAAATACTAAATCATTGTCTGGGTAGAAACTTCAAAATAGCTATATCAATCTAATTTCTTGGCAATGCTTTACCACTTTGTCTTTCAGAGGACAATGCAGTCTTGTCATCATATTACAGAAACATTCATGAAAAGAAAATCAGTATTCCCAAGTGGTGTATTACGGCATTTTTGCTTCACCATTCTTTTTCATTTATCTGGCTATTTCTTCATCAGTATAAGCCAATGGACACACTATGAAAATTGTGGTAAACTTGAGAATAGGAACCGATGCTTTCTTTGGCTACTTGTTTTATAATCTCATTTTTTTGTAACTTCAGAAAAGGAGGAACCCACCGGGTCAGAAGCATGGGGTTCTTATTGTCTGCAGACCTTTTACCTTTGTCCACCCCTGATACACTTTTGACATGTTTCCATCATGTGGCATCAAGCCAAAGCTATGTCCACCTTTGCTACTAATGTGTTGCTACCGTTTTAATTTTAAAGTCTAAAATCTTTCTGATACTCAACTCTGATGTAAGGTTTATTGTCTTGCAAATAAAGTTCTTTCAGCTGTCTGAGACAGGCCTTGCTCTTTCCACAGACATGCAATGGTGGTCTAACTCTGCCTCAGTTGCTTTTTCACTTATAGTTCCTTGTACACTTTATTAGTGTGTAAACCACTTCCAAAAAAGCACAAAGATTTTGATGCACTTTCCAACTTGCAGAATGAAAGGAAATGGGGTTTAAAATGAATAATTATACATTTTTGTCTTGAGTCTTTAAAAAATATGTTTAGTAGTTTATAAATAATGTATTTTATCTTTTAACACTTGAAACTGATCCTTAACTAATGAAGGATGAGGAATTATTTTTTTTTAATCCAGAGCATTTTCTGTTGGAAAGTAATTCCCCCAAAACCAAACCCATAAACACATATTTTTATTTTCTCCAATCATCACTGGTATAAAAATAATCACAGATACCTTTTAAGTTTGAGAAAAAGACTCTGTAACAATTGGAATGATTCTGCATTACAATTTTACCAATAACCATGTTTGAATCAATATTGTTGCTTTTTCCTACACTTTGTTACCAGGAAATAGTTACTAAGCCACAGTCAAAATGCATCACTCATCCTCCAGCAGCTGGTACCCTGAGAGGGAAAACAGCCTGCAATGCTCGAAGCAGCTCAGGTCAGAGGACATTGTCCATGTAACGATTTCAACTTATTGTTGACTCTTGGGAATCTGTACAATTCCACGTTATTTACAAAATGCAAACTGAAGAGAAAAAACATCCGATATGGAAGGTTTCAATTGAAACATTATGTTTACACTTAACACAGCCAAGCTGAACACCTCATTGTTCAGACACTATTGCTAAATCTTACATACTTTTAAACCGACTGAGAATGGCTAAATAACGCTCTCACTGTTATAACTGTCTTTTTTAGATACAGCCCTATGTCAGACCTCTCATCTGACTTTTTGATCTGACAGGAAGCTGCAAATTTGTGTCAAAGTTCCATTTCTTGGACATTTAGCATTAAGATTAAACAATTTCCATTCATTGTTTCATCTGAAATATGATTTCTGAGGAGACCATAAGCTAGATGTCCTAGGAACAAGAAAGTAAATAGCAAAGCACATACCTAGTAGCTACTAAAGATTTATTCTTTAAGCACTCAGGTTTTCAAAGATCTCACCATAAGATAAATTTTCTTAGCACCTGATTTCAGTCCTTCTGCACTATTTTTGTCAGATTGTTGGTGGTGTAAAGGGGGAAATCACTTTTGCTCCCTCTGTCCTACAAACGCTTTCTGTCACATAGCTGTGGCTGGCCCTCATAACCCGGCTGCCATACAGTCTGCCTCCTGTGTCATGTTTCCACTGTGGCTCTCTCCCTCATTACAGCAAACTCTTCAGCAGATCTTTGCAGAAAAGCCCTCATTCCCAGAGTGATTAGACAAGACTTGAGAGATAGTCTGTGTCAGTGGCAGCATGGTTATATCAGGCCACAGTACTCTTCTAAGAAGTTAAGCTCCTTTTCTAGACACAGATACCATCTTCCATGAAATTAAGAGTGTATGCCTTGTAAACATTAATAAAGATTCTGGAAACATGTTTGACTCTGTCACAGTGCTACAGAAGTGTTATGGTATGAAAGTTAAATGTGCAGAAGATGGGAAACATAAAGATTTAATTTACCCAGAAAACTTTGCTTTGGTTCTTTTGTACCTACCCATTAAAATGCAGCTTCCATGAGACGGCCACATACTACGCTTTCCTTAAGGTAAGACAAGAAGAAACATAGTACAGTGGCACAGCCTTCACATTCTGTTCCTGACATTTGAGGTATTTGCACAAGTTTTCTCTAAATGTGTGCATGCTTCCAGCATTTGCAGCGAGGAGAAGAAAAAGGAGAGAAAAGAAAAAACCAGAAACTTAACAATGTAAATGTCATTACACAGGAAACAATAAAAAACTCACATTACAGTAGGGATTTCGTCCATTCAAGTAGCTTATAAGACATTTATGTAAAATAAACTTCTCATCCTCCAGTTTTAGGAGCTACGTAGCACATAATGTAACAATTAAATTACCTTTAGTTTTCTACCAGTGCAAGCCTTCCCATCATTATTACTGAGTTTCTTCAGATGCTGGCAGATGAAAGTGGTATCATGAGATAATTTAGGTATAAAAGGATTCTGCCTCTTTAAACTGGTGTAGATGTAGAAAGCCTGTTTCCTTAGACTTAAATTGCTTTAAAAACCAGTGCTGAATCTGGCCTAGTATCTCTCTGAATACCAATAAAATATGTGTAATTTCTATAATATGATACGTTATTACAGCCTGGGCAGGTGGAATTTGGTATAATGGTATTTTATGACACATTTGAAGGATCACCTCTCCAGTTTTTTGAAGACCAAGTGATGATGGCTGTGGATGCTGGTGGACTTCCAGTTTGGGGTGTGTGTACCTTAAAACCATTTGTAACCCCCAAGTTCCTTGTGTGATTCACAACGATCTTTGAGAACTGTTCCCTTACAGCAACATTTCCAGCTCTTTTTGACACCCTTTCCCCCAGCCAGAGATCCTTGGAGGATCATCTCAGTTGCCACTTATTCACAGAGCTGCGATGTAAAATGAATAGCATTTTTAGTTCAAAAAGCATTTTACTTTAAAATCTTACATCTTTACTCTTACACGGATATGTCCACATACTCTCATAGTCCTGGGCTGAACCCCAGCAGGGAAGGAAAGTGCAGACTTTACCTGATGGATGAATTCACACTAGTATCTGGGGAAGTCCCCCCGGCTGCAAGTGGAAGTGAGTATGGCTACATGCCCTGGGTTCTCCAGCAGGAGAAGGCAGCTGTGAATTCCGCCAGGAGCTTCCCAGGAGCCCAGGAACAGAAAGTCTACCAGAAAAGTGCTGAACTAATGAACCACTTAGACTTTGTGGTTTCCTGGCTGATGCAGCTCCTGACCATTTGACAGCTTGGTGTTTGTCTCCCAGGCAACTCTGCTACCACCATAATTCCTCTGCTATAGCAAATCTGTCCTGAGGCACCTACATTTTATAGATCGTGCTTAAGTCCCCTGTTTGAAGTCACCCCGTTTCCTCACCATTCTGGCTCACAGCTACTTTGCCGTTTGTATTCATTAGAACCTGTCAAAGATGAGCAGCACGTGCAGTTGAGATTCAAGAAACTGTAAACTTCAAATAGCAGAAAAACAAACTAAGCCCAAGTAGCAAGCCCAGTCTTAAAAACGACCTCAGGGGATGCTCAGTATCGGTCAGGACGCTCACTAGATGTCACTGTTCTCCAGAAATAAATGTGTGAGCACTTTTTTCTGGCTGTAAATATAGTCGATCTTTAATCAAGCAGTGCAGCAATCCACATTTTCAGAAACAGTTCATCTACAAAACTTTCATTGTTAAGCAAAAGGTCTCTCCAAATGCTGTACTTCACTTGCACTGATTTTCCTCTCACTTACCTCAATGTAAACCAAGGATAACTTCTCTCAAAACTGAATACTGATCCTGGTTCACGGCCATAGAGGAATCCTGCCACTTTTCAAACTTTCAGCTAAACATACTTTATAAGATGTGTGCTTTAGAGACAGGGTGATCTCAAAATGAACAATGCAGCACTTTACACTCCCTGGCTGCATGTGTACTTAACTTTTTTTTCACTCTGCAGATACAGAAAACTGAAAGTATTTTGATGACATTTTCATCCATGTGCTTAATTTTGGACACTTACTTCATGTCTCTAAATTAGAGGTTCTTTTTCTTAGTCTCCCTATATGATCACTGGAGAGTAACTGGGTCTCCTACAGTGATTCAGAAAGGAAGCACAATTCACATGCTTCTGGGAGAGGTTCCCTTTTTCCAGTGACTACATCAGCAGCTCAGGGAGAGATGGCTTTCCTTACCTGAGCACGTAAAGTTACATGATTAAAATTTAGCAGTGTGAATGCTTCTAGAGACGTTTGACTGGTTTGTATCCACGTATTTTAACTTGGAAATTATATTAGCAAGAAAACAGACTGGAAGAAGATGAAGAGGAGTTGCTAGTGAGGTAATCATCTGTGAAGAGAATAAGTAAGTTAAATCAGACTGTGACAAGCTACGTTCTTTAGAAAATATTTCAGAACATTGTATGTTCACAAGCAGGATACAGCATGGAGTCACTAATAACTGCCAGATTTGGCACTCCTTTCTTTGCATTGCTAAATCAATAAACACTGGGGGGAAAAATCCAACCCACTAGTCACCCAAGTGTGTCCAGAGCATCATTAGTGCATAACAGCGTGTTTCGACATGGGCGGTCCCACTGCTGCTGACTTGAGGCGGTTAGCTTAGGTGCTCTGACTCACCCCGTGCAGAATCTACTGCTCTCTAGTGACTCCTTTACTTTTATATAGAGAAACTAGGCTGTGAATCGCCCTCAAGAGTACAGTTCAACAGCATTTTAAGCTGATCTAAGTCAGTGGTGTGGCAAGTCCCACCTCCACCTCCAGCTGTACATTCCTGTTCTTTTTCCCTCATGTTTGGTAGGTGGTGAGGTAGTTCAGCCAAAAATTAATCCAGGGGAAAAGATCAGATTAATTTTGTATTTTGGGTAAGCTCCCTGAAGAGACTTTGTATTTGACCACAGGGTTAGTGCAGGGGGGAAATTTGGGAATGTGCCACTAGGATGGTAGAGGGCAAGACCCCAGTCACCCTGATATAGGTTTGTTCGTGCTGCTGGGGACCCAGTCCTTTAAGTAGGTGGCTAATGTCTCCTGTGCAGGGTAATTCAAGTTCCACTCTCCCTCCTCTCCCTGCAGCCTCTGCCTCCATTCCCCAAACACACCTCCTGAAGTGTAAAACTTCCAGGGCAGATAACAAGATTTTCTCCAGAACTGCATGGAAAGGGTCTCTGTCAATGAAGTGAGAACCTTGCACTGAGTGGAGAGGACAGTCACATTCCCTAGAGAGTAAAACATGAAAGCACAGCTAAGTTATACGACAGAATAGAAGAGCAGTGATGCATATTTCTGGGTTGCTGTAACTTTCTCAGGGGCATCTTGGCTCTCAGTCTGGTTACAGATTAGGAGGATGGCAAATGTCTTGGAGATATCTTTTGTCTTCAGCCCTAGTGCGAGCCCAAGTACAGCTTGCACAGATCAAGGGATCTCTCTCTACATATTCTAAATTATGCAAAGCAATTAGCCTTCATTAACAGCTTGTCTAATTTAATTTCAAAGGATCAAGCTGTTTTCCTGTTAGATGACTGAAGAAAAAAGAGAAGAAGAAAAGAAAAAAGGCACAGAAACTTCAAACCCGTATGTGACTGCCAAGTGTACATATCAGCTAAACTCAAGAGTCATTACTACTTACCTCAGCTTGTCATCAGGTCTCATTTTGTCCGGAAACTTCACATCATTCTTGACACCATATCAGAACATTTCATGGATGGTCTTTTGCACTACAAAGTGCCAAGAGCTATGGGAGATTGATTCTGTGTTTTGCTAGCAGCCATTATGAGAAAGACAAAAATCAAAGCCTTTTAACTAGGCCATAGCACCAAGTGTCTTATGTGAATTGAAATTCCTGTCACGTGGAATTTCTCAAAGAAATTCAAAGATTTCATTGAACGTCCTTAGGATGAAGCTAATAAGACTGTCTTTAAATATATTTGGCCTGATAGTGGTCAGATTTGGACTGATGGATGCCTTCACCGGTCACCTCTAGGTTTTGTCTGCAGGATGTTTGTTTCTAAGAACACATATTCACAGTAACATTAATTCAGAGGCTACAAGCAAACAATTCTCTACTCTTCTTATCAATGTCTGGGAGCCTATGCTACTTAAAGATATTTTGTCTGGGAATATGTGTCTCCTTGGTTACACTTCATTGCTGAGAAATAATGCTAAATTCAGAGATTTTGAAGGCCAGCAAGCATTTACCAGAGACTTAGAAAACTCTGTGGTTTGTGGTGTAGGTATATTATCGTGACTGCATTTAAGAAAGCTAAAAATGAAATAAAGAGAATGGGGCTTTTTCCCAAGAAAGCTACTTCCCTGCTCGGATAGCACTGTATCTATACAAAACTATATCTAATAAAATAGAAGGCATTCAATCAATAGGCATAAGGAGGAGTGGGAGAAAATACAATTTCTGACTGTGGTTTACGTTACAAGAAAATGGACAATTCTGTTTTGTTACTCTATCTACATTTGTTCTTAGGGAGCTTGGTGATTTCTCATATTCAGGCGGCATCCAGGGGCGTGGCAGGTGCAGGAAATTGATAGAAATAAACATTTGGGTCAAAACTCACCAAGGATAATGAGGCTGGAGCAGAAAAACAGAAGACAAAGAAAACAAGACAAAAACCAAGATGGTATTGGAATGTTGACTGTGAGTGTCATAGTCTAAATCCCTCCAGTTTGCAGCTCCATGGGATTTGACCCGAGTTCTCCTACTTCTCCGGACAGTTCTCTGCGCAAATGTGCTAGGTGACTTCCATCTCTTTTGCTGAAATAGGTTCCTTTCATCAAAACACTGCACATTTCATGGGTGCAGATCCCCAGGCCTTCATTTTCAAACAGAGTATTTGATAGGGTTTTTTTTCCATTCTCTTTAGTACACCATAATAAAATACATAAATAGTGTGAGTATTACAGATATATTCTGTGCCACACCTTCCTGTCTGTTCTTAGATTGCCATTATGCTTTGGTCAAAATATTTCAGTCCCTTGTAAGCATTGTTGTTTTAAAAACATATTTTAAATTATTTTTTTTGTAGAAAAAATGACAACTTAGGTGCTGTGTAAATAAGTAGCTGTTTGGCAGCCAAAGGGCTCCTGACTTTTTTCATCTCATCATCTAAGGGGCAGTTCAAAAGTTGAGAGAGATTGTTTCCAGAAGAACTTTGACAAAAACATTTTTTCAGAAATTTCATTAAATAAATTTCAGAAAAAAACTGGAAACATTGAATTTGTGAGAACTCCAGATGCAGGGCCATTAAGGCCTCATTGTCTTCTCATTGTCTTTCCAGGAGGTCATGCATGAGAGGTGTTTTTCCCTGCAACGGCTCTTGGGAAATAGTCTAACATGAAGCTCAGCCCCTGAAACACAAGGGAAAAAGGAGTTACCAGTTCTTCTGGAGGAGGTCATATCAGCATGGGGAAAAAAAATAGAAGTAATCATTATTTGGCCAACTAGCTAAGCCAAATGCCAAATGAGGATTGTGATAACTCTAAGTTTCTTCTACTGTGAGTGCATAAAAAGATGTGCTGTCAAAGGGCCCTTCCGACCATAGCTGGGCTACATTAAGGGTAGAAGGAGCTTCTTATCCTGCTCCGACTGTAGGAAGAGCCCGAAACTGGCACGTTCCTCACTAGTGAAGCTCTGTTGGATTCACTACATCAGATGAATTCAAGCTACGTTACCTGCCCCTCAGTACTTGCCTTGTTAAGCAACAAGTTCAAAGGGACCATTTTATTCTCTGTAAGTATTGAGGCAAAGGGAGATTAAATAACTCATCCAGAGTCACCCAAGGAGCCTGAAATTTAGGTAATTCCTCTTCCAGCACTTTAAATACAAGGCAATATTACCATTCCCTGCAAAGCTTCGGGACTTGTTCCTTGTTCTGCTTTAGTTTCAGATCACTTAAATTGAAGATTTTGAAACTAGACTGGTTTATTAGAAATTATTTGAAAAGAGTAAGTTTGACAGTCTAAATTAGTCTCTGAGTATCACTTTTGGTGTTTCTTATGTGTTTGCCATCTTAAAATTGTGGTACCACTTCACAATAGAACAAAGATTTCCTTTTTTCCAGTAAATCAATGCAGATGATTGCTGAACATGTTCCATTGGCAGAGACAAAATTTTAATGATTTCTTTTTATGATGAAAATATTCACCCTTTGGTCTTCTGGGAGGAGAAGGTTGTGACTGAAAGATTATTTGTTTGTTAAACCAGCAAACTCTCTATACTGCAATTTTTTCCTTCCTCAAGTCCAGATGCTTTGGGGACTTTACAGTGCTGCCACTTACACATATGAAAAGGTCTATCCTCTCCCTACAGGCTCATTGTGCTCCTTGTCCATTGCCCCTGTTCTTGACTCCATACTCAGGGTTCCCTTTGACAGTGATTGATGGCCACCCTCTCACAGGAAGAATGACTAACTCCAACCTGTGAGTATTGGAGGCGCTACAGAATATATCTGCTGTACTATTTATTTTGGGAGGCGGACATGTGCCCACATTTTTATTCTTGGAATAAACATTCTGACATTTTCTGGCAGGTGTGAATGCTGTAACATACCAACAGGCAGAAAAAAAGTAAAATGACAGCTTCTAACCTCTCTGATGGAAACAAACTGACTATTGCTGATGTGAAAGTTGTAAACCCTTACCAGATTCCATATGAATTCTATCACTTGGAAAGCCAGATTTTGATCTTAAGGATCCCCTGGCAGACCAAAATGAAAGATACCCATTTTTGTTTTTTAAATAGTGCCTACTTGCTCTTCTCAACCAAATCCAAACCATAAGACAACTGTATAATGAATTATGTAAATTTTAAACCTCAACCTGATTGCAGCCAACTAATTTTGCCAATAGTCTGAAAAGATTAGCCCTAATGTCTAAGTGAGAGCATGCAGAACCCTTCTCAAATCTCTTTCAGCTGCCATCTCATCAAAAGTGCATAGACGTAGCAGGTCTGATGTGAAGGGGTAATTTCACTTCTTATTCAGTTTAAGGTCAGCAAAATTTAGCCTTAATTTTATATTGATTTATTCTAATACTTGCCTAGAAATTTGTATAAGAACTTTTAAAACAAATATTTGTGAACACCTGTTGTAATAATAGTTCCTTCCACATTACCTGATAAGATACCTTGACTATGATGTCTTAGAAGTAAACAGTATATGGAGAAAACATTAGAAGTCACGGATGGGAAATACTCTTTTTAGCCTGATCACACATATGTGTAGTTTTAGGCTATAAATATTAACAATTTCAATTGTCATTGGTTCACAGAGAGATAATCTCAAATTTTAGATTCAATGAAAGTTTGGTGTAACTCAAATTTTCTGGTATCAACCAGGACAGTACAGAAGAAATTAGTCAGAAAACACAGGAGTCAAATAGAGAAAAGATCATAAATTTCAATATATTGGGCAGAATAAGAAGAGTTATGTATATATTGCAATAAAGTCTTAGGTAAATTAATTTTTTTCCCCTTAGCATATGCACTGTATTAACAGCTATTTCTACTACTCTACTACTCAAAGAACATTTTGGTTGTGAAAAATCACAGCTTAGAAATTAATCTATCCCATATGAATCTAGCAGTGTAGGTCAATAGTTACCCGTTTTGGGTAGCGCGCACAGAACATTTTGTCCAAAAAATAGCCATTAAAGCATTTTAGTGCTGTAACACTGCCACAAGAACAGGGCATCCTTAGAAGCCAAGAAAAGCTGAGGTGTCTAACTGAAGGGGTGCAGGAGTCTGTCACTAACCTGTTGCAGTACCTCTGAACTGCTCTGTGCCTCAGTTTCCCATTCCTGAAACCATCTTGCCTTTTCACTGTGATGTTCTTCAAGACCTGTGGTTAAAAAGTGAAAGAAGAGTTATAGATTTTATCACAGCAAATAGTTGAGATTGAGTTTGGGGCCTGGTTAAGTCCTGTTTGTATAGCATTTCTGAAACAATACAGTTTCCACAATGTGTTGCTATTCATATGTGACTGAGGAATAAATAATCAATAATGAATAGTTATGGTTAAGAACAAATGGGCTCATCTCTGCACAGATGCCTGCCTTGTTCATATGCAAATTGTTCATATGCACAAATGTCTGAGTGCACGACTGAGCTGAAAAATATTTGGGATTTGAATGAATGCAGGACTGCCAAACCACAGTGTCAGGCCACCAACATTCATGGTATTGGTATAAAATCCAAATATTAAGAAATACTACTTTTTTTTTGTTGTTGTTTCTTTTTATTGGTCTTCTGGTTTTTGAGCCTGCCATGATCATTTTTTCCAGCTTTCCTCAACAACTAGAGCTATTCATAAATGGAATTTCTGTCTTCAACAGACAAAACCATTAAATTGTTAAAAAATGTTGTGGGACATAATTTCTAAAAAAAAAAAAAAAAAAAGAAAGTATGAAAACATAGGCATATTTCATTCTGATAATGTTGAAATACCATTAATCTGAAGTCCAGATGAACTTTTTCAGCTTTATTAATATGTGAAGATTGAAATCACTTCCTCTGAGAAAAAAAAAATAGTTAAACATTGATGATGCTATATTTTCCAGGTGCACACTGTACTGGTAAATATTTTTTTGCCTTCACAGGGAAGATTTAGAAATTGATTTTTAAAAGTAAGACTGACATTTTCACTTACATGCTAGCAGTCCAAACTCTTTAGAAATGAAACAAGACCTAAGATAGAAGAATCTTATGTACTGAAGAAATCTGCAGCATTGTTGAGCCTTCATATGCTTCATTACTGTACTTCAACATTATGCTGAGATAAATATTACCATAGGGTCAGGTGCAGCTATATGATGGAGAAAAGGTATCTTTCCTTCCCTGTCTCAGTCATTTACACTAGTGATGTGGCACAGTCTCCCACATCACAGAAGAAGTCCACAGGCTGTGCAGCACCTGTCATTTAGATCTGTGCTGTTTCTCATGACAATTACACAGCTAGATTTAGGAGATCACAGGATGATTTCCTATCAGGTCAGTGGCTCAACTGTATGATATTGGGCAATTTGTTGCACTGCCTCTACAACAATCAGCCACTTTAATGATCACAGTTCATCCTTTAGTTGTCACCACTACCAGGATGCCATCTTTCAGGAAAGCAGGAAGTGTATGCAATTGTCTTCTCATCAAGGTTGTCAGTCAGTGCTGCCTATGTAGCCAATGGAGAGAAATCTCAACATCTAAATCAGACGGACTGAATTACAGGAATTATAGGGGACTATATCATTTCATCTTTGTGTTCCTTCTCTCTCGTCCTCCTCTCCCCACCTGCATCAGGATCCAAATGTGACACCCTGGAGAGCAGAAAGCTTAGGTTAGTGATTGCCCTCCTTAGTGTAACCACCATGGTACTGTAGTCCCTAAGTCAGACATGCGGGTCTTCTGCACTCAGCCTCCTTGAGACCTTCATTCTCTCCAAAAAATGGAAATTATACTCCTAGGCTTTCTTAAGAGTGACCATGCATCAGGACACTTGCTCTGTCTATATTCTGCATGTGCTGGAGTGGTAGCCTGCTCTTAGAGCCTCTAGATACTAATATCAAAGGAAGACACCCAGTCTGAAAAAAATAAAATGCTCTGTGGCTAACACTGAAGACAGAGCTCAAGCAGTTTTCCCCAGGAACAAGTTATGCCTCTAGCAGTTCTGATTGAATACTGTAAAGCAAACATTTATACTGGCTTTTCTTCTGCATTTACATGGGCTGTGTATTCTCTATGTGCGCTACAGCCAGCTAATCTGAATGGAACAAAAACATTTGTTTTTCTTCACATTTCTCTATATACCAAGCCCTTCCAAATAAATATTCAGCCGAAACCTCTTGTGCTATTAGGGAAAACAAATAAATCAGATGAATAAATTCATTTAAATGCCAGAAAGATCTATCATTTCTGTGTTCTAAGAATATCCCACAAACAATTAAATGTTCGCGTAACAGAGGCAAGCCTGATAAAATAATGAGTCTCTCTGGCGCCAGCAATAGGCCTGGCTAAAAGCCAGCAACAGACTAGCATTTAAAACCCTACAGAAAATATAACTGACCCCAGAATGGATAAGCTGAGGAAGAGCTTCCTTTGAAGACCCTTAGCAATTCACCATGCTGAATGTTACTTTAGTCTTTGGCTTCATTGTCTGGCTCAAGCTGGCAGATGAATTTCCAGATGAATTTTTTGGGCCTTTACAACCCAGCAAAAATTAGCCAGACACTTCAAACTTGATTTTGGCTTTAGATTCAGTCTTTCTTGCACTGAGAAAAAGTGATAAGCTGTTGGAGAACTGGGAATTTCCAAGCATATGGGTGGGCATAACACTGGATACCATAAAATGTATTTGTTTATATCTGTGTCATCTGTGCCTTTGGGTCCCAGAAACGGGCTATTCCACAATGAAGCAGTAGGCAGGAATGAGTTTATGCCTTCACAGTCTGCTACAAGTTATGTTGTCATTTGGCCTTTGGTCTAGGGATAAAGAAACAAAAGAGGTTTTCAGAGCAGCCTGACTAAAAAAGGATCTAACTTTTGGGGAGTAAAACCCTCCAAACCAACTTCGTATACTTTAAAGTAGTTTTACAGGCTTAAACTGTCCAGTAATGTAAATTATAATGAGCAATGTGATTACAGGAGTTTTCTTTCTTTTAAGGAGTTCTTAATCATCCTCTTCCAGCTATGGTACTACGATTAATAATAGCTGAAGTAAGTCAGGACTATAACACTGTTACAAGGAAGAAAAGGAACCAAAGAGGCTGAGACAATTTCTTTGCAGCTGCTGATCCACACTTTGCATCTATTAAAAATTACTTATGTTAAACAGACATTGCTCTTAACTATCCCCAGATCAGCATAAAAAAATCTCGATTCTAGGGTGTAAGTAAACCTGAGTATTTTTAATATTCAAAATATGCAATTAGTTTTCATTACACACTTGCCAGTTTTAATTTGGGAAGAAAAAGTTGTGCTCCAGTTATTGAACTGAGACCTTAATCTCATTTGAAATGCTTTAGACTTAGGGATGAAACTTTCTTCTGCCTCTGGACTTCTTTCTTACTCCCCTATATGTAAATGGAGCCTTCTCCCTCTTTCTCTGCCGTTTCCTTGGGAGGGAGGTTTGGTGCTTCTTCCTGATGAACATTTACTCATGCACCTGTGTGGTTTGGAAATACAGATGAAGCCCTGGCAGAGGGTGCCATCTCAGATTCTGTTTGGAAGTTGACAGGGAAAAGGGAACGATAAAACATCTAAGTTTGTTGAAAAGATTGCATGTCTGCTTCTGCACAAAAATGTAATTCTTTAATTGCACAGTGTAGGTGACTGGGGCACCACCACAAAAGACATTAGAGTTATGGGTGGTAACTGTTCATCTAAAGCAGGAGTAGGTGCAAGCACACTGTTGCTCGTGTGGACTCAGCCTCCCTTTAAGTCCAACTACTCCTGCAGATCACAATTGAATGGCTACCGCAGAAGCTTGCCACTTGAACAGAGCCCCATTTTCGCAATAAAATCCTGCCTTTGGAATCCACCCTGTGTCTACCCCTCTCCTTTCAAATATAACTGCATGGATAATTTGCTGCTTATTCATTGAGAACCCAGACTAAAGAATAAATGCACAAACACATAGGTTTTCTCCCCTACTGCAGAAGGTTGCTGTGCATGATGGGACTGTTTCATAATAAAATGCCTTAAAACAGTGTCCGACAAACAGAAACAATATGTTATAGTGTCCAAGTGTCTTATACATCACATCAGATGCTTTTCAGGCACTTCATCTTTAGTCTTTCATGAACCCTAATGTACAGAGATCATTTAGGCTTCTTGGTAGGATGTTACTGCAAAGGTCACATAGCTCGCCCTTGAGGGATGTAACCCTTCAGAGTGAGTGAGGAAGTCCACACATTCTGGCCCTCCCAAATAATCCCACTCTTAATATGTGTCTGTGTATTTCTAGCTGAAAACAAAGACTGAATCACAATGAACATCTTCCTGTTTGGGACACTGCTGTTTGATGTGGTATAATGGAGGAGTTCAGACCCAGTGCTTTCATCTCTATCAAATTGGAAGAAATATCACAGTTCCATCAACATCTCCTTTTTCAGACTGTCACTGTGATTCACTAGGAATGATGAATGAAAAACTGTTCATTGGACATTATTTGTTTATAGATGTGTTCTTGTTGACTGATTATTATTTGATTTCTTACCTTAGCACACAGAAAGATAGCTAAAACATATGTCACGTAACATTCAGCAAACAGGAATTGCTACAGCCTGGGCATTAGATACCCCACCAGTCAAAATACAAACAAACAAACAAGCAAGCAAATCTCATCTCTAATGTATGATTTCTAAAGAAGCTATTGACTTTAGAGATGTATAATACATTCTAAATGCTGCAGCTTGGATCAGAGGTAATATCCACTTGTAAATACTAGTAATAATTCCTAGTCGTATGCTGTTAGTGTAAATGATGAGACATTGTGGAAAGGTTTCTTTTTCCTTTTTTTTTTTCCTTTCTTTTTTTTTCTTTTGTTTTAAAGAGGATCTGTCTGAAATCTGTGAATGACCTTTGTTTCAGCTTACATTAAAGCAAAATCAAGAGAATCAATCTAAACTTCTGACTCCAGGTAGGCTCTTGGTATAGTGTGACACACTGTAATATCTGAAAAAAAACAAAAACCATTTTTAAGATGACATAGTGTCCTAGGAAGTTCTAAAACAATGGATAAAGGTTTCAGCATTACACAGAGTTAGGGAATTCTGTAAATAATGCATTACATTTTTAATTAAGTAATACCGTAAGGTAACATACATAACACTCATTCATCAGCACTTTACTGCTGTATATGATGTACTTATTTCTACTTATTGCCCACAAAGTGTAGATATTTTTCATGCAATAGTTAACAAGTGCTAGTGTTTTCATGAGAGAGTAGTATTTTCTATAAAAACAAAATGTAGTAATGCTGGGTACCCTCAAATTTTAAAAAAACGAAAACATAATACTACCTAGCAGAATTGGTCCCACTATTTTTTTAATCAAGAGGAAAATATTGTTTGCAGTTACAACATTTCTTCAAGGATATTTAAGTATTCAAGTGTTCTGTTTATTGTACTGATTATGACTTGCTGTGCCAAACCTAACAAATTTTAAGTCACTGCTTTGATAGTCTACCATTCCTTCTGTTTGACATGTGGTTTCTCTAGCATATGGATGTAATGTTTCATATTCCACTTAATACTTTTTGTTAAAACTCCAGTTCTCCTGAAAATCTTGGTTCTTTCACCTTCTATCTGTTCTGTTATATCCAATCTGATCCACTTACGACATGGCCAAGGCTGTCATAATGGTCTCTTCTAAACCCTTCTGTTAAACCCTTATTCAGATCTGATGAGATTTCCTACATTTTTAAGAACTTAGCTATGTGTGTATCAACTTCTTTCCAACAAGATTAGCGTTAAAAAAAAAAAAGAAAAAAAAAAGATACGCTCTCTGGAGCTTTTCTGCCTAAACCTAGTAGGTAGCATCAGTATGAAATGTGATGCCTTCCAGCCGTTTTGGAATGACAAAATGCAGAAAGTCATATTCTGAATACTTTCTTGTGGCAAGACTTAAGGGCCTGATTCTGCAACATGTTGAGTATGTCATGAAAGGTCATAAATGCCCCTAAATCCCATTGAACTCAGAAGTTAAGAATGAAATTTTAAAACTGTATGAAATCTTTGAGCTTTCACAGCATAAACTCTAGAGCATTGGTAATTGAGGATATTCTGCTTTTGGAGACATATGTTACACATAGTCAGAACAGTTGAGGAAATCAGTATATTTAGAACAGGAAATCCCCTTAATGCACATGCCAATTAGATCAGAATTCTCTTTGAGGAAAAACATAGCTAGATTAAGAAACATATTGGTTTCCAATAGTCTTGATTCTTGAGCAAAAACATCTGCTAACAATACTAATCATAGTAGAAAGAACATCATAATTAAAAATGCATTTGACATCCAAAAAATAAGATGCAAATTAAGGATCCCAGCTTTTTTGGAATCACTTGGAAGAATAAAGCATTTTATCCCCTATGTGATGTCCTGACTCAGAAACAAAAACCTGAGTGATTCTTTAGCTTGAAATGGACACACATGGGGTTTTTTCCCAATAAAACCAGAAACAAGCCCTCTGTATTAACTTAATAAATTACATTAAAATCATTGTGCAAAGGCAGTTGCTCCTACTTTTTTTTTTGTGTATGTGTGTGTGTGTCTGTGTAGCTTTCAGGCAAGGTAGAATTTTCTTACCAAGTGTTCAAATTGCTGTTTCTATATATATCTTTTTAATGATGTATTTCTGTGACAACTGTTTGAGCAGAAACAGTCTCCTCTACTGTTCTCAGAGACTAATTTTTTCAAGTGATCCACCAGAAACATGCTTCCCAGTTTTTGGATTTGGATTTCCAATCCTATGGCAAGTTTAGTCTTTAACTGATAATTCATCCTGAAATATTTAGCAAGTATTTCCATAGAGCAGAAAATGGCAGAATTTTACCCTTTAAACTCCTGTGTGTTTGATTGATCTCATAATTTGCAATTTCTCAGGTGAATGCAAAATTATCAGGTGTATCCCTGACTTTTGACCACTGTATGTTCTTTTGTTTAGATGTGCATTATAAATATTTTAGGATTTCTTTAACTGATGGCTGATGTAATGAGCTTGCTTATTATTTCTCTGTGTTTCTCTGCTGGTCCTCCCTCGGTCTTCACCCATGTAACATACAAACAATAAAAATTATGGCTGTAGCTATTTTTTAATGATCTCCCAGTTGTTCTGCATCTATTTTATGCATCATCTTTCTTTACTGAAGTAATTTATAGAAGTCATTAGATTTCACCATTGCTTACTTTATTATACAAGCCTATCAAGGTCTTTTCTAATCACTGCCTTATATATTATGATTAAATATTATTCTGTGCTCTAAACCTTTGATTGAAGTAGGAGCAAATAATGAGATTTTATTAGAATGAGATTCACAAGAACGTAGGTAATTTGGACTTATTCTGGCAATTTCCATCTCTAAAATTTGGGAGACTCAGTATACTTTATGCTTCCAAAGCTTTCACTCCAAAGAGATAGATCTTTTACATTTTAGAAATGTTTCAGACCGCTGTTTCTACAGTGTATTATCATTTGTGGAAGCTAGAGGTGTGCTGTGGTCCTTCAGTTTCATCCCCAGATTTCTTTCTGTATAGCATTCAGACATGAAGGTTCATCAACCTGTTTGTCTCTCTCTTTTCCGCATATTAGCAAGTTGGCAAATGGATAAAAAGCTTAGGCAGTTTCCATAATTCAACTTATTTATAGCCCATAAAATAATAAAAAAAAAACATTCCCAGAACTAAAGCATTCTAACATTGCACTTTCAGATCTTTACAATATCTGATTTTTTTTTAAGCCTAATATATCACCATAACATGCGGTTACTTTTGACATTAACATTGGACTGACTGTCCACAGAAAAGCAGGAAGCAAAGATGCATTGCTAAATTCTACCAGAACAAAATTAATCTATTCAAATATCTGAAGCATGCAAGCTGGTGATGTATTATGTTACTCTAATAGGGTGACCTTGTACTATTGACAGCAAAGGAGGAGCTCCTTCCATAACATCAAACTGTGGTAAAATTAACAAAAGACATAACAAGATGAGAAATTTATCTCCTAAAAAGGCAAAACCTCAAATCATTGATATCCTGACTATCCCTCTGATGGGAACAGAGCAGATCAGCCATCTTGGTAACAGATGTGAGAAATATGATCTGCTTCCTACTACAGAATGGACTATACAGGACTCCTTCATCTGTTTTCATTTCTTCTGAGGATATGGGAGGGCTTCTCTGCCAACTAAATGAGAATTAGAGAGCTCTATGGTTTTTCTGAGCTAAATTATTGCTGCCTCCCTTTGGGTTGCGATTTTTATATGAAAAGTGCTACATTTATTCAAGTACTTGCTGGCGTGTCAAAAGTAGTATAAACTTGGAAACAAATACTATTTTTTTCTCAAATTAAAGGCAATCATGTTTTGCCTTTGTTGAGCGTGTTATAGCACCTTTTGGGTCTACATAATCCTTTTTAGCTTCTCATTACTCCCTTTTCAGAGACTATGTCTCACACCTCAGAAACAGTGAGCCACAGTTTTTTGATAAATAGTGGTTGTGTTTATAAAGCAGTATGAGAAGGAGACCTCCAGGATGTTGAAGGACTGCACAATAGTATGGATTAATCTGTTTTCCAGAAAAAGGCAAGAAGGGGGAGAAAAAAGGTCAGGGGCCTTTTGTTTTGACATTACCTATTGTTTTCGTAAACAATGTGTTTCTTCCCTACAGTCAGTTCCCTACTGACAGCATCAGCTATGGTCGCATTCTCCAGTTTGTCCATGTTGTTCACTACTCATGGTCTGACAGATCACCTTCTTCCTGAACACTTGGGCCTCTCCAAACGTAGTTAACGTGGTGTGGCTGAGAGTCCTGTGCAGAAATCACTGGGCTCTCTGGCGGGTTGCCTTCTCTGACCTCTGCTTGTAGAAACTCAGCAAGTCAAATACAGATTCTGTTAGTAGTCTTACGACTCAACTCAGTTGACTCAGAACAGGCACAGTGCTGCCTGGGTTACTGTAGCTCAATCACTTAGGGCTGTCAGTACCTGTAGGAGATTCATACTCACCTGCAGGCTAAACAGGATGCTGGACAGGCACAAGACCCCTAGGTTTAGGCAACTGATTCTTTAACTGTCTTTTTTCTCCTCTTCTGCAAAGCCTTCAGTGAAAGGTTTGATAAATATTTTCCAAAGGTGTTAAATATAAAGCTTGTACTTAGGAAAGATAAGATGACACTAACTCAAATACCAGAGAAGAAGCTGGACATAACTTTAATCAAAGCTTTTGGACTGGATCTCTAGCTGCTCCAAACCAACAGATGACTCTCCATTATATATGAATAGACTGTATAGATAGTCTGGACAGGCTTTGGGATTCATTCTGCCCTTACAAAAAGACACTTTTGAACTTGTTCTACGAAAAAAAATCTAGTGCCCGACAGGGCTTTGGCAGCCAAGAAACACAGCTGATTGTTGGGTTTGTATCATTGATCCCACCCTTGAAGAGACTCCCCACTTCTAGAAAAAAAGATGACTCTGCTCAATCCTCCAATTTATGTCCAGTGTTGGCCTTGCTGGACTTCACTGTGTTGTTCCCCTTATGTCTCTGCTGTCTTTAGAACATCTATGTTTGGAAAGCTTTGGTAACTTGGGCACAGCGGTGACCAGACTGCTTCAACTCTGGCACATCTCATGTGTTCACATGGCTCAGCACCTGAAGTAATACCAGATACACAGGGGAGTCCAGTGCAGCGACTCTTAAGCTGGTTCTGTAGGAACCCGTTCAGGGATGGAAACTATCGCACTTGACTAGGTTTCTGTGTGCCAGAGTGTTGTAACACCCAGATTACCCTGGGCAACAGACAGCTGATGTCAGTGATACTGTATTGACTTAAAACAGCTGGAGATCCAGTCCTCCATGTGTGATTGCAAAAAGAAAATATGGAATGAAGTTTCAGAGGAGATTAAATGAATCCAGAGTCTAACCACACTTCAGAAATTTTGGCAGACCCATTTATTCACTAGAGTACATATTATCATAACCAGAACACCTCTCATTCTTCCCCCAAAGAACATCCCATAGCAAACAGAATTTTCTAGAACATAAAGAAGACAAGAGCCAGAACCTCCATAAGGTCTACCAGGGAGTTCACCACTTCCATCTGGAAAAGAATTAGAAAGAGACGTAACAGAAATATAAATCCACAAAATAAATAAATAAAAAAACCAACACAGCAACAACCATCTTCCACAAATAATTATATGTACTTGAACTGTTAAATTGATCAGCCTTTCAAAGAGCATATCTGATATCTCTGATAGATAGCTAATGTGTAATACTCCAAAAATAGTAACATTACTGCAGCAATCTGCAGCAGTCTCTTTGGTGTCATTGATGCTCTGCTCTACTACAGTTTAGGGTTCTACCTTTGTTCTATAACTTAAAAATTTGTTGCCCTCCATATCCTCTTCTGGGTGATTTCATTATCCAAGAGCACATCCCAAATCCTTATTCCTATCCAGTAAGAGGACATACAGTGTTTTACTTACTTTGAAAAGTGTTGAAGGGAAAGAAAGATTTAGTTTGTCTGAAGTGTTCCTGTTTCTAATGAGAACTTAAATACTCTGGTTAGCACAGACCAACAGGAATATTCTTCTATTAATCAAATTAGAGCAAACTGTGTACAGAAGCAGCCTAAGACCAGAGCTGGCATTCATCTCACTTAATTGTCAATGCCTATGTCAAAGCTCCTTATCTGGTCTTGCGTTGTCATCAGTAGGGGAAAAAATAATATAGAAATGCAGACTAGAAGGGATTCATAGTGTGTCTTCTAGTTCAAGACTATCAGCAGCACTAGACCAGGTCAGCGCTGGCTTTGTCCTGAAAATGTCCGAGGATGGAGATTTCGTAGCCTTTCTGGGAAGCTTGTACAGTGGTTTCCAGAAAGTCACCTGTGTGGAACTGTGGAATTAGACAACTCCTCCAATCTGTTTTACATGGACCCTGTAGAACAAAGGAACTGCTTTCTCAGCCTGGGAACCTCTAGGGATTTGGTCAGCTGTGGGTGGCTGGCTTCTAAGGTTTGGTGGGACAAAGCCTATCCCAGTTAGCCAAGTAGCATTTTATCTGTCAGTGAGAATTAGCTTTCCAAATTTTAGATATTGAAAAGTTCAAGTGTTGAGTCTAAGATCATCACACAGGCTTCCTTCTCAATCAGTGGAGAAATGTTTCCAAACAGTAATTCAACCCATCCTAAAATTGATGTCTGTGAGGTGGAATGAGCTGCTCTCAGGAGAAATGCTCCTTTTAGCTATGTGGGCGAGTAGCTGAACAATTTAGCCTATAGGTCTACATTTCAGATATTTAGGTATTTTTGAATCAGATAGTCAGAAAGTTAGGAATAATAACTTCTATTCCATGCACATATATTTGTGCCTATATATAATAAACATTACAAACTTCGGTCATCATATCATTAAAAAATATAGCATTTTAAGAATGCTTTGCATCTGCAGAAAAAAATTCTGTGCTACTGTTCAGACCATAATTTTCAAAAAAGATCTCTCTCTTTAAAGAGATTTGATAACAGAAATGAACTGCCTCAAGGTTTAATTTATATTTTCTACTTTCTCCATTTGCAGGAAAAATACCAAAGGCATAAACAGCATTTCTCTGTAACTATTTAAGGCGTTGCACAAATTTCATAAGGAATTAAATTTCAGTGTGCATAGGCTGTGCAGCAAGAAGAATCCAGTATGCAATGAAACTTAAGCAATACATGCTGAGATACATGCTTATGTCTAGAACAAAATATAATTTAGCTTTTTAACATTTAATAATCCAATAAGCCAATGCTTTTCAAGTAGCTTTAGTCACTCAATTGGGAATAATCTGGTTAAAGAAAATATATTTAATACAGCTAGTGAAGATTTGTAAAAAGGGTCACTAAGAAAAATACAACTTTTTTTTTGGGTATTAAATAATTGCCCTCCTATTTATCTAAACTGCCCTGTGTTTGAACGTTGATACTGCTACTTTCAGCCTTTCTCATTTAGTAAAGATAATGCAAAATATTTTCTTTTCTTTTAAATGAAACAGGACCAGTTTATGACTTCAAGGGAGGGAGGGAGAGAGACTTACAGTAGCTTCAAAACAGATGCTGGTGAAACGAGCAATATCAACATGGCTGTGACACCTCTGTTGTAGACTTGAAACACTGAGCAATGTCTAACTTAAAATTCTGTTTCAAAGAAGAAGCCTCCAAATTCATATATTTTATGGCTGCAGTCCTAATTATTGTTACTTTCTTTTTATGTCTGGTGTTTGTTCACATAAAATTAAGACAACTAGGTCAAGTATCATTAAAAATTTTGAAATTCTTCTTTAATAACTGGAGTATTACTTTTTTGCAGCTACTATAGACTAATAGATTGCCTGTGGCCCAGGTCTTGGCTTGCAGTTTGTAGCCTGGATGTCCTAATGGATGTCCTAATGGTTGTTGATGGAAACAGGACATCCCTATCGCAAACCATAAAGATCTAATACTCAGTAGAATAAGCAACAGGGTAAAACATTTTTCCATGCAGTAATTTTAAATAGATACAGGGTTTTGAATGCTTTTTTGTAGTGAGCAGTTTCCTATATATTGTGTGACAAGCTCAGTCACTGACCATAGGATGCAGAAATATCTGTGATATATGCAAAACTACTTTGTAGACAGATGTCAACTGCCTTGAGCCTCTCCTCAAGCAGCTGTGGTAGTATCCAAGTCATTGGGGTTTGGCAGGTTGATGTTGAACTCTTGGTTCAGTCAGGTCTTTCAGTGAACTCTTCACCTTTGTTTTAGGACTCATTTATTTGGCCTGTGTATTAGCATGAAAGATTTATCAGCCATCCCTGCTGACCAACCACTGACATTGAAAAACCTCAAAATATTGTACTAGTATATCTCTTTATTTTCATTACTAGATAAGTAGATATTTTCTGTTTTCTTAGGGTGGTTAAGTTTACATTTTCCTCTATTTCCTATGGCCAGAATAAGGATTGTTAATTGCAATCTTGATCTTCTAGCTCTGAATATGATATCAGAATAAGGAGAGCATTGTTATCTCTGCAGTTACTTTTATCTAGTTCCTATTAGATCTTCCTTTGGATTTGCCAGAAACCTATCAAACAGTATCACATAACTACCCTTGGGCATGGTAAAAATCAAAGGTCACACTAGGGCTTTCTGAAAAGCAATAATTCCAGCTGATGAAACATACTGAGGTTTCAAAGCCTGTTCTAACATGAACAAACCAAATACCTCCTCAGATGAAGAAAAGAAACTTATTCCAGGATACCAGATGGGATATTGTCTATAACCTGGAGATTAGTTACTCACTTTGGACAAAAAAAATAGAAGCAAACTCAGCTCCCCATAGGTAACCAGGCAGTGAAGCTGTTGAATTTGAACTTCCTTCCTTCCAGGTAAATGTTTTTCTCTCCCTAATATACTCCTGAAACTGAGAACCTCATTAGTCACATTTTCAGAGAATACTGATATGTTTTACAAAATGCTTTGATTTTAACAAAATAGCTGTTATGGAAAAAAGGAGTTAATTTGAACCTTGAAGCAACTATAGCTGCAGAGAGCCAAATGAACTGCCCATCAGATGTTTGGCCTCCTATTCTGCACGCAGTTGCCCATGTCGAAAAGCAGTCATACAAGGTTATTAGTTCCAGTCAGACAGGCGTCAACATTTCAGGGCGCACATAACAGAATAGTTGGGGGTTTTACAAGCCTAAGTGTGTTGGGATGCCAGTTCAGCTCGGTGCTTGTCCTTACTTCAGATTTATGGTCAGCACATCTAGCCAGTAGTAACAAAGGAGGGCTCCTTCGGCCAGGCAAATATTCACACCTGATGGCTCAGCACTAAAATACAGCCATACTTCCTGGGTTTAATTCATGCTAGACCTCAACCACACAGGACTTCCCAGCACTACAAATCATTGGCATTTTTGACAAAGGCAGACTTGGTGTTTAAATATTGCATATCTCCTTTTCTTCCTTTCAAAAAGTTCCAGTAAAACGGGATGACAACTGCATATTTTGCAAGATGAAAAAAATTATGCGGATATGAGAATTAAATTACTCCACCAGAAAAGCTCTATCAATCATGCTAATCTAAGTATCAAATTTACCTATCCCTTTGATAAGGGCATGGAGCCATTTTAACTGATTTCTTAAGGAGGCAATGTTTAGTCAGTCCTCTTCGTTTCCCTTCCTGTAACGTTCAGGCCAGTCTTAGCCTAATTTGATATTAAGATAAAGGTTTAAAAAGATATGAAGATATGCTGCCAGATATAGAGAAGAAGATCTTTGTATTGTGACTGCTGATAGTGTGGATTCCCCAGTGTATAATAAAGAATAACGTTGTACCTCATATAACACATTAAAAAATTTAGTCAGCTGGAAGAATAAAGTGGTTGGAAAATGGGCTTTTGTAGCTCTGGCTCTTAGAGAACTGTATAGATTTTTTTGAGAAATAGATTAGATAAAGAAGCCATACATGAAAGGTTCTGCTCTACTGAAAGTTTATAGATGATCTGCACAGGTATCTTTGGTTAATTGTATATCCTTTAGAAATAATGCTTGACACTATCAAAGTTCCCATGAGGGACATACCCAAGAAAGCAGCAATAGTACCGAACTGCTAAGAGGTTTGTATTTGATCTAATCACCTAATTTACAAGGCAACATTTCTTAAAAAAATAAAAGCTATGAGTTGCAGCATTTCACTGATAAAAAGGCAAGAATCAATAAAGGTACTTGCACATACCCTGAACACTATTTGAATGAAGTGCAAATATTTATCCTAGGTTGTTTGTCCTCTTTAGCTGTTGGGAAGCTAAGATAGCCAACTTCTTGTGGGTTTTCCTCCCCTAGAATATTCCAAAAGCTGTGTGATTTCACCTCCTCCATGAGATTAAATCTCCCAGGATGCAGGATGGTCCCGCTATTGTCCAGCTGGGCTGTATCTTGCAAGTGTACAGGGAGGAGAAGTAGGAGGTATTGACAGTACTTCTCTCCTAATCCACTGTCTTAGCTTATTTTAACTGAAGTGTTCTGGTTTTGATCAACACTCCCCAAACCAGTCAATTTGGACATGTTTTATCAAGGAAAAGTTCACATTTTTCCCTTGCATTGTTCATAATGAATATTAGTCAAAACAAAGCCCAGCTTTTCATCTAAAGCAATTCCGGCAGCAAACCTAAAAGCCGTAATGCAAATCGAGTGCCTTAGTTTTCTCACTGAAATGAAGAAAAAATTATGTTTCAGGAGTTTGAGGAACAATTTTTGAAATGCAGATAGAAATGATAACAAGAAATAGAAAATGCAGCATACCATCTTTCAAAAATACTTGGATTTAAAAATACTGTTTTAAAACTACATAGTTTTGAACAACAGTATTTGTCAGCAGATATCTGTGAATAGATTTAGTTAATTCCAAATTGTATTTTTAATTAGTCTGCTGAATAACTTCTGCTTTTATAAGTAAGGAAGTAAGGGTAGGAAATATTTTCCATCTCTGCTTAGGGGACTTGTAAGGCTTTGCATGTTGCATATTCACAAAGACTGACAATTTAGTCACATTTAAGTTTTATTTAATATTTACTCTTTACTTTTCCATCCTTTAATGTAATAACATTCTTTTAATGGGTTTTAAGCATATTACATGTTCACATTAAATCTAAGGAAATTCCTGATCATTATAGTTGTAAACACTATTACCACAGAATTTTCACGAACTGATGTATATCGTGACTTTAATTTTAATAATACGTAAACAGGAACCCAATTGCTTCTTGATCACCTTGTTAAACTCAGATAAAGAAATAGCTGCTACACAGTACCAACCTTATTATGCCTCACCCTCAAGACAATTCAGATCTCTTTGTATTCATAGTTTATATATAAAGCATATTTTGCTGTCTTTAGTAGTTCATAAATCTTTGAAAAATTTTATTGTTTTTGAAATGTTCTCCTGCTGCCTATGTTATACAATAAATTAGTTGCTAATAAAAACGAGTTTGACTCAGCCAAGATGGTAGTGAAGTAGTGGCTGTTGGGCTGCCAGTGAAGGCTTTGGTTCCCAGGCCTCCAGCCAACACAGACTAAGCAGATTGAAGAAGTAACGCTCAGTGTTGATGAAAGATTGGAAAAGGTCATACTAAGATACTATCTCTTTTTCCCCTTTTTTGTGTTAGCACCTCATACACAACTGATAGGTCTTAAAATACAGAGAAATACAGAAACAGTACATCATAGACTCTTAGGTTCCTCCTAAAGAAACTTCATTATCTAAAATTGGGTTACATGTGAACTTCTTCATTTTGAAGTAGCTGCCTTGCCTAGCACATGGTTATCTCTGCATCAGTTCTGTTTTGTAGGAGTGTACAATGGTGAGGTGGAGTTTGCAAACTCCAATTGAACCTTTTCAAGAAGAAGGAACCTGTGTTTTTCTCTATTGGCAGGCTTAGCATGTCCTTATGCGTACTTGGGGAGCTCCACCACTACAGCTGTGCTGGCTTCCAGCCATCAACCTCCTAGTTCACAAGAGAGGATTTATGGACTCTGTTGGATTCAACCCCATTCAAACTTAAACATGAGCTTAATCCCAGTAAAATCAGTGGTACTTAAATGCATACAGAAAGCTAAGCATGGGTTTGCAAAACAGAAATGGTTACGGGAGAAGAACTGTATGGTTTCTACTGCCTTCTGCTTTGGCTCTTCAGCTTCCAACCAGGTAGGTCCAACAATAGCTCCAAGACCTTCTGGCCAACCCTCAATTCATACTCTTGGACAAGGTTAAC
The DNA here is from genome assembly GCA_013400375.1 of Thinocorus orbignyianus. Lineage (NCBI taxonomy): Eukaryota > Metazoa > Chordata > Aves > Ciconiiformes > Thinocoridae > Thinocorus > Thinocorus orbignyianus. The sequence continues at coordinate 625,029 of VXBW01003222.1, read as the reverse complement.
ATTTATTTTATTTTCATTGCCAAATCAGAGTAAAGTCTAATTTGAAATGGCAAAGTACTACAGGGAATGGAATTTTCTTCTTCTGGCCAGCTCTAGTAATGACTTAGAGTTGTAGTTTAAGTAAAAGATAATGATATTTTTATTAAACTAAACAACCCTAAACAACCCTTGTTAGCAACAGTAAAGGGTCAAACTAGAAGTGGTGTTGCTTCATGCTGCCCAAATGGGTAATAAAATGCAATTATGTCCCTCTTAAAGTGCTGTGATGACTTTTTCCACTCATTTATGTGGTATCACAGTACTTGTTCCCTGAATGTGCAGAGCAGAGACGTTCTGCTATTCTGCTGAAATATCTCTGCCATGAGATTCTATGAAAATTCACACTTACCTACTATAAAAATATTTCTCTCTTTTCTTTCTTGAAACTCCTTTTTTTTTTAAAAAAAAAAAAAAAAAAGCAGCTCAGTAATTTTCATTCTGTCTCAAACTGAATTTAGGAGACACATTTAAGCAAAACTACGAAACATTCAAGATTTGAGATTTTATAGCCCAGAAACTAGTGAAACTAGTGCCATGTATGAAGAATGCCAATATATTTAGCGCTCTTCTCTGGTGAAAGTAAGGTGGTCTTATGAAATGAGGAGAAAGTATGATTACTGTTGGAAACATGTTGTCAGTTGAACTTTCCACCCTGATTAGGGCAAAATACTTGTGAATGAGGGCAGCAGGATAATATAACCACATTGTATTTCTCAGTTAACTGATTATGTAAATGGCCTTCAAGACAAATTATAAGACATGAATATACATGCTTTGCAACAGGACTGTTCTTGATCAGAATAATTTATTTAAGGTTATAAATATCAACTCCTGCTCCTCATGTTTCATACCACTCAGAATAAGGCAGAGTAGCTTGTGGACTATAGCCTAATTCAACCCAACCTTTAGGTTCTGCATGAACAGCCTTTAAATTAAGAAAAAGATTATACATATTGCAGCAAGTTTTTTTGGTGTTAAATCCTCCTTTGGAGGGAGGCGAGATCAGGAAGAGGGAAGATAATACAGCGCAACCCTTCTGCCATTCAGACCTTTTCCCTATCTCTTTCCCACTTCTGGGAGATACTTTCCACCCCTAGAGCTGAACTATTGTTAACCTTTTGGAACAGCACAAACCAGCTCCTACTGAAAATACTGAGAATTTTGTTATTATCGTCAGAGAAAAGAAAAAAAAAACAAACCAAAAAAAGAACAGCAAACAAACAACCCCAAGATCTGGGATTCTCTGGTTTAATCTGGTCTCATTTTCACATGTGTGAAGCAAGTTGTTCCGTTCTGTCATGTTTCTAATATTTCTGGGTGTGAATTTTGTCTTCTCTAATTTGGAGCCCTTTCACCTTATCAATCCCACTCACAACCTACTGAAGTAGTTACTTCTCTCTGATAGCATTATTTCACTGTTTATATGTTTCAATATTTTTCCTCCCTCTTTCTTCCATAAATGCCTTTCCTAAGCTTTGTTTATTAAAATCTATTAACATCTTTCAGTTGCTCACATGTAATTGTCCTTTTTTTTTGATATTCGCTTTTGTTCCCATTTGTATCCAAATATACATATACATACTTGTATGCATATTACATTATATTATGTTATATTATATTATATATTATTTTTAAAACCCCACAAACTTAAAAATGGAATATCTACACTGGAGAACAACAAAGGTTATGTGCTAAAGACTGATAAAACCCTGATGTCACCTCATTACTGTATGGAAATCCTTGTTTTAAGAGCAGCACACATCTCATATTAGGTTCATGTCCAATTTATTGTGGAGGGTTATTCCCTGTTTTGCCCCTCTCAGTGTACCCTCCTGTGCTGTGCCTTTAGCCAGACACTGGTGCTGTCAGAGGCCTCTTTTCCCAATCACACCCACATGAAGCAGGGATCAGGCTGCTGGCTGGGAAAGCAGAGGAAAGCCAGAGTACTCAGTCAGATTCATCCACGACAGGGAGTGCAAAAGACCAGGTACGTCACCGCTCAGACTTCATCTACTGCAGCTGGAACATCCTTCTCAGCTGTTTTTTTTTTTCTTTTTTTTTTTTTCTCCCCCTGCAGTGGATGTGTGCAGCTAGCACAGGGTGAAAGTTAGTAGGCAATTTCCTGACAAAGTGGATTTTACTCGGAAAATGCTGACTCACTGAAAATAAAGCTTTTCACAGTGTGTGTCAGCTTCAGTGAAACGGTGATTGGGAAAGTGTTCTCTGCTCGAGGATGGAATTTCTGCTCAAAACTACAGTCAGAGGACCACCACTGAATAGCCAAAACCCCAGCTCTTGGAGGAGTCTCCTAAGATGAGGGAGGTCTGGGGTTCAAACCCTTGCAGATTCTGCTCACCAAGCACAGAGATTCACAAGTACAATAGCTGGAAAATGATGAAATGATACCTGGAAGCAAACCTTTAATTGTCAATAGCTCGTCATCGCAGCCAGCTGCAGAAATTTGCCCTTGATAGGGCCCAACAATAATTTTCACTTGATAATGTATGTGGAATTTAATTTGTCACTACCACACACACAGTTGGTTCTGTTCATTAGTAGTTTATATATTAAAATTATATATCCATGCCACAGTACTAGAACAGGCTCCCCTGCTTGGCTCTGGAATGTATTGTTAAATACAAAAATACTTCTAAATAACTGGTGTAATAATAACTACATTAGGCTACTCAAGCAATGCTCAGTTTATTTACTTTACAGTCTTCAAAGAAATGCAAAACACACTTTGATAGAAAACAAAATCTGAAACCTCTACTGTACTTTAGTAATCCCCTCCAACATGTCAAACAAAGCAATTTCAGCTAAATGACTTCATGGCTCCTGTGCCTTCCCAGCAGTTTGTCAAATAGTCTCTACAGGACATTTGTGTGTGATTATAGCACAGTTACAGGCTCCAGGATGGCCAAACTCTCTCTCGGTGTGTCACCCCAGCAGCAGTGCTACAGCCCGGTACTCCTGCAGTGGGAATTTTATCACAATGTGATCAGAGAGACTGGGAACTCTTGACCTGAAGTCCCAAAAGACAGCCTACAAAGGCTTTTTATGTCAAGGAGGATTTTTATCACATCTATTGTTGTATCCACTGAATTCATGGTTCTAAGTTGCCACTAAATTTTCTTATGCATCTAACAACCTTGTGCACTAGAGGCAGATGTGCACAGGTGTTAACTTTCTGTTAACTTGTGTTTACCAGTGGACCTTACACAACCTGGTATAGGTTGAACCTCACATTTGCAGAATCTAAGCCTTTGGTAGGAACAGGGCAGTCTAAATGGTTGTCTTGTGTAGAAGTTTTGCCTCAGTCTTGGTGGTTTCCATTTAGACAGTACTACAGAAAAGAAAAAAAAAAGAAAAAAGGAAAAAAAAAGGTAAAATAGATCTCAGCTATAGAGCTAATGAGGCTTGGACACATAATCCTCACTGCACAGCAATGATGATCTTCTGTTTATATACCAACTTTTATTCAGGCAGATTACAAAGAAGTACACAAAACTGTGTTTGTATGTACAAGACTTCACCCAGTGCAAGCCTGCAGGTCCCTCAGGAATAGAGCTCTGCAGCTGTTTAAACAATGCACAGCAGTACCCAGCAGTTTGGAGAAGAAGATATTTTCAGGCTGGTGTTGGAGCAGCAGTTTAGACTCACCCTTGCGAATGTTTGGCTGCAGAGGTCTAGCCAAATTCCACCTTCACAACGGAACTTGGGTGGTGCTCTATTCCTCCTCCTCCTCCTCTCTGTCACAATGGAAAGGAAGTGTTGGGCAACAGGAACAAGGACCTCTCTCAAAGAGTAAAGTTACGTGGCAAAGAGTAGTTATGTGGCTGCACGGCGTCTCCTGCAATCCTGACAGCTCCTCTTCCCAAAGCTGGTTTAAGGAAGTTGTCCAGGCTGAGGCCGGAGAACTGATGCTGGGGCAGGAGCAACCAGGCTTGGGTAGGAGCACTGGGGCTGCTGGCTATCCCAGAGCTACTCTGTGGACCAAGGCAGCAGCCCATGAAGGCACCAAACTTGACAAACGTGAGAGTCACCCACATAAGCACAGTCTGCACACCCAGAGCCTAGGAGCTTGGCTGTGCTCTGATATTCCCATCACAGTAGGGCCTGACACAGCGTTCTACTGCTTCTCATATTTCTGAAAATACTTATTTGCATATTGTGGGGGTCCTTAGATAAGCTTTTATCTGAAAGATGCTGGCTTCGTCTAACTTTGCTCCCAAATACCTGGTTGCAAACTGCCAAGTTTGTGTACAGACAAGATGAAACATGCATGAGGGTTAAGGGAATTGTTCATGGGGCAATCCTGCTATCATCCTGTAAACTCAATCTTGTAACCATACAAGCAGGGCTACTGGACTCACCAAAGGAAGGAAGAAAGGGAGATCAGCCCCTGGAGGTCATTCAAATTAAGGTCCCAGTTCTGCAACCAGGTTCCCTAATGTTAATAGGTTTTTCACTTGGGCTTCTGTTGATAAATGGGGACGTAGTTACACACTTCTGATTAAAACTAAACAGAATTTGACAGTGCAACCTTTTCCTTATGGTAGAAACCAACAGCTGTATGCCAAATATGCAAGACAAAAGAATATAACAGAACTGAAACAGTATAAAAATAGGTTACAGTAAGCATACACTTTTATAGCTACATATTTTTTCCAGTTGATTCCACCCAGTCCATCTTTCTTCAAATAATTGTCATTAATCAAACACAAATATAGGCCCCATGGGTCTAACTCAGATTTAAAGCTAAGCACATGTGTGTTTGTTGGTCTGGAGTCTTAGTTGTTGCAGTTTTATTGAAAAACATTCTACAATAGATTTTTTCTTCCACCTCCCCTCTCTCCTCCCACCCAACAAATCAAATTACAGAGGGATTGATCTAATCATTTTGAAAAATGTTTTCATATCTCAAATGTAGTCTTACACCACAAGAAAAAAAAAAGTCAGAAGAAATCTGCTTTTTCCATTGTCAACAGGAGACACCGTCAAGGGTCTTGCTTTAAATCTTGCAGATGGACAGCAGCTACAGTGGCATGCAGCGCAGCAACGGCTACAGAGAAAACAAGTACACTCATAAAGCATTGGCTCACACAAGTCAGGAAAAGCAGGAGCGAAGGTTCAGATTGGTTGCTGCTCCCTTCGGCAGTTCCTCCAAAGATGCTGGAGATAGAGCAGCTTTGTGAGAAAGAAGCAAGTGCCTGGCTTTGGGCTCAGAGTGAAAAAGCCAACCTGTACTCTGAACTGTCAAAACGTACCCCACACATTTGCTATTGCCTAAAGAAGTCTTCTTAATTTCAGCAGGACTCATTAGGGTTACAAAGGTAAGTTTGTGGCTGTGCTTATGCATAACTTAATATATTAAAAGTTATATTCTTAAAGAAGCTTTTGTATGTATACACATGCTTATGTTTAGACTTATACATATTTAGGTTCCATGTATACATAAGTACCTGGCATTCACATAGATACATTGAGGGAAATTATATCCCAACCCACAGCTAAAAAGGAACAAAGTAAAAGCCCAAAGCCTGATAACTCTTGGCGCCCCAACAAACTCAAAGATCCCAAGAAAGCAGAAAGAAACAAGAGAGCGGAACGTGGCCTTCCCCACCCATCACGAGGAGACCGGACTATACCCTTACCATGGTCTCAGGCTGTAACAGCATCCTCTGCCACATCTTTTTGTGAAAGCTTCCTTTCTGCAACATGCTCCAGCACTTCACATTCCTCCTCTCCACAAAAGAGCCTTTGGATACACAAAGTCAACCAGCCCTTATTGTTATTTTTCTATTTCCAACATCCTGTGACACATACTTTTGTTTCCAGCTGCCCCATGACTTACTGTAGCAAGAAGATCTGCCATTTCCCCATATCCCTGTGATAAACCTTCCAGGGAACTCCGTATTTTGGAGAGGCTGCTTTTGCTGAAGTAGGGTTTTAACGTTTTTGGGAAAACAAGACACGACAATGCAACTTTAATTCAATCTCGCCCTTGAAGAAGGATATGTGGGGAGAACATTTCAGTGCAAACTCTCCACCTTTCTTTCCAGAAGAAAATGTTAGAGTAACAGTGGGAATACAAATTTCCAGAGAAACAGCAAATAGGTTTGCAGGTTCACATGGTCCTTTTCCACACACCTTCTGCAAACCTTGGATGTTACTGTAACAGAAGATGAATTACTTGGGTTCTGTGAGATCAAGGAGCACGGCCCTCCATGAGGAAAAATTGTGTAGAGGGTAAGGGTCGAGGTATGCCTCAAATGTTCTCAGATATCTATTTTACTACGAACCAAACACAAGAACAGAAAAGGACTTCTTAATTCCACTCTTCTTCTTCCGTCTTCTTGTAGTAGGGGGATTTGCCTTAATTCTTTACAGCTGACCCAGCCTTTCCACCCTGACAATCTTTGTGCAAAGTTTACGGCATGCAGCTGCGGTCCTTCTGCTCAGGGCAAGAATGTTAACCCTTCCCCTGACAATCCTTGAACTGGTTATTATATACAGTCCATCACACGAATCTGATTTGAGACACCACCAGATGGTTGTCATTTAGGTGAAAGCAGACACAAATAGAATAATAGTCCAAAACACTACAGGGTCAGTTACTAAACTACTAATTTGTGATCAGAAGTTGGAAGGAAGAAATATGTTGGCATGGAGAAGGGGCATGGATGAGAACTGTTTGTGTTCACTAGTCCCTTTGCATTCCTCCTCTTGAAGAACTTTCAAACCAAAGCCGAGAGCTTTTTCTTCCATTAACTGTCTTATTTGGGGGCTTGGGTCAGGTTATTTTTTTTTTTTTTAATTTTTTTTTTTAAACTGAGCTGTTCTGAAACACAAACCTTTTTGAGGAAAGGTTGAACTTAATTCACAGCTGAGCCAGAGAAAGAGAGCCAACCTTCTGCTGGCACTTCTGTGCCTGAAATGGGAAGAAAATTGACACCTGGAAATGCTGACATTTCGGAAAACAAATCTTACCCTTTTTGAGTATAAGCAGGATGCTGGCAAACAAGATGACATTGAAGCAGGAGGAATGTAGGAAAACTTACAAAACAAAACCTGAGAGGACTATTTAGGAACAAATAAATAATGAGTGTATTGAACAGCACCAAGGCTAATGAATCTATACTACCACGTTTCAAGTCACAGACAGATACTGCTTATCCTTCCCCTCATAACAACTGCACAGGTATTAGCACTAATGCTTGAAGTAGCCTGTTGAAGCTGTTGGATTTAGACTGGTTTACCTGAAATCAGCATGACGGTTTCCTTTAGGGCATTGAAGATAGTCGGTATTTCAGTTTGGAGGCCAAATTATATACCAATTCTGTTCAGACTGAACCGAGTTTATGTTTTCTTAGGTTTACTTTTCTCACCAAAGTGAGAAACCAGAAAAGTTCTGCTTTACAGAAAATAAAATGGGAAAATAAAATGAAGGGCAAGTCCCCTGATGCTGCTGAAGGAACCTCCACCTTTTCAGTCTGGAGCCAGCCTGTCCCCCGCTGCAGGTAGGTGAGGCCAGCGATCCCCAACCGACCATGGCTCTTGGCAAGGACACAGTGAGGACATCACCCTCCCATGCAACACTGCAGCATTTCAATTTTTCTACTTGACTTCTCCCCACCTTGCCTCATCTTTGTCTCATAAACCCCTGTCTCACTGCTGTGCTGTGTCAGAACAGCTCTGCCATGTCCAGGGCGAGGGCTGTGCCGGCTGGGGGTCATGCCTTCACCTGCGAGGACAAAATGTCAGTTTTGGTAACAGGGATGTCTGCCCACCTGGGGTACACTGGGGTGACCAGCCAGAACAGTCTGGATTAAACAAACAGTATGTTTTTTTAAAAGCAGCTTTTCCCACAAACTGGATAACTTTCTTTTCAATCTGCTGTACTTGGGACAATCTTCTGTTCTCTGGACACAAAATATTCACCCCTTTTAACATTAGGCACCCAATGAGTTAGCTCAACTAATGTCTGAATCACTCTCTCTCCAACATTTATAAGAGAAGACCATCATAATCAAGCATCTGACATGGAGCACCAGCAAAGCAACAGGTAGGGCTTGGGGAGCAAAGCCCAAACACTTCCTTTGCTGTATCTTCATGGACGAGTCCCCTTTATGCTGACCTGCTCCCCACCAGTGCCCATGGTGCCTTCTTCATTTGGGTTAGTTTATAAGCTGCTCAAGAAAGCAACTGGTTTTTGAATAATAACCTGCTATCTAGATCTATGGTATGAATACAGAAACATGTATTATGATGTTTGGAATGCGAAGGCAAATAAAATAAAGCCCAGACGTTAACATATATTTAGTCCAAGCAGAAGACAATTGGACTTAATTTAGTTCGTATACTTTAATATATCATATATGTACATAAAAGGAATGCTTGTAAATCAAATATGATTTGCAAGTAAAAAAATCCCAGGAACAAATCTGTAGCACTCTATACACTCATATGGTGGGTGTATTTTTGTTCCATAATGCTAGCCTTTTTAGTTGGGGATTTTTTTCCTTCTTTTAATTACTATTGTACCTAATATGTTCTTTTCAATAGAAAACACAAGAAAGTTTATATTGCAGGAACTTTTCCTGTGGTAGCAAACTACAAAACAAGAATCAAAATTATTTGGGCCCCCTTCAGTTTAAACTGTACTCATGCTAGTTATTTTTAAAAACACTATCTTTGGTAAGTAAACCCATATACTAAAGTTTTCAGAGCCGGAGCTTTTGTGGGTCATACCACAGTAACAATTTTCCTCCTGAACCTGTTTTTCCTTATCAGGTTATTTGCATTTCATCTCACTATTTATGGAAAAAGTAACCAAAATCCTCCAAGTCTGCCACTGGAGACCACTTTCCCGACTCACTTGAAAGGTAGTCATATCTGTGGGTCTGAAATTTCTGCAAGGGTAGAAGGCTTTGGTTTGTTTCTTGAAAGATGGGATTGTAATGGAAAATAGTGTTAGGCTAAAGAAATAGCACTGGTGGTATAATTTGGCAGAAAAATAAAGGCCATCCAAACAAAAGGGTTTGCATTTCTGGAAAAATAATTTTAGTTTTGTGCCAACACTGTCTGGACTGAGCAAAAATATGATTTACACCTTTGTAAAACCTTGAACCCATTGCCAGAAGTATGTAAGAAAAGTCAAAATCCTAAGGAGTAAATTTCTTGGGCTGCCATTTCCAATGAGTAAGTTTGATAAATAAAACTTAATTTTTACATCTGCCATGGATTCTGAGGCATGATTAATAGTGCGAATGTTGTGGCCAGTAGCCAATGTATGTATGTGATTACAGCAATCTTAAATATAGTACATTTTGAGTAAATATGCCAAAAAAGAGTATAAAAAACACTTCATGCATGCTTGGAAAAAATCTTGTCACAGTGACAAATATTAAATCCTTATGAAAGTTAAATACCACAGGCATCGTTAGGCGGAATCACAGAAGCATGGGGTGCCACTGGCATCAGCTCAGCTTTGGGAGCTCAATCACTGAGACACCATTTCTGTTGGGTTTATTTTCTACATTTAGTTTCAGCTGATTTGCTACATATGGTAGTGAAAAAAAACCCACCCAAACCCTAAGCCCCCTGCTTTGACAACAATACCATGGCAAACAGGCTCTCTTTCGGGGTCACCTGATGAAAATAATAATAAAAAAGTTTTTTAACATGTTCATTTAAAAAATTATACTCTGCTAACTCTGATCTTGTGATCAGCACAGTTTTCTTCTCTCCTCTTCAAGGAACATCACGTTCTCACCTGTGCTGCCAGCAGCAGGAGGATAATAGAGAATCACTAAACTCTACTGCACTTCCACCACACAATTACTCATTTAATGTCATTTTTACCGGGTAGAGCTCACTGGGATTTCAGAGGAAATACCCTCCAGATCCCTATATCTGCAGGACAGGGAATTTTTATTCTTCCTCTCTCCTTACCTTTATGCCATTGCCTCCTCTGCTTCTGCAGTCCTGGTGCTCTTGGCTCTTCCTTCAGCACTTCCACTGTGCCTCTGCTCTGCAGGGGAAAACTGCACCAGGGGATCAGTTTTAGGCAGAAGCAAAAGGGGTGGAAGCTCCTGAAAGTTTAGAGCTTAACTAAAATTTGCTCAAGCCAGTCAGTAATTTTGGCTTTCATACCGCCCATGTGGTTTTAACAACTTTTTAAAAATGAAAACTTACCGTGTGTCTCCTTTTGTGCACCAAGTTTCAAGACCCTGAGTTCTGGAAGCCTACCCCCTCCATTAAAAGTGGAAGGTAACTTTGAAATGGCTTTAGGGTGATTTTATTTTAGAATGTTTTATCTGTCTTCAATAGACATTTTAGACATCAGGTTCCCTATTCTGCCAAACTGTTCAGGGCAGAAATTTTTGCAGAGATGCACAACATCAGCTATATAATTGAAACTCAATTGCAACCTTAACTTTTCAGAGAAGGGGGGAAGAAGTACCTTGCTATTAAATACTATCCTCCGCCTTCCTCCAAAATGATGAGGTTTCACCTCCTATAGTTACATTCCTTAACTAATTATGCTCTTAAGCAGTAATTACCTCTAAAAGCAGGGCTGGCTCTTCTCTTGAGCAGTGAATTCCAAGCCAACATTTGTATTAAGCAGTATTGACATCCAGTGGAGAGTTAGAATAATTACAGGCATGCAGATAACCAAGCTCAATCATCCGGTATCCATTCTGCGTTCAGTTTGAAGACCTCCACAGGCACTGTCTTTCTATAAAATGTAACTCTTAACCACTGAATTCTCTTTGTTAAGAAGAACTGGAACAATATCATACAAAGTCTACCATTTCCCTCTACAGGGTTTTGTCTTGGACAGAGTTTCCTTTTCTTCCCCATAGTTTTCCTTCTTTGTTAGAGTTGTTCAAAAGTAATGTCCGGGCTGCAGGCATCATTGTTTTCTGTCAGAAAGAAGACATCGAAGCATGTATCTGTCTGTTTTCCAGGACACATAAAAATATCATTGGCAATAGTAGTATCATGCAATTTAAACTCAGATTTGGAGCTTCAGACCTGATCATGTTTTCTGAAGGTTAGAGCAAATTGACACGCATGGGCTCTCTGAGTATTTTCTGATTGCAGTGGAAGCAATGTGAATTCTAGCCCTTGCAATAAAGGAAGAATCAGTACGAGACTTGGGGCAGTAGCAATAACCTCATCTAAGGAGAATTTGGTGAGCCATCTAACAGAGTAGTGTTCTTATCAAAGAAAACTAATTTGAAAATGTTCACTTTCTCCTGCAAAAGCTGTTGCCTACTCATCAAAAACCTAACAACTTGTCAGCTCTCAGCAAGCAAAAACTGAACAACTTCTGACAAAAAATCAGGTAAAAATCACAGTAAGACTGAAATGAAAGAACAAAAAGGAAATACAAACTGTACCAATGCATTTTGCCTGACTAAAACTTCTGGTTTCATCACTATCTTCTCTTTCTATACATCAGTAAAACCTATCCTGGGGTACTGGAGGTCTCCAAACATCACCAGTAGAAAACAGAGAATACATCTACTGGTCACAAATCAAAAGTTTTCCTTCTTACTCATATGGCCAGTGCCATATGAGTTGGTTGCCTTCTGTTTTGCTAAAAGGCACTTACATTATAGAAAAAACTCTTTGCGTTAATTCTGGCTCCTGTGAACTTGCTGAACATCTGGTCTTGATGTAAATGCTCAAAACTGCAGAGGGCAAGATATCCAGCAACAAAGGCGCAGATTTGGGAGAGTGTTGTATATTGCCTCCCAGTGCATACTTCAGTGAAAATGACAAGAATAAAACAGGTATAAAAAGAAGCCATGCTGCACTAAAGGCATCGATAGTGTCCACAAGCTCTTGCAACTCCAAGGCCTCTGAAGGCAAATGCCTTAGTCTTGAACAATACCCTGAGGAGTTTGTATAAAATGAGACTGCAGAGAGGGAAAGCCTCTGGTTCAGATGCTCAGTACCCTCTAGTGTGCTCCCTTACACTGTCCAGGCGACCACATCATTAGCAGCTCTCCATAAGGATGATTTGAATATGGCTGTGTTCACCTCAGAGCCCAAGACATCTGGTGAGATTTTTTTCAAAGAGTTGGTAATACATGTGAATTATGTAGTCACCTTCCTTATGAGGCCAAAAGCATTGCCATCAGGAGCACCTGTGTCACAAGAGGGTCTTCAACTGGACCTCACTGTAACAGTAGCTCACTGAAGAAAAGCTACATTCAACAAAGAGTAGAGAGCTACCTGTGGAGGTACAACATGGTCTCACAGGCCTGAGTCCAAGTGGACCATGGGGGTACATGAGGAAGGCTGTTCATGACAAATGTCTAGCTCTTGGGCAATGCTGGCAGACAGTACAGGCAGCATGTTTCAAATAGGTGAGGAAAGTGGTAAAATGACCATTTCAGAGTACAGTGAGTGCCATGGGATGCATTTCATACAAATAACTCTGTCCAGGCTCAATCCACTGGAGAGGCTCAGAAGTTACTACTGAGACATGAGGCGCAGATGCCCATGGAGGTCCCCACTGGGGAAGCCTTAATGGGTGAACTAACAGAATACTTGCTGAGAACGTGCTGATATGGCCCAAAGCCACTGCTCTTTGAAATAAGGCCAAGTCTGCAAGATTCCTTGAACAACAGAAGGTGCATCTATATATTTTTCTACATATCTATGTGAGTGTAAGGTGTTATCTTTTTGTGAAGTTGAAGTAACACCAGATATTTTTGCTGGCAACTGTGCACGTGCTGCTGTTCAATTCTTGTGCTGTAGTCAACTGGTGAGTTAGACCAGGGCATTTGCTTTTTCTACCTCCCAGACTGATTTGTCTGCATAATTCAGTAGTTCCATCTGCCCTTTATCGTAACATTTCTCCTTGTCACAATGAAGAATACTAATTGGTCCCTACTCTTCATTATGGCTACTTTGTTTGCAATAAAAAAGAATTCCATTTAATATATTAATTTATTTGTTGCATAATTGCTTTGCTTGGTTTGTCATGTAACTATTCTGATTGCTGTTGACTTCTCTCAATTAGTGGATTTCCCTGGGATACATGGAAATATGAATGACAGGAAAGGCACTACAAAGAGTTATATTAATAGAATTTTGGGTTTCTGATTAATTTGTTACATATTGAAGGAAACATTTGTAGAAATTTACGAGGTTTATAAAACATGTAAATAAAAGTCTGCGTATGAGACTATTTTAAAAAACCCACAGAGGTATTTGAGGAAGAACAACAAGCCACAAAGAATTTTTGATTTCTAAATAAAATTTTAACAGTAACATACCAACTAATTTTTATGAACTGTAGGCTAGTTGACTGTCAGGAACATACCCAGGTTTGGCTACCACAAAAGGTCCGTGTCGCTCATCATGGACCCAGGCTGCACTGCTGTCCATTACAATGGAGAATGTCCTGTTCTGCTTATTTTCTTAATTCTTCCTTCTTCATTGATGACATTCTCCAGCTTTCTGCTGAATTTCAGTAGAAGGGATCTGCTTGAGCAGACCTGGCACCAAGCACCGCAGTACATCCAGCTGGCAGGGTCTCCCCATGGTGGGCTGAGGCGAGAGGGATGGTGGCAGGTGTCTGGCCATGCACCTGTGACCCTGGGAAGAGGGGTGGCAGCAAGGGAGCCGGCGTCAGTGCACAACTCCTGTGTTGCTCCGGAGAGTCTGGCTCAGGGTTTCTTAGTGGAAGAGCCGATAACTGCTTACATTACGAGAAACCTTTATTACAAGGGGCATCTGTGCTGATATTGCAGCAGCGTGGCTGAAGAGCAGGAGACACTGCCTGCTTCCTTACTCTTAGAAGGTTGTTAGGCATTAGCAGCACCGTGGGACTAAAAATCCCCAAGTCTGGTTTTGAGATACGTTGACTATAAGGGTCTGTATGCAGCTCTTTATCTCAAACCACCTAAGAGATACATGTGTTTTGTTTTGGTTTTGTGGTTTTTTATGGCACATCTGAATCCCATTGTCTTTGCAGTAAAATATATATTGAAGACCAAAACAATTCTGCTTGAGTCTATGTACTGGCTTTCTTCAGAATGTGCAGATGCCCACAGTGAGAAATATATCTTTTCCTTAAAGCTTGCACTTGTGTAACCATTGAGCCCTCATGTATAGAAATCATTAGTCTTATTCTGTAATCAATCTTTTTGCATATTTTTTTAATCCATTTGCAGTTGTCATGGATTTGGTTGTATATGGCAATATCTACTGTAAGTAAACCTAGGAACTCACACATTCATCCCCATTGTTAACAATCATCATTATTACTAACAACTTTTTGATTTGAGTCAAATGCTAGAGTTCCACAGAGTCACAGGATTCCATGTCCTGGAGATCAAAGATGAAGACAAAATGTTACAGAATGACTTCACAATTCTGCATACATAAGCTTCAAAGTAGATCCTTATGGCAAGTAGGAGACATTCACAAAAGCTAACTTCTAAACCATCTCACTAGCATTCAGAAATTCGGCTTAGCTCCAGACACCATGGAAGTGATTTATAGTTTCTGGTTTTAGTCCCTGTCTTGTATCCATCCATCTCCTTTTCAATTCTTGTGAGACTGAGTTAACTCCCTGGTGTAATTCCCCTGCGATTTCTCAGATCTAGAGAGGCAGTTCCTTCACGGTGTTGCAGAAAGTGGGTTTGTTCACTGCAGTTTCACGTTCTCTCAAAACTGAGGACCTCAAACTTGTCTTAGAATTTTGAAGTGCTTCATCAAATAGAAAGAACTGGAGATAGTATTCTTGACCTCTCTCAGTCTTATCATAAATCCTGATGTCTGCTGAATGCGCAGCCTACTTTTTTCTTTTATGTGGCATATACTGAAGAGGTCAGAAGTAAATGATTGTTTGATTCCATCACTCTCTTGCTTGACTGTTGTAAGCTTTCAGAACTTTTAAAAAATGTGTGAGAGCTTCCATCTCTCTGTCTACAGAAAGATTCAAGATGCTATCAGGTAGTCTATCTGCTATAGCTAAAATAATCAAAAATCATTGATCAGGGTTCACTTAGAGGCCATACAGCCAATGTAACTTTCCCTTTGGGGATCTTTCTTTAAAGACCATTTGAAATTATACCCAACTATCTGGGAATTCCTCCCAATGTGAACCCATAACTTTGCCCTGCTGGAGAGCACTGTGTCCCATTTTAGCCTCCAGTCTTTAGCTGCTAAAAAAAGTGTTTTCAGTAGTAACTATATTTTCATAAGATGAAGTTTCTTGACTACATCTATTCTGGTAAATAAGAAACAGGCAGAGCACAGCTCACACCCTGGTTCACAACTGTGCTGAAACAATGAGAAAACTCTTGCCCGCTTCTGGCTGTTGCCTGCTGACGCTGCCCCAGACCATGCTCAAGCCCAGAGCCTACCAGGGGCCCTTCCCAAAAAGCAGCCTGATATCTCTGTTTTGATGTGGACAGGGTCGATGCCATGCCAGCTGGCCTCCTTCTTCATCAGAGAATGATCCCAGGCCTCCTTTAGTTGGTGGTGTAGGCACTGCCTTTCAGAAAACACCAAAATATTTATTAAAAGTTATATCAGATTTATGGATTCAAACAACTTGTTTATCCACTTTCTTTCCAAAACCTAATAGCCGTAAAGATGAGAATGCATTATGTTCTCCAGATGGGTACACAGCCTGCATTAGTGGAACCTTGCAATACCAGCTATTCTTTTCAAAACAGAATTCATGGAAGGTTGTTTTAATCAGATTTGATTACAGCAATTGAATTGGCTTATCCTAAACTCCTGTGTTTGGATGAGGTGACTCACTCCTTAACCCTACCAATTTCTCTCCATGTGCGGGGGGAATAGCTTAGATTTTGGACATCTCGCTAGACACAGGTCCGTTTTGATAAAGCAAGGAGGGAAATACCACCATTGATGTTGTGATGGTATAAATCTTCTGCAGCAATTTAGCAATGGTGCAACCATTCCCTCGGTGGGCCAAGACTTGATGCTTGCTGGTATTGTGATCTTGTTCCGCTTACTTGCTCAAAGTAACCTACTAATTTATCAGAGTGAGTGGGGTGAGCAGAAGTCTCCTTCCCCACCCTGTTAGAGGTTGTTCAGAACAAAGAGACTTCTGTGCTTTTTGTATGTGAGGCACCTTGTTAAAATTCTCCCCAAGAACTGCAGCTATTACTAATTAAACTTCCTTACCATCAAAGTAGTCACATAAATCAGCCACACAATAATCGTTCTAAGAAAAATACTTTATCAAGCCTTCTGAACACACTTTAATGCAGTGCAACTGAAAAACAACAGGAGATCAACAACTTTATTTCCTCTGGTCAAATACTAAACCAACTAACTCAGGTGAACAGCAACATTTATTTTATGTCTACAGCTTTGATTCAACCAATAGTCTTGAATACAATATATGATGAATTCAGCTGTCAAATACATGAGCAGATGCAAATGGCCTTAAAGTCAGCCCTGTTCCTCTGTATGACTCACACCTTGCTCTCAGATATCACTCAGATGTGCTACAGCACATGGTGGGATGAACCTGCAAGGCTAGTTATATGTTAGGTGATATTTTTTGCTCATGTTACTTTCAATCATCCTTATTAGTTGTTGTAGCCCCTGTCTGCCATTCTCTTGCTTATTTTTATTCATAGTTCCTGAAGATCAGAACTCTTTGACTTTTCTATAATACCCAGTTCTGCAGAGTTTCAAATTCATACCTGCCTGTAACTGGGGTACAATTCAGGTTAAAATTAAATTTTGCCCTGACTCCTCTATGGCTGGCCACTGGTTCTCTTAGCCCTGAGCATCGTCATTCTCTGAATTCAGATTCCCTCTGCATTTATCTTTTACTCCCTGTCCTCAGCTATTGCATATTGCTCATGTCCTCAATTTCTCTCTCTCAAGAAAACTGGGTATAAATTACGTCTTGGAAAAACAGAATAGTTTAAATATGCCCAGAAGTGTTTTAGCTATCTCCACTTAAAAGTTGACTAGTGGAATAAGCAAATGAAGATGACTGAGTTTTCTTTTTTTTTTTTTTATTATGGTTAATGCCTTTTCCCATTTGACAGACATCAAGGCAGCTGGTTTGGTTTCTTGCCTGCAAGACACATAAAGTATCTTATTCTCTGCTGTTACCTACTTTGTGTGGTGCCAGTGTCTACATCTTCGAGGGCTTCACATATGCAAAATCATCCAGTGACTGGAGAATACTGTCTTGATTTAAGGATATGGCACCTAGACAAGAACCATTTTAAACTAACAGGGAAGCATCTATTCCCAGCTTGACTCTGTGTAAGAAAGCAGAGGTTGAGAAATTCTCTGGTGAGAAAATTCTTTGAAGATCTACACTCTGGTATAATATTACTGAATGAAAGCTTAGACCCTGTGAAGAATATGTCAGCATTGCTGCTGATTTCTGCTAGCCCAGAGCTGCTTCCAGTGTTCCAACAGAACAAAGGATGTAGGATTTGTGAGATTTCTTTTAATAAAAAAAAGTGGAATTTTAGCTGCCTTTTCTACACAGAGAGAGTCATGCCAGCAGGTAAGAAAGAAGTCAGAGCTGTTTAGTAAATGGAAAATTTATGCGCAGCATAGGAGAGCCTGTTTCACAACGTTCAGAGATATGCTAGAGCTTTCTTGATGTACACACAAGCTATGGATAAGTAACCTTCTTCTTCCTGCATTTGGATACAGTTGGTGTGTTTTGGCGAGAACAGCAACCAACTACACAATATACTACCTCTATCAGAGCTGCTGAGATCAACACCAATCATTTCTGGAAAGCAAACAAACTTGTGGGATGACAGATATAACAGGCGTCGCAATGATACCGATCTGATCTCCACCCATCCGGTGTGTGTAACTACAAAATAAACCAAAGGAGAAAACCAAAACAAATTGGCTGCAAGAGTTATGGGATTTCTTCTTTAGACCAGTGCCAGCTAACGGACCCCTGCAAGAAAACAGAAGAAATTGTTTATAGTTTTAAAAATATTTTCCAGTTTTGAAGTTGCTCACAACTGAATTTCCTAAAAGGCTAAACAGAGAGAGGGGAACAGATTAGGCAAGCTAAACTAAAAGAAAAAAAAAAAAAAAAAAAAAAAAAAACTTCCAGTTATAGGAAAAAAAAAAAAAAAAAAAAAAAAGAGCAAAACTTCCAGTTATAGTGAAAAGAAAAAAATATTCCTGGAAATAGAATGGATTGTTGCTCGGGAGTGCTCTGCTGCAGTAATTTCTGTAACAAGCCCACAACTAAATCCACAGGATTTTCACCATCCAGCTGTGCTCTACAGCCATCGGGGCAAATTTGAACACACCTTTGAGAGATGGAGTTGTTCCTATATCCCACCTTTCCCCCAGAAGCATACTCTGACAGTCCATCCCTGTTAGTCAGTGTTGGCCTGCTGAAGATTTAAAGAGGTAAATGTTTCAGCAATGGCCCAGCTGATCTGAGACATCACATAGTCAGGCCTGATGTACAGATGTCTTAAAACCAGTAACAGTTTCATAGCACATGAGTACAGACTATTAGTCCTCTCCCCTTTCTTGCTGGCTGAACTTTGACCAGCCTGTTCCTCTTCGAAGGTCCATGCTCAAAGCACGAATCACAGAATGATATGGAGTTGGAAGGGACTTCTGGCGATCATCTAGTCTAACTCCCCTGCCAGCTCAGGTCCACCTAGACCAGGTTGCACAGGAGTGTCTCCAGGTGGGTTTTGAAATGAGATGGAGACTCCACAGCCTCCCTGGGCAGCCTGTTCCAGTGCTCTGTGACCCTCAAGGTAAAGAAGTTCCTCCTCATATTTCAGTGGAACTTCCGATGCTTAAGTTTGTGCCCATTACCTCTTGTCCTGTCACTGGGCTCCACTGAATGCCCAGTTTCATCTTGAGCAATGACCAGAAGTAACACCACTGGTTGAAAAAGGTCCTGTCCACCGCTACTATCAAAGACCTCATGTATCCCATGAGAAAAATTCCTTCAGTTCTTCATGTGGTTGACTGGAAATGGAACAGAAGCAGTATTTAAAAGAGCATCTGAACTAATGGAGCCTCCTTTTGCTTGTGTCTCGGGATCGGCTGACTCCTGTGTCTAAGCAGGAATGGGCTCTACTGCAGCTTTTCACACACTTGGGGCAGTCACAAATCTATGTCTCTCTCTTTGGTGAATGCTCCAGGATATATAAGGCTTCAATAACATTGAAATCAACCAAAATGTTCAAAAGGTAAGGAACAAACAATGCACAGAGCAAGCTTACTAACCTTGTTCCTTCCAGAAACTTGGCCAAACTGTTTCCCTTTGACCGAATCAAGTGATAAAATGCTCAAAACGGAACTCGCATTCTTAATGTCACTCTCACTTCATTTGTATTATTAGTAGGCTGTAGATTAGAGCGTGGACCCTGCCTGGGTAGTGTACACAACAGGCTATTGCAACAAGTGATGTTGAAGTGGTACACAACCAAGGGGTTGAATGGTTCCTTCCTCCCGTGCAGCGTGCACACAGCCTGGCACAACGTGACACCTGCCCCTGCCACTGCCTGCACCCTCCCTCTAAAATGTTCTTGCAGTTTCTCAGATTTCTCCTCAATAGCTCTGATTTTTCACCCTGGGGAGCAGAGAATGGTCAGGGTAATCGCATCTCTTTGAAAAGAGATACGATTAGTCACTCGGAGAGGAAAAAAGCTCTCATCAGGACTCATTCTGTGCAAAGGCAAAGACTGGGCTCCGTGCCAGAGTGCTGTTAATTCTACCTGGAAACAGATTAAATTCTAGGTCACCATTCTGGACATGGAAACCTTTTGCATCTTCCACATTTTCAGCAGGGCTCTGGAGTTTTTGGCAGCGTTTTGAGCATTGTGCTCTATAAAGCAGTGTTAAATACTGCACAGTTACAGTCAGGAAACACCTCAAAGTCCCCTAATGTCAATTAGCTACTTCCTCTGCAAAGTTGTAAGCAGATGCATGAGAGCAGCTCTCCAGGAATAAATTTGCTAACAGGTGCATTATTAGGAAGGAAAGAAGGTTGTTTATATTAACGGGAAGTCCCCTTCAAAATCGCTCGTCCGGTGTTTTCTGCCTGCTGCTGGCCCCGCTCTTGCCTCTCACTTTTCACCCGCATGTGTTGGATAATTAGGGGTTCAAACGATGCATGAAGGGCCTCTGCTTCTAGTGACTCATAGCTTCGGGGATTATCCGAGATTACCAGAAGGCTTACGATTCCCTTATGATTATGGAAGAGAAGCTCTGCATAACACATTGGCCTTCATGGATGCTGTAAGATTAAAATTGCAGGGACTGTTGACAGAAATGATAAATTACAGCAGGACAGGTCATCTACTGGTATAAACTGGGACAGCTTCATTGAAGGCAGCAGAGCTTTGCCAAATTACACCAGGTTGATTATCTAGACCATTACACAAACCACTGCTGCACAATGGCTTTTTTTCCCTTTCCACTGTAATAATCCAGTTTCTTTCTCACTGCCCATCTCTCAAGGTGCAGACGGCCAAACACAGGTCTTTCCCCTAAGTTTAGGTCACCAAAATCATAAACTTATGCAAATACAAGTCAGAATCCCAGGCTATGCTACCCTGCACTCATTTTTTAGTGAACTCTGTTTTGGCAGGGGACCAAGAACCACACATTTGTATTCAACCCTTACCTTTCAGTACACAAAGTCCATTCAGATCATGGATGATGTTCTCATGCTAAGAAGCTATTCCTATTTCTAACTCCACCATCAAGGGGTAATAAAGCATTCAAACTGGAAAAGATCAGCTATACACAGTGCACTCGAAAACACGAACCCTGAGGAAAAGTCAGCATCCACAAGAAACTGTTGCAGAACCCGGAGTAAATTGGTGTGAAATAATGCATCTTGCCTTGAGAAACGCACTGGCACAGTCCTGTGCTCTTCTGAGGGAGAGGGGGACGTTCTGTCTTGGTCTCATTTCACAGAAGCACTAAATTAAAACAAATTAAAATACTTGTACCGGCTTCAAGTTACAAGCTGGAGACCTCCACACAAGCGATTTGAAGGTGCTTTTAGAATTTGAGAATGAGTTCATCTGCCAGCTCCGTTGAACCAAAAGCCCTTCAGAGATGGCAATGGGCTCACAGAACAAGTGCACAGACGCATCATTTCATCCTGTTGTCACTTCTGTGCCGCATCTAACATACTTCAGTTCAGCATGGATGCTATTCTGTAGGCCTGCTTTCCCTCTGGGGACAACCAATGCGTGGCTATATCTTGCCTCATTTCAAGTATCTTAATACATTGTGTGCTTAATGAGAAGAGGCACGGTGTGTCGGATCTATACCAGATGAGGGCTTTCCTTCAGGGGAAAGCATTTGGCCTTCCTGTTTTCCTTGGACAATTTGCAAGTCTCCAGTTAACTTAGCAGCATAAGTCCCATTTAAAAACTGACTCACATCAGATCTACACCACGCAAGGAAACACAGTGCAGAGGTAACAAGCTACGGCGCAGAAGTGCTTGTGAAAGGCAGCCCTGGTGTCCAGCACATTGCAGCCAGGTCACCAAGGTGTAGTTGTGCTGAAATTCTCTGCCCTGAGCTGTGATACAGCACAGACAAGATGCCCAGTCTCCTGCGGCTTCTGGAACTAGTGTGGTGCCTGCTGCATCAGGTGTCTCCTCATCTTTCTCCATGGCACGACACAAGCATATTATCAGGCTTTGAAATTTCAGGGAAGAGGTCCTAGAATCACTGCCATGCAAATGTAACTCTTCTGCCTTATTGGGCAAGCTCTATTACTGCTTCAGCAACAGATAGAGGGACTGAGTAAAGGAAAGAACATGGAATTTGGCCCAGAGCCCTTTTAAATGCACTTCTATGGGTAATTTAATAGCTGTATTATAAAATGTTAATGTTAGTATAAAAATCTGGGGAATTTCAGGCCCAAACTGAGTTAACTTTTTTCTTTTACCCTCTTTCCTCTCGAGAAGCTTGTTTTCTTTTTATTGCATTCCAATAACGAGAGCCCGTTTCACACAGGTACATCTGCAATATGTTACAGGCAGCATCGGATATTAAAACAACCTGTGCTACTGCTAGTGAAACTAATAAGGGAGGTAAAACTTTTCTCAGGCTGTAGAGGGAAAAGGTGCCTATAGCAGGAACTCCATTACTGAACTACATTACTGAAGGTACTGTGCTGAACCCTGAAGTCATTCCCAATTCAAAAGCTTTGTTTCAAACAGCATCTCTGCTACTCGAACAGGGGCGCTGGGCGAGGGCGAAGCGGTGGTGGTGGTGGCCAGGCAGTTCACGTGAGGTTATGTTTAGATATGGATGGGGGCTTTAAAACAAAACAGTAAGTGAAGATAATAAAACCGTCGAGAATATAAAGCAGAGAGGGAGGAAGTTTACACATTAACCTTACTTACTGCACAGAGAGGGGCAAACCTGTTTACCCTAATGCTCTTGAACTGACACGAGTGTGAAAGTTCATCTCCAGTGTCACTGAGTTCATGCTTGGCAAAGGATCAGCTGTGAAATAGATGGCAAAGCCAGGAGTGAGAGAACAATTCAGCTGAGAAATGAAGAGGTGAAAGGGGAAAAATGAGCAGAAGGAACAAAAAAAGGGGGAGTGGGAAGGGTAGCTGAGTGACTGAAGCCAGAGGAACAGAGAGGAAGAGCCAAATGGAAAAATAAACAAATAGTTTCTTTTTTGGTTAAGGCTTAGGAATTCCTGCTCCCCAGAAAAATTACCATTTCCAGATTTATTTATTTTTTATTTCAAATTGGAAGGAAAAGTCAGAAAGACGAAATAAATTTATAATGGAATTTTGTTAAAAATTGCTTTTTGTGGTTCTAGCCACCCACCTGCTTACCAGACTGTGTCCCAGTGCAAATTCTGACAGAATCAACACATTCCACCAAAATGTCACTGTCCAGTGGAAAGTGGCTCCGTTGGAAATACTCTGTCCAGCTGTATATCCTGTCACTGCTTTTTTAAGCTGTATAGGTACCCAAGGGGAGCTTGGCTTCAAAACTAAGAACATAATATGCTTTGCTAGTACACATGATTTTTCAGTTTAGATTTCAAAGGGGAAGTTACTAATGTGCAGCCCAGCTTTCCAAGAGCAAAAAGAAAAAAAAAATAATATCTGTTTTATTGTTGCACCTCTACTGGTGGAGGAAGAGGTGGGAGGAAGAAGACAAGACAGATACGTGTTCATTTAAATAATATGTCTCTGTGTGTAAGAGGTAATTCACAAAAATAAATTCTGCACCACCACCACACACACACACACCACACCCCACCCCCCCCCCCGAAGGAGTCATAGCTCCATATTTGTTTCTTCCAATTCCAAGTGTCCAATTCTAAGTGTATAGACTTTGCTATATTTACTGTCCTAGACTTTGCTGTATTTATTGTAAGTTTGGTGAACCACTACCAGCTCTTTGCTGGTGGGTTGGTCAAGTCTCAAGTACTGAACACTGTTGCAAGTGGTTCTTACCTCATGTTCCTCCCCCATGAAACTAGTTCCTTGCATATTGGGAGAACAACACCATGATATCCCAGTTTGTGATCCCAGGCAAAACCGTCTGTCTTTCCCACAATTTGCACCCTCAAGCTGCAGCTCTGGAAGGCTTTTCACAGCTGCAGCCTGTGCCCAGATTCTTAAAAACTCACTGTTGCTTCAGGGACAATCAGGGCAGGGAGCTGACATGGTCAGGATAAGACAGCAGTGATGGATGTGGACAGCAGGGGGAATGGAACAAGCCTTGAGGAAGTGATGGGACATCATCAGCATCATCCTGAAAACAAACTGGTTTGTTTGTTTCAGGGTTTCCCCGCCCCAGGCCAGGGGATAGGCATGGGCGGTGGGATACCAGATGCAAGGAGGCCTGGAAATATGGTTCAGGAGCATTTGCAGATGTGGAGAAGTGGAGGAAGTAGGAGCAAGAAGAAGTCTGGAGATCTGCAGATTGAAAAATGCTGGAGAGTAGGGTTGACAAGGTAATCAGAAGAACATTAGATGGAAAGGAGACAGAGGCTTGTGGTGGGTAGGACTGAGAGTAACATGAGGCAGTTTACCACTACCCACTGTCTTACCACCTGAGACTCTCCATTCCTTTTACTGTCCTTAAATTTGGGGTTACATAAACCCCAAATCCAGCTGGTCTGCTTCACCTAAAATCTGCCAAACTGGTTGATCTGGCCTGAGATGTCCTAGAGCAGGGGAGAGACTGTGGCCCAGTACTGTAACCTGGACCCCATATTCAGAAACTGTGCTCCAAGGCTGGCATGGTGCCCCCCACCACGTGGCTCGTCAAGGCAGATGTGTCTCATCACATAACTTTGCGCAGCTGTGGCTGATCTTGGGGAAATTTGCACTAGTGATGTGAAACTAGAGAGGAAAAAAAGCATCCAGCTACAAAGAGGGTCACATTACTTTGACTTGAGAGCTTAGATGTCTACATCTCTGCCTCTGAAAGCAACCCGGGATCTGTGAATTCACTTGCACATATAGATGTTTGGCAGATGCATCAGCAAGAAATATGTGACTCCGCTATACATCATTAATAGGTTAGTTTATCTAAGGTAAGAGACACAATACTGGCTAAAAAGGCCTTTTTCTGCTCTGTCAGTTCTTTGAAACTGATTTGGAAGCAGCTCAGATTTTCATTCGGATTCAGTGCTCATTTCCAATAAATTTATTTTCAGTACCCCTTATATTTATGCTTCTTCCAGCCTGTTTTCTTTCCATTTGGCAATCTGCATGTGCGACTCTAGCTGTTAGCTCTTGGGCCTGGTTGCTGCAATGGGAACTGGCTGAGGTCTTAAATTATGTTTGAGAGCTTGATCCCACTTGAATAAAATCAAAGAGAGCTTTCCATTAACTTTAACATGAGCAGCAGAGAAATCAGAAACAAGGAATATTTTACTGCTTAGAAGTATCCAGGAAGTCACACAGCCCTGAATTTCAATAGATGTATACCGCCAGGATGCAAAGATGGAATAATTCTGATAAATCAGAATTCAGGCTTTAAAATTAAATTAGTAGATATATTTAACATCAGAGAGACAAATTCCATATTGGTCCTTGCAAGTCTATTGCACTCAAATTCTGCACTATCTATATGAACAAACCACAGTTTATTTTCATTTGCCTTTTTATAACTCGCTGTGTCAGTTCCACAAGTTCTCTGTTGCCATCTCCAAAAGTAACGTTTGTTGCACAGATAATGGAGGTGTTCTGGGAAAGTAGCTTTTTTGTACTAACAGAACAAGTCAGAGACATCCTAAAAGCCCAGCACAATGCTGTTTTGTAGCATCCTGCTGATTTGCACAAAACTCCTTTTGTTGGTTCCCCTTGGTTTTTTCGGTTTTTTGGTTTTGGTTTTTTTGACTTTCAGCTGTGAAATCCTTGGAGGCAGAGACCCTCTCTTTTTAATTGTATGGAAACTCCTTAGCCCAAGAGGAATGCTACTATGAGCAAAGGACAATTTTAAAACTTTGTGAAGCTGCAAGTGTGAGGTGGCAAGACCTTTCCCTGTGGTGATGTGTGCTTTCTCACACAAATGGTCCCCCCAAAAGTTGGCTGGACTCCTACTGAGAATAAATGCTTACCATTGCAAATAAAAGCTGTGATCAAGACCTTAAAGCTTTACTGTTAGCCAGCCAGACAATAATTCATTTGTACTTGATTTTTCATTAACTCCTTTTTTGCTGTTTAAGGGAATCTTCCCAGGGCTTTTTCTAGTCGTATTAACCCTAAGATCTTTATCTTCCATGTGCTTTTCTTCTATATGAAGGGAAAAAGTGAAACCACATGAAACTGGGCAGCGCACCAGAAAACATTTTATGAAATTTCTGGTGAAGTGTTTTGGCATAACTACATAACAATAACATACTATATTCATTAAGTTGAACAAACAAACCCAATAGATTATTAAAAAACAAAATGAGGAAGAAAGTACAGATGCGGTGTAACTTTACACTTTGACAATGCAGAGGACAGATTTACCAGCTTGTTTACTGCTTCTCTTGACGAAGGAGAAGAGCTAACCCCAAAGCCATGGGCAGGATCTACAGCAGAGAGCCCAGGGGGAAATCCCAGTCAATCTAGGTCTCACTGGTGCCAGTAAACTGGTGAGATCCATGGCACTGTTAAGGTGACAGCATTTGCAATCGTCCAACTGACATCTAGTTAAACTTGGTGATGGCAAAGGTAATGGGTACTCAGCAGAGCATTGAGGTGACAGGAATGTATCCCTCATTTACTCTCCTGCAGGTAGGGACTAATACTTGGTCTAGAAGCACTTGCCTCTCTTTTCTTTCCTGAGCAAGAAAGATTTTGGAGTTGTACAGCACACAAGAGTGTATGCTCTGTGCAATAGCTGGAGGGAGAAACTCAATTAAGTGACTGATCAGTCCAAGCATCCGCCACTGCTAAGCTGGATTCAAGTTCTTTAGATAACCCACTGCCATCCAAACAGTCTGCCTCAATCATAAGCAAGCCAGCTTGGAGAGTGGAAGCAGTGAAGTTCAACTCATGTAGAAGTCCAGGAAGGCTATTTCATTGTACTTCTGAGGATAAGCTTATCTTCGGGTAAAACTGCAGACTCATTTATTTTGCTAACATCTCTGTGCTGTGTTGCCTGTGCTTGTTAACATGAAGCTTGCTCAGGCCACCTCTTTGCAGAACCACACTGTGGGACACAGCCGTATCCAAAACTTGCATGGAAGACCAGTTCTTTCCCTGGAAAAGGGACATGGCAAACACAAGATGGGAGAAAGAAGAAACATCAGCTCCAAACTGCTCTGGCCCAAAATCACAAAAGGAGAGGAACAAGGAAGAAAGAGAACCAGCAGCTCGAAACTGATGCAGGTTAATGTGCCAAGTGAATGAAAATCAGATTCTTCAGAGGTGGATGTTGCATGGTGGTGGGTAAGGGGAGGAAAGGACCACCTGGGGTCACAGCTCCTCGCTGTTATATAAGGGGGAATGTACCCACATCTCAATCCTCCCAGTAAATCCATCTCGGAGCTTTTAAAGGCATTTATTTATGCTTGCTCAGGGTACTGGGTCTCATGAGACAATTAAAAAAGACTGACAGAGCATTTCTAAAAGTGCAGCAGCTATTTCAAATATGAAAGAACAAAGAGTAGGCTGGGATTCAGGGATCTCACAGAGTAAGAAAGCATTCGCAGTGGAGGAAGCGCAAGTGGGCTGTGTTTCCTACATTAAAGCAGATTAGTTGTGAAAGAGTGATGGGTTTTGTGCATTTTTTATTCCTTCTCATGTGAATTTGTACATCTGTTTGACGTTTGTGTACTAGTTTATAAGTAGTGGAGCTATTTAAGCTGGTAAGACATACAAATACCCCAAAAGGAATGAGTATGTTAACATGTACAGCTGTTATGAAACTGGCATATTCTGTGTTAGGCCAAAAAATCATCATTGTTGTGGCATATACACTAATTCAGAATGAATATAAATGCTGAAAATATGATTTGATTTCTCATACAATGAAAGTCAGATCTGTAAAGTTTCTTTTTTTTAACTTTTAAACAGAGATGATGTTAAACTTTCCTCTGCACTTTGTTGTAGCTTTTCCTCCTGAGCTGAGACTCATAGCATGTGGAATACACTGATTGATCTTATCACAAGGAATAATTTCCCATTCTTATATATGGAGGTATTTTGGAAGAGGGCTTTATTTTTGTTTTAAATGCTACTCCAGTTCATGTTTGTTTTCCCTAAGAGAAATGAAAAATTACTAGAAAATGGGTAAGAATTGCATTATTACCACCCTTCCACTTGCTTTCTGCTCTTTAATTAATTATTGTGTTGCAGAGTTTGGTGACACTTTACAAGGAGCTGAAGTGAGCTGACCATTGTGAAGGAAAAAAAGGCTGACAACAGAAGACAGACGCACAGTGGTAAGGCATCAGGGTGAGAGGCAGAAAAAAGCCATGAGCAAATTAAATGTGCATGGTGAGTCCTCTGCCCTCTCCTGTCTAACCCAAAGCATGTGCACTTTGCTCAGTGAACCTTAATAAAGCCTTGCTCTCTGTAAGAGAGTAAAATCTGTCCCTTGTAACAGAGGAGTGACTAAGGCTCCTGAGGAGAGCTCCTGGCCTGTGGATCCTATGCAGGAGTGAGGTTGGATGCTGCCCTTGTGGCCCCACAACTCCACTGAGAGGACAGCTTACCTGCACCCCAGCCTTGGGTTTATGAAATCCTCTTCACCCCAACCCCTACTATGGCAGGGCTGAGCATTGTGATGCTGAGCCCTGTGGCATATTTGTCTGAAATGAAATGGAAATAGAAATCAAGTGCAGAAAGACCTGCCCAGTGCTTACAAGCTTTATCAGGACCTGTGTTGGCTGCGGTGGTCTCCCATCCCAAGGCAGAACCTGCCAGCTCATTACAGAGCTATGCAGTGAAGATCATCCCATCCTGCTGAAGATTTTCGTCTCAGTGTTCATTTTGTCACCAGCTCAAAAGAAAGCCCTGAACTCCACAGCAGCCCAGCTGCCCGGCTCTGCTCAGTGCCTGTGTCTGTCCAGCCTGCCTTCCTCATTAATGGGAAAAGACACAAACTTCTGCAGAGGGATTTGTCTCAAGTGAAGTTGAGATGGATCCGGAACGAGCTGCTGCCAAGGGTCCCAGAGCCCCAGTTTTCCTTCAGCCTCTGTTCCCAACAGCTGGAAGAGGATGGGGAGTAGGGACCCCAGACCACAGGGTAATTGGCCTCTGCTGTGAAAGTTGAAAGCAAGCTAGACATTTTGTGATGGAAATTTTTCTGCTTCCCATCCATCCCCCAGCAAAGTCAGGCCATCCATGTGGAAAGTTTTGATTGTGATAGTCAACAAAGAAATATGCCATTGAGTAATTCCTGATCTGGCTTTATTTGCAGTTGTTGTCTTGAAACGTAGCTTTTTGAACATTAATGAGAATATAGACTTATGAGCCAGAGGTGGCCAGTGGGAGAGGAGAACTTAACTGTCTGAGCTTACCTTTATTTCTTGTAACTCGACGAAGATATTGTGAGCCCCATTTCTTAATATCTGCCTCCTAAAACCATCCCCCATTTCCAGCTGTGAACTAGCAGACTGCTGGAAATGAGTGGATGCTCGTTTTAACCAAAAAAAGAGGCATCAGAAAGAAACTGGATTAATGCTGAGAAGGGGAGATTCATTTTTCAAAAGATACTTGTGTTTGTCACGGTGGAATTAAGAAATCTTACTCCTCTCACTTGATATATGGCATATTCCTACTCCCGTACATCTGTCCGGATACATGCCTAAGGAACGCACTTTCAAAGTGTCCTTGAGAGTGGCTCATCTTTTGTGCACGAGTTACAGGATGATAAAGTCTCTGTAATAATCATTTATTGTTTCCAATTTCCATCTGTATCCGGGTGTAATGTTCACAGGTTCAAAAAACTGGAACAGGCAGGTATTGGCTAAGTAGCCCACCTGGCTCCACTTATCCCCCGTTCAAATTAGAGGCAATGTAACCCAAAACCTCTATCTTCTGCTTTTTAACATTTCACACAAACTCATTTGGGAAATTTATTGTGGCTTTAAAAAGATCTGACTTTTTTATTTGGTGCGTCACACTGCGGGAACAGTACAGTACCTGTTAGCCAGATGGTACAGGAATAACAGGCCAAAAGGTACCAGATTTCTTATTTAGAGTCTGCTGTGAAACATGCATATCAGATTCAGGTGATATTAATGAAAAAATAATGCTGGAAAAGTTACAAGCCATTATTCCATGCAGAAATGGCATTTTTCCCCTTTTACAAGCACTCTCAAGTTAAATAAGCTTTGAACTTTCAGATCTTTCTGTTTGCGGGGGTTTGCTTATAACAGTCATGTAGCCAATATGACGACAAGTTTGGAAGAGGCCCAGGTATTTTTAATCAGTGAGACCATGCTGCAATGCATGAAACAGATTTAAACTGCTTTTGCCTTCACATGACCAAAATTTTCTCTAACTTAATATAAAAATCAGTGTAACCAACAACTGACCAGATTCCGGGAAAGTTTACTGCTCCTTAGCAGGCTAGGCTGCATTATAATCTTAATTGTCAGCCCTAATAGGATCTTGCGAGGGTTTTATGAAAATCAATTTAGTGTTAGGGATCGTAAATGGTGCAGCGGCTCTGTCAGTGGGAGCGCTATCAAACCGCTTTACTGTCATATCAAAATTAATATCCAGTTTTCTTTCTTGTTGGCATTAAGCCGGACCAGATGTTTGCTTTGAGTTTGTAAACCCCTGGTAACAGTGACAAACAGGATGAAAGTCATAGGGGAAAACAACCCCAGCGCCGGCACTCGGAGCCAGTCGGTCCCCACCCGGCTCTGCTCCCTGCTGCGCACGAATAAGCCATCCCTCCCACGGGGTCGTTTGCTCGCTCCTTGGGTTGTTTGTTTGTTTGGAGGGAACTGGGTTAGAGTAGCTCAACTTCAAATGAAAAACACGTCCTAAACTAGTGGGACCTGCACTGGAAATAATGCATCAGAGCGTCCTGGCCCTTTCTGAGACCTGATCTGCACTGAAGTTTGGCCGCTGGAGCTGTGCTTCAATTATGAGTTTCCAGACTTGCCGACACAGTCATGCCAGCAGAGCCCTAACGTAGACAGGATCTGCTGGGAAACAGCTTCTTTCGGTCATCTTGTGTAGTTCCTTTGGGGAACACTGTCTGCTTTTCTCTTTACCAGTGCTTATTCCTCTAGACGTGCCGTCAGATCCTTCCCAGCCCAGCCAGCACAATGGTTCACCGCGTCTTCACCCCCTGTGACTTTTCCCCTCTTCCCACCCGTGGTGGCAATCACAAGTGATGTGATGGGACACGTCAGGTCATATCCTAGAGTTGCAGGGCCAAGCTGAACCCAAGGTTTCCTTCCATGGCCATGGGGTCAGCAAGGCGAGGTCACAAAAGTTCAGGGATATCTAAAACTAAGAGAATCATAGAAT
This sequence comes from Thinocorus orbignyianus, assembly GCA_013400375.1. Lineage (NCBI taxonomy): Eukaryota > Metazoa > Chordata > Aves > Ciconiiformes > Thinocoridae > Thinocorus > Thinocorus orbignyianus. Next base: position 594,022 of record VXBW01003222.1, on the reverse strand, counting down.
GGTTAGAGTTGGAAGGGACCTTAAAGATCATCAAGTTCCAGCCCCCCTGCCATGGGCAGGGACACCTCCCACTAGACCAGGTTGCTTTAGGAAACTTTAGGTAGACCTGCTCTAAGATGTTTGATCCTCCCTCATGTTCCTCTCTCTCAAATAAACCAGCACACCACTTCATGCCCCAGTATGTCAGTATCTCCAAACCACTGGCACCATTTCTTACTTCTTTTCTTGTAGAGAGATCTTTGGCTTTCAGAGTCCCAGTTTGGTATCACCAGCAGGGACCTGACTCAGTCCCCTCAAAGCCTTCTGCTGCTGGGACTTTCAGCCCTTTCATAGACAGGTCCTCCTCACCACAAGGGCTGACCAGTCCCTCTCAGACAGTGTCTTTCTCCCGTGAGGTCCCCACAGATCTTGCCTACCATAACATATGTAGAATAAAATGCCTGCATAAACCTACATGATACCTTACTTAATAAAAAAGTTAACTCTAGTGGTGGCAGAGACATGCCGAATCGCTGCAAAACCTAATCACAGCAGGAGAAAATGTGCAAAACTCCTGATCTCAGCTACTATTAACATCTGTGTAAGATGTTCTCACTATGTTTTAAGATAGAAAATGGCAATTCCTATAATTTCCCTGTATGTCAGGAGCAGCATAGTTTACCTGATTTGTGAGAGGAGATAATGAGCTGAGGTCTTAGATTAAAGTAACATAGAAAAGTGTTAGTTTCAATAAAGACAGAGTGGTACCTTAAACTGTGAATTTACAGGGCTTTCCAAGTTTAAGACAGGCCATTTTAAACCTGACAAAGTTAAAAACAAAGATGAAAAAGGGTGCTTTTCTAATTTAAAATAACATTGACATAATTTTCTTGGATTTTCACATTATTTTGAAAAGAACTTCAAAGTATGGCTGTCAGAATTTTATTAATAAGGTGTAAAATGGCTCATATGCTCATTTTCTTCACATTTCATTACAAATAAAAAAAAAAAAAAAACCCAAACCATTTCTGTAAAGTAAATTTAGCTTAAGTGCATTATTTTTTTTTCTTCAGCAAAATGGGTTATTGGTGTAAACCTGTGAACATTTTTTGGTTTTCCATGGTCTGATGAAAATTAGACATATTCTGTTAAATTCATGTGATGAATGTGCAAAATCATTTGAAAAAGAAAGGAAAAACATATCTAAACAGGCTTTTTGCTTCTTTTTTTTTGTTTTTGTTTTTTTTTTGTTTTTTTTTCCCAACAAGATTTAAACTGCACACGCAGGCTTTAAAGGCTTCAGTCAGAAGACTTGGAAGGCAGCTTAATTTCTTTGAGCTATGAGACAGAGGGCCAAAGCCCTCAGCAGAAGAAGTAAATTGGTATTGCTCCACCGAACACATTGGAGCCATGCTAATGGCAAAGGAATCATACTGATTGACATCAGATGAGGATTTGGCCCCATTTGGTCTCCTGGGTGAATGAGATTTTCTGTCTTAAAGAGAACATTATTATTCCACAAATGGCACAACACTGTCGCCCTAAAAACTAACCGGCTTTTTAAAACTGTCGATTCCCAAAGATTCCTTCATCTAAATCAGGGTAAATAGGACCAATAAAAAAATTAAAAAGGTTTCTGTTTCCCAAGATCGTGATGTGGTGCTCTTTGCTGCTTCTCTGAGCTTGCACAAGTTCACTGTATCTGCTCAAACATGGACTCTTGCCTGTGAACGTTGTCTGGCCACCAGATTGATACTCTTCAATTTTTGTTAGAAAAAATAGATACATTCCTAAGAAACCGATGCTTGCTCTTTTTTAGCAGCTTAAGTGTTTACAATTAACAAGTACCATCTTCTGCAGAATCTGAATTTTGCAGCTTCAGAAAAGAATAGAAACACATGGTTTAAAAATCTGCAAAGTGATGCTGGTATCTTAATAGTTCACTGTTGTTCTGCAAATCCATCTCATCTGCTACCACCTTGCCTGCCCACCCCAGCGCCCCCCTGCTTACCCCCCTGAGTCCTTAACACTCGGTTCTGCTCTCAACATTTGCAAAAATATACAGAAAAGTCAAAATAACAAATTAAAAGGTGACTGTGAAAGCTTATTTTCCATGCACAGTGCTAATCCATATTCCAGTGGGATGGACGTTTCTTGGCTGCTGGCAGATGCTACGCTTTGAAGTGTGGCTCAAGTGCTGAGCTGTATCTTCAGCTTGACAGCAGGCTGCTGGCAGGGAGGCCACTGTAACCCATATCTCTGGTGACAACTTGCACATTTTTCAGTGCATCTGGGCCCTAATAATTGTATACCCTTGTTAGGATTTGTCATACGCTAGGCTACAGGTGACTTTCCGAGCTTTACAAAGTGTGTAGCAATGCCATTACATTGATTGACATAATAAGACACACACCACATACAAGATATAAGCAAGACATATACCCTGGAGAGCAAATGGAAAGCAAAAGCCTGAGATCACAAATTTTCCATGTGTCCTATGGCTCCATTGCTGCAGAAAACTGTCCTGCGTGTATGGACATGCCCCAGGACAACCCATAAACATTGACTAGGGTAGCCCTTGCTCCTTGGGTTTATTCTATCATCAGTGTTTCAAACTGTCCAGTATCTTCCACGCCAACATAATTTTGCTCCCAGGTGCATGACAAAGTCCCGAATTAGAAAGTGTAGCTGAAGTACACTTTGCAGCCTTAAAAATATTTCAGTTATTTCCTTCCTTTCAGCCTTCTCCCCCTTTTTGCTGCCTATGAAATTAATTTAGCCATGATGCCTGTGGCTTTGATGATTCCCTGACACATATTCATGTGGACAAGTCACTTAAGTCCACAAGAACATTTGTGTCTGTTTCTTAGTCTCATAGTTGGGTCAACTCTGCTTCAGACCAGAGACTCAATACTATGCTTTTAATTCCAGCATGGTGTGAAGGCGGTGTGGCCCCATTAGGACTCCTAACAGTACATTACCTGGATATCTAACTCATAGCAGAGTTTTGACACAATCATTCTCTTGTCAGCATAAACCAAACTTTTCAATACTTTTAATTTTTCTATCTAAGCTGCCTGTTCCAATAACACAGGTAGTCAAGTGATAACAAATCCTTTTCTAGGGACTGAGAGAGTGAATCAAGAGCCTTCAAGTAAATTGTCTTACTTCAGTTCTGCTAAGGTGAGGAAGAAATCAGTGCAGGACTGCCAGGTGTGACACAGGAAGCAAGGGATATACAACAGCAGCCAAAGCCCAGACAGAAGACTTTAGCAGTCTAAAATGCACTAAATGTTCCATTAGGTGACTGAATCCAACTGAATTTATCCAATCTTAATTTGATAAATAGGTCCCCTGAAGTCCAGAACAGGTCAGGGAACCTCTATATTTTCTCTGTTCAGAGACATTAGCATGTTTGTGATTTGATAGTCAGGGTCCGTAATACTCAGTAGTACATAAACTGTGTTCCCCTGTGAAATATACTCTAAATGTTCAGTCTAGTGGCTTGCATTTCTTGAGTAAGTGTCAATATTGATTTCTGTTTTCATCTCCTGGCACATAGTTCCCATTTCTGCCTACATAGTTCCAGGCTCTCTAATATATTTCTATTCCAATATAAATTAAAGTGATAGCCATCAGACAATAAATTCAAACCATGGATCTGTAAGTACAGAAAGTTTATACCAACTGTATCACCCATCGTTTCAAGCTTCAGGAATGGCTGCCATATGACCAGAAATACATCATGTCCCTCTTGGAAGATATAAAACCCCCTCCACCTGCTCACAAAATTCTCCACACCAGCATGAAATCCATGGCAGTTATTCCTTTTACATAATGTTGTTGTGGTTATTGCAGTTAGAGTCATGCGTTATTAAAATTGACTTGCATTATTAACATCAACTTATGGTCTTTGCCATCCAAAAAAAATTAGTCTTTTGAGAATATTTGAAGCAGAGCCAATTTCAGCTCTGAAAAACTGTTCTTGAAGTCTTTTGTCCACAACTTTTTGCATCTGTAGCACTTCTATTCTACAGCCACAGGCAATTTTTTTCTCAGATGGTTTGTATATTTCTTTGTATATATATTTTAAAAATTATACTTAAACAAGTTAGCCACACTGTACTCCAGAACGGCCTCTTTATTCTGTTCATTCAAATGCTTTTTCCACTGGCTGACAGACTGAGAAATAATAATACAAAAAATGTAATAGTAGGAAGTTCCCTGTGTCACCATAAGAGTCCACACGTAGGAGAGCAGAATCTTAAATCACAGGGAGAAGGTAATTCATCGTAATTGTTTTGCTCTGGTATTAAGCATGTCAGAGATAGCACATCTGGATCCTTTGTACCACGATTATAATACTAAAAACTGTAACTGACAGACAATTTCCTGTACTTAATGTGACGAACCCCTTCAAAATCTTGAATGTCTCTTAGAGCAGAGGACATTTTTGAAATCCAACCACTATAAAACAAGTCCTCGTTTCCTTCCCATTTCAGCACACTCTGTTGTGTTTGGTAGTCTGTTGTTTCTCATTTGTGCTGACAAACAGTCCTGTCCTTAATCAGTTTGCAAGAGGCTCCAGGGATCCATCAGGCTTCCCATCAGGTTGGGTTGTAAACTTCTGTCTTGTTGCTCCGATCACGTTCCGGTTCATGTAATTCACATTCTGGTTCCTTGGATTTCTCTTCCAGTCGCAATTAGGAATGACATTCTCATTCCCTTCTTTTTTTGATGTTCTGAGCCTTGTTGCCACATGATCCTTACTCCTCACCCCATCTGTTTGCCTGTCTATAAACATATATGGAACAGCAACAGCCTGGGTATAGAGGCAGCATGCTCCCCATCACTTTGCTATGGCCACGGGAGAAGTGGTTGTAAATAGCTTCCAATGCAGTAACATAGTGCTGGTATATTCCTTTGGCATATTCTTTCCTATTCCTATTCACACCCTTACTATATGCTTTTTATTAAACCATTTCCTCAGTCACTGTTTTTTCTTGAAAGACTCTATTTTAATCGCAGAGGATCTCAACGATATTTACAACACTAGATGCTTGTCCATGCAGGGAACAGAAATGAACAGTCAACATTCATTTCCATAGCTCCACTTCCTAATATTTGTTACTTTTAATAATAAATAATACAGATATTAAACCTTAGTCAAAGATCATTTTGACAAACATCCTTTGAACAAAACCCGATGCATTCTAAAACATAATTTTTTTAACAGAGACAGTAGAAAGAACATTCAATTCCCTTCTCATCTCCAACAGAATCAAATTTACAGAAGATCTTTCCTGGTCTGAATTAACTGTAATAATAAAGAACTTAATGTCAAGTTGAGTAATGATAGATATAACGGTTCAGAGTGTAGCTGTTGCTTTAATTCATGAATATAATAAAATGGAGTTTAGGAAACATTTGTATTACATTGAATTAATATGTTCAGCTGAAACTTTAGCAAGAAAATGCATTACAGCAACAAAATAGTATTCATATATCAGCCTGGGTTTTGCTGATCTGGCAACTCTTTTAGGTAACAAACACCACAAAAGCACAGTTTGAAACAGCTCAGAAACACATTACGTTCATTTAACAGCAGATGTGAAACTACTGACACTTTGGGCCTTTTAATGCAATCCCTGTAATCCGCTCTGCTAATTAACCTCCTTATGTTAGCGAGATCGCAGACTTTCAGTGTAAAGAGCTGGTACACTGAATTGCCTTGAGACTGTTTTATGAAGCTGTCCAAGAGAGCACTTGGGTTTGTCCACATTCAGTGCCTGATTTTCTCACCAGTTTCCTCCCTGACCTCGTGTGTGCAAGCCTATTAGCGCAGTTTACTTCGGTTTGCATGAAAAAATGGGCCCAACAGGTTTTTTCCAATCTTGCATAGATTGATCTAGATGAAGAAACTGGAGTCTCTCTGATGATTTATACTAGCTGAATTTGAGCTCTTCACAGGCTGGGAAGTAAGAATATTGTATATCATTTATACCTCTTACTGCCCAAGGATCTCTCTTGCCTCTCATTCCTTCATGATTTTCCACTTGTCTGGTTCCTGTCAAATAATTCTGGAATGCTTGGGCAAATTTTGCAAAATCTAGGGGTAAAGAGATATTGCTGTGGAGACTTGTTATTCTCTATAAGGAGAAATAATTTCTAAGTGGATTTGAGACAGTAAGGGAGAGGCACGATTTCTCCATTCCTCCCCAGTGTCCGAGTTCAGATAGATAAAAGATTCAGCCATATCAAGTGGTGAATGACATCACCCCTCTACCTCCCCAAGAAACCCAAGCAGGCTCAGCATTTTGCAAAATACATTGAGGGTCAGCTTACAGTTCAAAAAAAGAAAGACTTAAAAAGAACAAAAACCAACTTAATCCAAACCACTGCACAAAAAGAGAGCCCTGCAGTGAAAGGATGAGAATATCACTATTGACAGGAGTGGGGAGAAAACTTGCCAGTTTTCTCAATATGTAATTATCAAGAATAAGGAAATTGCCATGGATAAAGCCAAAAGAGATCCAAGCCTCCCTTTGGTCCCTGAGTGAGGTCCTATTGTAACATTTGCCCACATGGATGCAGCCCCATCCCTTCCTGGAGGAGCATTTTCCAGGCAGCTTCCCCAGCCTGAACCTCTGTGGGGGCAGGTTTTGGTTCTGGCCTGCGGCAGCATTAGATATTTGCTCTGTAACTGGCCGATCCAAAGTCAAAGGTCCCCTTCAGTTGAGGAGGGTTCAATTCACCCTAAATCTGCTGAGTTTTCTCCCATGCCACAAAACCTTTGGCTAAGCAATTAGGACAGGTCTTAAAACAGACCCAAAGAACTAGCTTTTATTTTTGTGGTTTTAATCCTTTTTCAGAATTAAGCTGATAATCCTACATCTTAATTTAAAATTAAACCCTGCTGCTCCACTTAATCATGTCTCTAAACATACTCGGGTCAGTTCTGCAGTGCTCTGGTGTCCTTTCCCTGAGGGAAAGCCAGTGGTTCTATCTCCTCAGGCTTGTTCTCCAGGCATCCCCAAGGGCCATACAGCTAACAGAACTGTCTCTTGGGGCACCCTTTGGCTACCAGCTCTGCTCTGATGAGCCCCATCTGCAAGACTGGCTTCTTAGGGGCCCTGATATCCAGCCAAATTTGGGGCCGATTTGGCATTGCATGAAGAACAGGTTGAACTGGCTTTCAACACGACAGCCAGGACACAAAGGTGGATCAGGGCCAAATTCCCCTCATGCTGAGCTGAGTGCAGCAAACCCTTGGATCTTGATAAGCTCAATATCTTTATTCTTTTTTTTTTTTTTCTTTTAAATTAACCTGTCCTATTTGCTTCATTCTTCTTCCATCTTTCAAAATCAGATTTCCTCTTTCTTTAGCTAACTGCCTGTGTATTTTTCTTCATTGTTTTTTTTGTTTCCAGTAATAGACTTATTAACGTTCCCTTCATTGTTTATGGCATTCCTGACACTGCTTCACTGACTCATATTCTGCCATAAACTATAACTTCTTTCTTTTTCTATTCATGTTGTGTTTTTCCCCCAAATGAAATCCCTTCTGAGAATAACACGTTCCCCAAAAATCCCTTAAATGTAGTAACAATTCATTCTTTGGAGACAGTTTGACCCAGGTATGACATCTTATCTCTTGCCATTAAACAGTTGTTTAGTTTTAACATGAGAAATCACTAAAACACTAGTTTGTGTTGAACAGACTTGGTTTTAAGTTGGCATTCAGTTCCCCTAGCAAAGGCAGGGGTGTATTGCCTTTCTTACTACTGCTCTTTTCTCGTACTATTTAAGATTATAATGATACATGTTTTTTCTTCCTTCGCTATTCCAAATCACTAAGGTCTTGGCCATGTGTCTTTCCTCTGTGTTCCTGATTTTATTGGGTAACATTGAGAGGAACATAACCTTGGATGAGATTGTTGTGAAAAACCAAAAACAATCTTCCCCAACACCCCACAAAAGAAAGCCTTTATGGTTTTATTGTTCTATCGAGGATTTATTGTCAAATTCCATTTCAGCAATTCCAGACACCATGATTAAAAAGTGAATGTGGACTCAGAAAAATGTCCTATTGTTATTTTGAGTCAATTGCTAACACAAAATGTTCTCTGATAAGAACACCAAGAGGTCTCCCTGAAGGAGTGGTGCTGGGATCTCTGTTACAGCATCGTGGCTCAGAGAGGGACATTCCTGCACAGCAGATGAATCTCATCCTAAGGTGAGTAAGCAAGCAGGGCTCCTTTCCTAGCAGGATGTGTTGTAACTGAGAAAAAGGTAATGAATAAATGAATAATGAATGCACCCTCATGGAATGTCATACTAATGCTCTTTCCTGACTGATGACTGCTTCTACTGATTTTAACAAGTTCAGTATTGTAGGATGGGATTCATTCACTCCAACTTCACCTGTATGCAATGCAAATGACTCATCTAACCTCTTTGGATACCTATTTTAGAACAAGATAGCTCAAATCCTAGATGTGCTTATTTCTCTTCATTGATTATAAGGGGAGTTCAAACAGGTAGCTCAGATATGGCAGGGAGCATTGGAGTAGGTGATCTTTAAAGGTCCCTTCCAACGCAAATCACTCTGAGATTTTATGAGATTAATTTCTACTCTATAGAATTCTGCATATGGCCAGGTGAATCCCATCCAGACAGATTTTTCTTTGGTTTATGTTTGGTGTTTTGCTGTTTCCACTGAAAGAAAAAACTTCAGGAGGCTACAGATCATTACAAGTAAAGAAGTTTTGCAACATCAAAGGCAATGGGTATGTTTTAGAGGCAAACCCACTGCAGCAGAAAGTTGGTAATATTCTGAATTACTTCATTAATTCAATCCCATTTAAACAGTCATGGTAGCACACAGTCATAGTACTTCAGTTTTACTCCTTAGAGCATGAGGAAATAAAGACAAATTGCCTGAATAAACAGAGGAACTGTTCACCCTCACACACAGAATCACCCACAGTATTACTCCAGATGAAACTCTTGTGTCAAAGTTCCTTGCTGAAGAGAACATTTTGCTGTTCAATTTAATGGCACCATAGTTTTAATCAAAAAGTCTGTTGTATCATACATACCATATCATAATGGTGTTGTATCATACATCATTATGTTGACACAAAAGGGCTGTATTTTGAGGACTGTATCCAAAAGTGCTATGATTATATGCTACCATGACTGCACAAAGGGTCATAATCCCTTCAGAATGATACCTGCTGCAGAACAGACTCTTTGAGATGTACCTGCTCTGGTGTGGACTTATTTGCGACCACAGATGCTTCAAGGTGCCCTGCTCCTGTGTGGACTCATCCACAGGTCACAGTCCCTTTGACTTGAGTTCACACTGGAGTTCCAGCCTGCCCAATATGGCAGCACAGATGCAGCAATGTCCTGGCTATCTGTCAGCCCAGGTGTATCAACATTGCTGTTACCAAAACGTTCACAGGCACAGCAGACTAAGAAGAGCAGCAAAAGGAAAAATCAGCCACTAATGAGCACTCGACTCTAATACACAGTGAGGCAATCAAGCCCCATGGCAAGCAAAGAAACCTGCCAATTAATAGGCGAACAGCAATAACAGCTATAAATCCAACCTAGAACATTCCAATCAAGTCTTTTGTTATCTTGAACTCTCCAAGCCCCACGCTGGGTGCCAAAAAAGAACTGTTGTGGTTTAGCCCCAGCTAGCAACTAAGCACCACGCAGCTCACTCCCCCTGCAGCAGGATGGGGAAGAGAATCGGAAGGGTAAAAGCGAGAAAATTCGTGGATTGAGATAAAAATAATTTAATAATTGAAATAAAATAATAATTGATTCATTATTGTTATTAATAATTAGTATGTGTAATGAAAAGGAAAATAACAGAGAGAGAAATAAAACTCAAGAAAAATGAGTGATGCAAATGAAAACAATTGATTGCTACCAACCGATTGATGCCCAGCCAGTTGCCAAGTAGCCAGTCCCCCTACCACCCTTCCCCTTAGTTTTATTGCTGAGCATGATATCACATGGTACGGACCCAGGAAACTATAGGCCAGTCAGTCTCACCTCTGTGCCTGGCAAGATCATGGAGCAGATCCTCCTGGAATCTCTGCTAAGGCACATGGAAAATGAGGTGATTTGAGACAGCCAACATGGATTCAACAAGGGCAAATCCATTCTGACAAACTTGATGGCCTTCTACGATACTACTATGAACTTGATGGACAAAGGCAGAGGAACGGACGTCATCTACCTGGACTTAAGCAAAGCATTTGACACTGTCCCGCATGACCTCCTAGTCTCCAAATTGGAGAGTCATGGGTTCGATGAATGGACCACTCGGAGGATAAGGAACTGGCTCGATGGCCGCACTCAAAGAGTTGTGGT